>JAJTUS010000218.1:0-76810 GCA_021399465.1 Hyaloscypha sp. PMI_1271 | reverse complement strand
GAATTTAAGGGAGTAGTAATTTAGGAACTTAATAAGCTAGGAATTAACTAAATTATTATTTTAGTTTATAATTCTAAGGGAAATAGTATAATTAAATAAGGATATTAGCTAATTATCTAAGCGCTTATTATATTAATAATAGGTGGAAAGAAGCCTTAGGTAAATCTATTACTATATATACTATTTACTAATTAAGTTACTATTTATAGGCTAACTAGATTTACCCTATTTTATATAGTCTATAGCTAAGAAGCTATATTACTAGTAGAAACATAGTTTCTAATATAGAGAATACTTAGATAGGATAAAGTATATAATAGAAAAACACTTTTAGAGCTATATATGAAGTAGATATTAATAAGAGATAAGGATATAGAGGAAGCGCGGATAAAGAAGGACTATAGATACCGAGAAGGAAAAGAGTATTTCGATACTACTTATTAAATTTAATCGAAGCCTATTATAAAGGACGATTTGGTACTAGTATATAATATTAAGCTAATAGATTAAGATAAGTTAAGGAGTATAAAGTTATTATATAGATAATTAGGACTATATAAAATTAAGAAAGTAAATTAACTAAAGGGATACTATATACTTAAGGAGCTTAATAGGACTAAACTTCGGTAGATATATACTAGAAATTAACTTAAGTAATTCGTTAAGAGAAAAGGTTTCTAGTATTCTTCTAAAGATTATATTAGACTAGAGCTAAAGCTAGTAAATAAGCGATTTAAGACTAATTCTAAGCTTAAGAGAGAAGCTATTAAGGAGTATAATAAACTAAATAATACTTAGGAGATCGAAAAGGTAACCGGAGTTATTATACGTATTCCTATACTACCGGAATTAGAGAGAGTAAAGTATATGTCCTTTATAAAGGACTAGAAAGAAGTATTAGATAAGGGTAGAGCTTCTTAGGTAGAAGAAGCGGTTTTTCTTATTTATATATTCTATTCTAGGTTAGAGTTAAGAGGTTTGGAATATTATATTCCTTAGGGCTAAATAAATATTAGTATTATTTTATTTCTTATTATTACTATATTCTATCTAGATAACCTTACTAATAGAGACCTTAATTACTAGAACTCTAGAAAGCGAATTCAATTATAACTAGATTAAACTCGAAATAGATAGAGGGTTACGGGAGCTTTTCTAAGCTTTAATAACCTAGGCCACATTAAGGTAGATACTTATTTCCGTGAAACTATTAAAGATTAGAGAACTAGGGGAAATAGGAGTCTTTTATATACTTTCTAGAGAGGGATCGACGTTAAGCTAGTAGTTCCTGAGATATTAGAAAGGAGATCCTTTAGATTAGATAAACTAGAATCGCCTATATATATATTAATTAGGGGGCACGAATAATAATAATAATAATAATAGCGACTCTCTAAAGTATATTAGGAATAATAGCCCGGAACTCTGGTATATACTATATAACTCTACTTATATATATAAAGCTTTCTTTCTTCTAAGACCCTTTTACTAATTAGGAATACTAATTCTTTACTAAAAACTCCTAGATTTTCTAGAAAACTAGGATAAGTAATTACTTTTATTATTATAAATAAGTTTACTATTATATTATTCCTTTTAAGGGGATATTATTCTAAACTTTATATAAGTACTTTAATACCTAGAGCTATAACTACTTACTTTCTTAGTATTTAGTTCTTTTACTAGTAGATTTCTTTAATTCTACGAATAAAGTAAGCCTTTTATATACGAAAATACTATAATTCTCGCTTCCTTCCTTATACTAACTATAATAGTCTTAAGTAAATAACTAGAAAGAATAGTAATAATTAGTTTAATATATAGAAGCTAGAAGATTATCTAAAGTTTATACCTTTAATACTAATTTAGATATACTAATTTCCTATATATTAACTTTAGAATTAGTTATCTAATATTAAGTATAGTACGACTATATAATTAAAGTATATAGAACGAATTCGGAAGGAATAATACTAGTTCTAAGTTATCTATAGACTTTCTTATACTAATTTTCCTTTCTATTAATACTTACTTATTCTTTTCTTTACTTTTATATTATACCTTATATATTCCTTAATTTGTTTTTCTTTCTTATTTATATATTTATATACTTAAGGTTAATAAGGGACGTCTCTATATAAATAGAGGTTAGGGGTATACTTATATTATGAGATTTTTTATCCTTTTTTTAGTATTTTCTATTATATACTAATATTTCTTATATATATATATAAACTATAAAAATATTCTTATTTATATTACTTTCTTATTCTTTCTCTTCTATTATAGTTTAGTTCTAGTATATTCTAATTACTTATATATTATATTCTATAAGTATATATTTTGAAGTTCTTTTCTATAATAGAGGCTTAACCTTATATTTTACTTCTATAATTATTCTAATTCGTACCTACTTTACCTTAAATATACTTATTTCTTATACTTGCTTTTTCTAATATATATACTACTATTTTAGCCTTATTTTCTATGATTCTAAAGAAAGAGAAAGTCGGAAACACGTGGTTTTTCCTATATAATTAAGCTTATTCTAATTTACTCTTTATTCTAGAATATACTTAAAAAGAGATTCTTAGAACTATAGAAACCCTTAACTCTATATACTACGAATACTATACTAATTCCACTTATACGAATATATTAAGAATAATAAAATAGCCGAAGAATAAGCTTCTTAGTAAGGTAATAAGTAATAGTAACTAGTCCTTCTATACCACGGTATTATATAGAGCCTATAGAATTAATAATATCGAAATTCAGACCCTCGACTAAAGCCTAGAAAGTTATAGAATACTTACTAGTATACGAAAAGGTAGTAGTAATTACTAAATTTAATATAAAGGTCCTAGATAAGCTAAGTAGAATATAAGAAGAGCTCTTGAAATAGAATAAATATATAGGAAATAGAGAGCTTCTAGGGCTATTTAGCAAAGAACTAAGAGTATACTAAGTTAATAATCGGGAATTCGATACTACTATTAAATAGATTATACTAGGTAAGAAGCTAAGAAATAATAAGATTAGAACCTTACTAAAGATACTTCTTAAGAGAGATAAACTAAGTAAGTATACTAAAGCCTTTATAGAATATATCTAAGAATATTAAAATAACCTTAGTAAGAATATATATATTAATCTAAGGAAGCTATTCGTGACTAAGGCTTCTATATATAAAGGTATTTAGTTAATTAATAAGGTTACCTTAGATTAAACTAGGGGCTAGAAAGCCTAGAATACTAGAATCTTTCAGGAGTCTAATACTTTTAAGGTATATAAGAAGGCTAAATTAGTTTCAGAGCCTAGAAAATTAAAGTTTAAGCTACTATTAGCTAAAGAGCTTATTAAAGTATAGTTTACCTTTAGAGTATCTAGAATTCTCATTAAAGGAGAATATAAGAATAAAGTCTTCCCTAGATTTACTAATAAGCCTAATAAATAGGATCCTATTATTATTTCTATTCCTATATAAGAGATTATACTTAAAGAAACTAATACTATAGTAATTATTAATAAAGCCCTTCTTACTATAAGAATACCTAGACTTAAGACGACTATTAACGGACTGACTCCTTACCTTATAGGAGGAACTAGTAAAGAAGATATATCTATAGAAGATCGCCTTAACCCCTTTTAATAGTAGGTTAAGTCTTTAGCTACTATTAAAGAAGCTCGTGAGAGAATAAAGAAGTTAGGTATAGAGCTACCTAAGGGCCCTAAGGAAAAGGAGAAGAGTACTAAGGAGGTACTTACTAAGGAGAATATTATAGAGGGAAATACTATAGTTAAGAGCTAGGAGAGAAGGAAAAGGAGAAGGAAGTATAGCCTAGAGAAGAGGAAATAGAAAAGGAGAAGCTAAAAGATAAGCCTAAGACTCCTAAAAAGATAAATCTAAAGTATAAAGCTAATAATAAAGCTATTAAAAGCGAAACTAAGGATCCTAATACTCTAGTATAAAATAAAGTAGTTAAGAATATACTAAAAAGTATACCTAGATCTAGTAAGCGAAAGACTTAGGGTATTAAGACTAGAGAGATTCTAAAGAGTTATTATAATTATAAGATACCTAAGGAATAGAAGGAGGTACTTACTAAATAGGATAATTATACCTTTAAGGTTTTATATAAGAAGGTCCTACTTCTTATTAAATTAAGAGTATACTATTAAGTTAATAATAGTTTCTATAAGTCTCCTTATATAAAGTACTATTACTAGCTAGTAAGTACTCTTAGTATTAATATAGATAATTTCGATAAATTAATATTTATAGAGTAGATTATAGGTATTTATAATATTACTAATAGTAGATTATAAGTTAATATTACTTAGGTATACCCTAAAACTTAAGACTATTTCTATAATACCTTAGAAATTATTATATTTAGAGACGAATACTATAATTCTAATAGATTCCTTTTCGTTTTATTACCTCTCTTTAAGGTAGAGGAATCTCCTAAACTTAATTCTTCTAGCCTAGATATAAATAGTTTTATCTTTAAGAAAGGATACTTAAAGTAGATTAAGAAGCTTAGTATTTATAATCTCTTAATAGAGGAACTAGAAATACTATAATTCTACTAGTATAGAGAGAATTTATTACTAATTAGTAATCTAGGTAATAATTACTTTATACTAGTCTCTTAACTCTTAATAGCTAATCCGTTAATATAGCTTATATTTTATAAAGCCTTTAAAAAGTATAATATCTATATAATAGGATATCCTTAACTAGTAAGATATTATCTTCCTAGAGAAGTTAATTACTTATTCTATAAAGGTAATACTAATATTCTAGTTACTACTAATACTTTATATAGTGAGTTCTTCCTTAGAGAGGAGGATTACTTATAGTAGTATACTTTTCTTATAAATTATAAGAAGGCTAAGCTTTTTATAATAAAGTATTTTAGATATTACGATTTCGTAGTACTTAATATTAAGACTAAGAAAGAGGGAATTAATAAATTAGAAGCTACTTTTACTAAGAAATCTGAAGGAAAGTTAAAGGATATAGTTAGACTCAATAAAATAATATATACTTTTAACTAAATAGTTTATAGATCTAGAGTTATTTACTATTATTAGTTTAAGGGCGAATAAGTACTTAGTAAAGTTTATATTACTATTCCGATAAGTCTAGTTACTATTAAAGACAAAGTAAGTAAAGTAGGAGTATTACTAGAGGAACTTAGGATTTCTTACTTAAACTTTAAGCCCCCTTTATATAAGAGATTTAAGGGTACTAAGGATAATACGAGGTATCTAGGTATTATTTAACTAGAGTAAGTTAGTACTATTTATAATATAGTTTAGGGCAATAAAGTACTATATTACCTAGTAATAAAGGAGGAAATAGAGTAATAGTTAAATATAGATGTGGTATAACGAGAGTAATTATATTAGTAATAGTATAAGAGAGCGGCTATATAAGTTTAGATTACTTTCCTATACCTAAAGGAGTTTGAGAAGCGCTTATTTCTAGGAAATAAGTTATACTTTAGATACTAGGAAGAGGAATTAGATAAGCCTATAAAAGATAATCCTAAGTATATAGTTATTTCGGACTAATTAGTTCCTTTTTTATTATTTTTTGGTACTTAGGGATAAGCACGTACGAATAGAGGATCGGATATAGTACAGCTAGCTATATACTATTAATTTTCGCGATTTTAGGTAGTTTTAATATTTAGATTATATAACTACGGATATGTCCGAGATTATATAACTTTAGTGTTTTATATAAGAAGGCTAGAGTTTCCGTAGTTATAGAGTAATAATTATATATTACTTTTATACTTTGAGTTCTATATACTTATATACTAATTTTATACTACTTTACGTCTACCTTATAGTTATTGTTTTTTAGTGTTTTTGCTATTAGTTGATTTTATACTTTATAGTATTTTATATAGGTTTTTGTCTTACTATATTTTTTCCTCCTATACTATTCTATATAAGAGATATTAAGGTTAGTTCTAAGGGTCCTAAGGACGATCCTAAATATTATAGCGAAGGTAATAGCGAAGGTAATACAAGCGTAATTCCTCTTACTATATTACCTATTCCACTAAAGTATAATAAAGGTAGACCCTATAAGAACCCTAATATAATAGTATTCTTATAAGACAATGACTTATATAAGTATTCCCGTTAAACTAAAGTCACTAGCCTCTTTAAAAAAGGTATATTTAAAGTTATTCCTAGATCTCAAGTACTATAGGAGGTATATATCTTTAACTCCTACTTCGTCGACGAGATTAAGAATAAGGGGATAAATAGAGAGCTCAAGAAGTTAAGACTAGTTCTTTAAGCTTATAATAATAATAAGAAATATATAGTATTAATATAATCACTAATTATCTAATAAATTAGCTAGAGAGTTATCCTCTATATTACTACTATAACTATAGGAACTACTAGACTATACTTATAAGACATATTACAAGCTTATATCTAGTTATTAACTTTACTAAATCACGACTTCTATATTAATCCACCTCCTAAGCTTACTAATTAACTAAATCTAGAGGCTAGTTCGGTATTAAAGGTTATAAAACTACTCTATAGAGTACTAGAAGCCGGAAACTACTAGTTTAAGACTTACTATTCTTATTACTTAAATAAGCTAGCTATAGAATAATTAACTTATGACCTATACTTACTCTATAGTAACTACCCCTTTAGTATTATCGGCCTTTAGACTAATAATACTCTATTTATAAGAGACGACAACTTTACTAAGGTAAAGTATCTAGAGCTCTAGAAGGCTAATTTCCTAGCTAAGGAGTATAAATACCTTATAACTAACTATAATCTCAAGTTTAATAAAGGTATTATTCGCACTAATTCCACTAGTATTACCCTTATATAAAAATACTAGTATAGTAACTTCTACCTAGTAATAGTCAAGAATACGACTATAACTAGTAATAGGAGTATTATACATCGAAACCTCACGATTAAGGAATAATACATCGCTTAATAAGCTCAAGGAATATATATTATATTAACTTACTAACTAGAGGCTTTATACGACTACTTAATAGCCGCTCAAGTTATTAAACTCACGGAAACTAATATTAAGGCCCTTAATAAGCGTATTTAATAGTAAATCGAAAATCCCACTAGAGGACTACGTTTCGTAAAACTAGATAAGGAGTCCTTATACCTAATTATCTTTATAAACGCCTCCTTTATAAGAAATCAAGACCTCTCTTCTTAGATTAGATACGTTCTAGTCCTAGCGAATAACTCTAAATACACTAATACTATCTACTAGTCCTCTACGAAGTATAAGAGAGTTACTAGAAGTATCCTAGCCTCTAAACTTTATAGTATAGCCTACGGCTTTAATATAAGCGGTTTAGTTAAGTCTATAATTAATAAAGCCCTCGAAATCAAAGTCCTACTAGTTATCTATATAAATTCCAAGTCCCTTTACGAATACCTAGTTAAGCTAGGAACTATATAAGAAAAGTGACTTATAATTAATATAATATACCTCTACTAGGCTTATAAATAACGAGAGATTATAGAGGTTAAGTAAATTAAGGGAGAGTTAAACCTAGCTAATTCGATAACGAAATCGAAGCCTACGAATACCCTTAAATACTTACTTAATACGAATACTATATAATTAGATATAGAGGAATAAGTTAAATACAAATAAGGTAAATAGAGGAGGTATATAGGTGAGAAATAGATATATTCGGAGGGAAATAAGCATATAGGATAAGAATATTAATAAGGACATATATATATTAAGCGCTTAGGGATAGTCTAGTACTAGGCTAGATTAGGAAATTTATATATGAATAAGGGACACTATTTTTCGTGTGTTTTTAGTACTTTTATATTAGTTTTTCGCGTTTTTTAGGTAGTTACTAGTATTAGTATAGTTTTCTAAAGATTATGTAATTTATATCATATAACCTCGCTTCTTATATATAAGATATAGAATATAGGACATAGGATATACGAGAAACGAGACATACTAGCACTAATTAAGCTTAGTGTATTTAGGGATTATATATTAGAACCTCGATACTATAATCCCTACTTATAGAATAATAACTACTTCACTAACTTACATAATTAGTATTCCACGACTCTATAATAGTACTATACGTTACTAGTGAACTAATAGTTATCTTTATTTAATTATAAGTCGAATTAATAGAAGTCGAATTAATATACTCGATAAGAGGTAGCTTAAGGACTCTATACTATAGTGAATCATAATCTAGCTAAATAATATAACGAATTATATATAAACTTATATATACCGGATTACTTATAAGGAGACTATAAATATTTCAGTCTAGGTAAAGAGGGATTAGCTTATTATTATAGGAATTACATATAATATAATATATATCTATTTCTCTTTTATTCTTCTCTTATTTTCTAGTTTAATATATATCTTAGGTAGAGGTTTAGGTAAGGGTTTAAGTAGAAGTAAGGAGAAATATAATAAAATTCACGAAAACGTCGAAAAACGCACAAAAAAAAGAGCCCTTTACTATATAGACTTTTAATGAAATTAACTAATTTCGATTCTTTAATTTTAGTATAGGAATAAGCTTAATTAAAGAATTTATATTATGAATTAATATTATTAGAAGTAAATATTATTATATATTATTAGTAAAGTATATATACTATATATATAATATAAGAACCTAAGTATATAACCTAGTGAAAAGCTATATTCTAAATAAATTATAACCCCTCAAAATACACCTAAAACCGCCCTAATTATCTAGTACTCTATATATCCCCGTATTCCTAAAATACCCTTATACTCGACGAGCTATAATAGCACTAGTCCCGACCTTCTGAATTACTTATTTAATATATTCCCGATAATTACTATATTTCTTATACTCTTTATAATATATATAGTATATACGACTTCATATCACTAAAGCTCTCCTTAATTAGGTTGAAATTAGGCGAGTAGAGAGGGAGCTAGTATATCTAGATATTCCGGCGTCAATAAGCCTTACGAGCCCATTCTCACTAGTCTGTGTTCTATAGGCCCATTTTCAGGCCTCGCTAAATTCAAGTCAATAGTTTTATGTCGCTTTTAATAGATAACCACTTATTGTTTTTCTTTTAAACTAAAGCGCATACTATAGAAGTAGTTAAATTTATTTATTGATAATACTAGAATAAATTAAGTAATAGTTCAAAAAGTTGGGAATTCCCTTCAGTGGTCTTTAGCGAGGAAATTGCCCTATACCGCACAGACTAGTGAGAATGGGCTCGTTAATAATTCGCTCTTATAATTTGTAATAGACTAATATATTATCTATTATAATAATTAATTAGGGAGCTAGAAAAGGGTTATAGAGAGGTAAGAGCTAATCGATAATAAAGCTCTCGAATATAGCTCTTATTAAAGTACCTATAAAGGTAATAGACGTGATATACCCCTTAATCGTATAAGCTAGGAGAACTAAGACTCTCTCCTTCTTTTAAAGCTAACGAGATACTATTATATGAACTCCCTCTTTCATATATCTTATTATTTAATTACTATTATATATATCACTTCCTAATTCGTCTATATAAACGATCTAATTTATAGTAAATTACTAGAGGTTATCCTACTACTAAGTCTTTAGCTCTTTATTCCTCTATATAGCCGTAATTATAAGCTTCTTCTATATAATATTAATTCGCTTTAGGAGCTTTGAAACTATTAATTAATTAATAGAAATACCGAATACTTTAAGTAAAAACTCTATAATCTCGTCCTAATATAGCTAAGGTATCTTAGCTAAAAGGTAGTGAATAGCTTATTCTATATAGAATATAATTATCCTCTAAGGACCTCCTAAGTATTATACTATAGGTCTTCTAATAGTAATTCGTCTATAATATACATATATAGTCTAAATAATAGTTCTAAAGTTATTAGTGAGTTATTAGATATAAGTAGAGTTAATAGTAGCTTCGGGGTTATATAAAGTATCCTCGATATACCTAACTATAAATAGTAGTAAACGAGCACCGGCCTTACCTACTAATACTATTAGGAAACTATAGAATAGATAGTAGTCTTTTATTTGATAAACTTACTTTATCCCCAGGAGTTGTGGTTATTGAGCAATTCGCGATTCAGTAATTATGGTATATGAGGGACGCGACTCCCGACGCGGGTTTTCAAAATCGCTAAAAAATGGAGGTTTAAAGCTAGTTTCGCCTACGGCTGTAATCCCCTTTTAGCCAAGCCTTCCCGAGCCGCGTTCGTCATGCGGCATCAAAATTTCGCAGGGCTGTTAATTATTGGCGAGCTTATCCCGAATTCCCGAACAGTTGTGTCCGCAACATCGCAAGAAAAAGTAGGTGTTTACTTTCCTTCTTCTCTCTCACGATGCTTCCTCAACACCGTCAATCACAATGGTGAAGAATCCTCCTGTGGAACGGCAATCCGAACCCACTCTGCCAACAACGGAGGACCGCTCTCCCAACAGATCTCTGCCCAAACCTCGACAGACCGCATGGCAGTCCGCCCGCAGCCACCTCGGCAACGAAATCTCACTCTCGCACGCAGACATCCCTATAATAGCATGCTGTCTCGTCTCCGGGCTCTGCGACAGCAGCGCCTACAACGCCTGGTCGTGCTTCGTGTCCATGCAAACTGGTTTGTCCTCGCCTCCCCTCCCACCCCTTCCCCACTCTCGCTTTGACTCACAACCTCTCCTCCAGGTAACACAATCTTCCTCGCCCTCGGCGCCTCCGGCCAGCCAACCAGCCACCCCGATGGCTGGCTCAAATCTCTCCTCAGCATCGCCTGCTTCCTATGCGGCTGCTTCTGCTTCGCCTCGACCCGACTCATAAACCCGAAAGCGCGGGGCACACTCGCGACCTCCTTCCTCCTCCAAAGCATATGCATAATCGTCGCAGCGGCGTTAGTACAAGCACACGTTGTTCCCGAGCCCAAAGGCCTCGTCACGGAAAACAACCTGGGCTTCGATCCCAACGAACTCCTTCCATTAGGCTTTCTTGCTTTCCAGTCCGGGGGGCAGATTGTGACGTCTAGGCTGCTGGGCTTTAATGAAGTTCCGACGACAGTGTTGACGAGTGTTTATTGTGATTTGGTGAGTGATCCGAAGATTCTTGCCCTGGAAAATGTGAAGCGGAATAGGAGGGCTGCGGCTGTGCTTGCGATTCTCATAGGGGGTATTGCGGGCGGGTGGATTAGTAGGAGTCTGGCGGGGATGTCGGTAAGTTTATGGGTAGCTGCTGCGATCAAGTTTGGGATTGCGGTGAGTTGGTCGCTCTGGAAGCCCAGGACCGCCAGTCCGCTGTGATCATACGTGGAAGATGGATTTTCTTGGTTACGAATCACGATTTAGACGACTATATAGACGGGGACTGCTTAGAAGGATACGCTCTTGCGTTGTTATCTGTATGATTTTGCATTTCAATCTATACCGTCATATCAGGGTCCATCCCATCCCTCTCTTCAACATCTCGATTCTTCTCTGCTCCCGCTCACACCAACTTTCTGCCCTGTGGCTTCTCCACTGGAAACGGGGCCGCGAGCTTAAAGGGTTCCTGTCTCTCAAAACCTTCGACATTGCTCGGGCCAGACAACTCGTTTCCCCACTCGTCCAACTCAAAAGCATCAGGATGGATCAAGCCATCTTGCACCGACCATGTCGGCGGAGGAACAGCATGTTCGATCGCTTCCCCATTCTCGTCACGCTGGACCAGGGTAAGGCTGTCAAGGCGTCGAGTGCCGAGGTCTTCTCCTTCGGCGCTGGGAGCCTGGAAAAGTGTCTCCGTGGATGTAGAACTGGAACTGGATAGTCGAAGAAGGGACCGAGATGACGGCGATCTGTGAGGGACGGGGCCAGGCCAGAGCGTGCACGTCGAAGACACCGAACTCCTCCTCGACCTCGACCCCTCTTCTCTGCCCTCCTTCAATCTTTCGCCAGAACTCGGATTGCTCTTCTGGTTGGTGGATGGTTGTAGATCGGATGCTGGAAAGGTATCAAGGTCCCCCTGCTGTGGGTGACTATCGTCTGCCCGGTCCCTATCTTGGCTCTTTCCGTCCTGCCTCCAGCCCTGACCCTCTTCTTCTTTGAGAAAGCTAACAAACCCCTCCGCCTCCCCCACAACCGGTCTCATCGCCCCCTCCCACGCATTCCTCCCCCTCCATCTCACGATCCTTTCCCTCGCTTCCTCCCCTCCGATCCCTTGATCAGTCCAAAACTCTTCGCATTTTGGACAGAAATCATCTGACAACATCATTTCAGAAGTGCGGACGCATCGCGGCGGTGCGAAGATGGATGATAAGAAGCTTGGGAGGAGGTAACCTGTTGAGGCTGTGCAGGGGTGCACAGTTGTGAGGGTGTGGCGGCATGGATTGTGGAGGGTTTGGAGTGTGTGGCACATTTTTGGTGGTTTTGTGTTTTCCAAGATCGAAGAGAGAAGGGTTTGGGTATTGTTTTGATTTTGGCGTGGGAGGTGAAGGTGATGCCGGGCTGGGCCGGACTGTGTGGACTATGTGGAGTGGTGCGATGGGTAAGAAGAGGCGAAGGGAACGGGGAATGATAATGGCAATGGGATACAATGCAATGAAGCTATTGTTCTGTTGTTTACGGGTGAGACATTCACTGTGGTTTGGAGGCTAAGTCTCCTTTGTTGAATGGGGTGATTTGGGTACTGTCTGAGTCTCGACAATGAGTAGTGAATGTGGACAAAGGAAGAGGGAAGAATGGGTTAGTTCCAATTTGATTGAGATTCAGAATTCCAAAGGATGGTGAGGTGTGAAATAACTTGCTATTACCATTATTTATAAATCTTTGTAAATATTGGAATTGTTCTTTCACCTCATATCTCCTTCAAAAAAAGAATTCGTATACAGTTAAAACGCACTTTTATAGATGTCGAAGATCACGATTTTCTGACTTGACTTATGAAAAGCGAAAGTGCATGAATACGGATCTACTTTATGCCGTATTCCCGTCTGAGAATATACTTCCTCCACCACGAACTCGCCACCTCCTCAGGCTTTACGAGATCCACGTACTCGGCAGGGCCAAAGCGGGCTCTGCAGACAGCAGATCTGCATCTTCAGGTCGAAATGCTTCCCCAAGAAGTGTTCCCACACGCAACTCCGCCCGAAAATGTGTCCGCAGAGCAGCCTACAGATTTCTCCTCTTATTTATCATCATCCTTAATCGAAAGGTATTCTTCCACGCATATATTGCATTCCCTCTTGTCCTCCGCGAGATCCATAACATTGACGGATGTGAAGGGCTGGAGAACCTTCACCGCGTACGCAAGTTGCAAAATCTCTTCTTCGCGGAGACCGATCTCGGCTTGCTCGGTGCAGCAATGCAATTGCACGAGAAGACCCAGGGGTCCGTGTTCATCATTTTCGAGGGCAGGCCTACGCATGACTCTCTCTGCCATCTTTTCAAGTGCTTTAAGGCAGCCCAGATCGGCTTGGGTAATCCTACCGTGGAATGGCTCATCGGCGCCTCCTGGGATTGTGATAGAGAATTAGTTTGGATTGGCGAGCATGAGTGCATTAGTGACCTCGTCGCAAATGTAGCTGCCTTCGAGCGCAAGGGCATCGTCTAACAATGGTACGTTGCGCTGGAGGTGCCACATGATATTTGCGCTGCAGTCTTGGCAGAAGTGGCCCATGGTGATCTCGAACTTTGTTATGGAGCAGGCCCGCAAGGTCACAACGGGCCGGCAGAGTCTTGTCTCTTTGCGAGAGTGTTTGCAGGCGTTGGTAATAACATATTGTCGACACATTTTAAGTATTTGCTTTTGTTCCTGGTATTTCTTTTGTGCAAATCTTCCTTGAAAATCAGAACTTAAGGTGAAACGTGAAATTTTATCTCCAGTTTCTTTCTCTCAAATTGACGTTGGAATACAGGTGCGTTCTTCCAGCAGGAAAGCCTTTCATAATTTACCCAACACTTTTCTTTCACCTTTCAATATCATTGTCCTTTAATAAAGTAATTTTCTTCCAGTGGTTGTCACGGTCCCTTCATCTCTGTAATCGAGAACAAGCCGCCAATAAGATAAGCTTCTCGATATAGTGAATTAGAGAACACATCCATTGATCACGAGGCGGACAGAAGCGACGACTATACTCACACTCCAATTTCCTAGACGAAAATTTCATTGATAGTCTATAATACAGAAATATAGGGAAAGGGGGTCTTGTGAATTAATGGATTGAGATAGCTAGAGATGGGAATTCTGTCATTGCTTTCGTCTTTTCAAAAATGAAAGGGGTCCAATGGTACAACCTTAATTTGGAAGGAGGCAGTGAATCGAGGACTTATTATCGAAGAACTTCTTTGAGTTTTTGCATGGAGCGGCCATACCGAAATGTCTATGTTGAAAGATGATTGAATATGGACGAAAGGATAGAAGTAAATTGAATCACTAAGAACTCTAAAAAGAGAGTCCGATACTAGTGCTACGTGTACTATCTGAATGCCTCCCGAATGCGAGTGGGAAGGAGATTCACGACTTGCGTCCAGAGTCTCGGAGGAGGCTGAGGAGCCCTTGGTCGATAATCAAATTCGAAATGGAAACCAAACCTTCTTTCCATGTCGACAACTGTGTGTCGCAGGCGAGTGTTAAAGGCATTCTCTTCACTATTAGACGCGTTGCCGCCATTATCT
Source organism: Hyaloscypha sp. PMI_1271 (assembly GCA_021399465.1). Taxonomy (NCBI): domain Eukaryota; kingdom Fungi; phylum Ascomycota; class Leotiomycetes; order Helotiales; family Hyaloscyphaceae; genus Hyaloscypha; species Hyaloscypha sp. PMI_1271. Next base: position 62,126 of record JAJTUS010000218.1, on the reverse strand, counting down.
TCCTCATATTCTTCCTCTTCTTCGTCATCGTAGTCCTCGCCCTCGTCCCCCTCTGCCACGTCGGTGGCATCAAGAAGAGCAATCATCCACTCTGGAGTTTGAGCCTTGTCAATTCTCACAATTTTCCCGCACCAGTTTGTGAACTTTACTTGGTGATTGTTTTGTGTGACAGGCTCCTCTTGGACCTCAGGTTGGGCGTTAGGAGTAAGGATACCCCGGCAAATAGGGCAAGACCACTCATCATCGTTCTTGGTTAACCAAGCAGCCAAACATAGATTGCCAAACATGTGGTTGCACGAAATGGTCTTTACGCAATGTTCTATTTTGCCGTCTTCGGTTGGGGTGCCGAGAGCTTCATGGCAGATATTGCAATAATAATTCTCGGCGACATCCTCCTCTGGTACAATAGTGGTAAGAGAGTGGATCTGGTCTGTCTTGCTCTGAAACCCTTTCAGATTAAAGTAAATAAACCCTTGGTCTCTGACTTTGATGAGCTGGAGGATCAACATTCGCTCTCGCAGCGTTGGCTGAGGAGAAATATCGTATTTGATTCTGGCCCAAAAGTCCCGCATGAGCATTCTGAGCATATGTAGGGTAACCGAATTCTGAGTGTAGTTAAGCGTTGTACCGTCGGGGTTCACGAGGGCTAGGATGTCATTCTCCCCAGAAGTAGCTTCGTAATATTTTTCTGCCCGCGCGTACATTTCCTTGGCTTGATTTCGTGTAGGGTGCCAACGGGACGTGATTCTCATGATCCGATATACTTCATATGTGTACGGTCTTTCCACATATTGACGGAAATCTGCAATGTCCATTAAAAAACACTCAGGACAAAAGTCAAGAATCTCGTCGACTGACAAAACTAGTGTGACCTTCGTGCAGCTCGGAGATCCACAAGGCCTGTACTCCGGCTGGCTATGGTGGCCACAAGCCTCGTATTCGATTCTGAATTGGTAACACATATTTGGTTATTGGAATGTTCCAAGAATTGAAGTAATGAAGCGTGGAAGTGAGGATGATTGGATGGTTGGCGCTTTCATGGGAGAATCGTTGGGATTGAAACTAAGAGTACCTTATATACGGAGCATCGGGTGTTGTTCTCTAAGACAACATTTCCTTGTTGTTCTCATAAATTTGTTTCTAAATGAAAAAGCTTCCCTCAATTGTTCAAAGGAAGCCGGGGCCTGGAGAATGAACAACCAAAGAGGAATCCCGAGATAAAATTTGAAGTTTGCGAGGGGAGTTTAGGCGTTCACGTTAGAAATCATTCTTAGCAGAGTGGAATAAGAGGATTATCTGTTTTCTAAATGTACAATGTCAACATACCGAAGAGAATGCTGAGCATATATTTCAGATATTGTCCTATATTGACAGTCATCCATTGATCAATCGGATTTAAGCAATAATTTCTATTGCTGTTCATTTATTTACGTGTAAATTCGAAATTTAATGCGGCGTTTCAAGAGCAATACAAATACTTAGCAATCGGCTAGAACAGACGTGTCACGAACAACCATAACATTTAAGTGGCTGGACTCTCCATTCTAGATATTCATAATCCACCACAAAAACTTGATCACACGGCAAGCACATAGAACCTCACCTTCAACATGTGCATTACAATCAGCGATGAATATGAAGCATGTGGTCATACCATGGAACTGGTAAAGTGAGAATGCATCCCTGACCACTCTGATCAACACCGGAGGAAGCGCCGTTTTACCATCACAAAGGGGTGGAAAACAGACTGTGATCATTATCCAGTACTCTGCAGCTATTGCTTTCTGCTACCCGACCCAAGAAAGTCGGAGAATTTCAAGGCAAGTGTTCAACACTGGTAAGATCTTACTTTGGAGGACACAGAGAATTCTTGGGGAACGAGCCCGAGATAGCACAAGGTGCTAGAGAGTGCAAATAAGTCTGGAATAAACGATTTCTCGGGCCACTTCGACTTCGTCAATGCAAGCCTTCCAGAAGACGGCGACCCCTTTTTCAGAATGGAATTGTCCCCGACATTCCTCACCTTGGCAAGGACATTGTCAAAAAGATCAAAGCGGCGCACAGCACGCTGTCCGCCTCCTTTTCATTTTCGCTCGTATCAAGAAAATTGGAAACTGCACCTCTTGAACATCGCATTTTGCTAGTGCAGCTACAGAATTACCTCAACTACAGCAAATTTCCGTTCAGGTCAAGAAGGAAATATGCCACTAACCTAACCTTAAAGGACCGAATACCCCAGATCCATAAAGTGGTGACAACAGTATCACCGAAAATCTTGAAGAAAGAAGATCGAGTGTGAAATATCTGCATGTTGCCGTTCGACGGCAACGAGAAGGGAAACCCAAGAGAAAAAAGCAATGACTGAAACGCCGGTTGTAACCTCTTGTGCACATGGCCCGCATTTGCTTGGTGTAAAATGCATCCGACACTAACTCGAGACCGATGACAGTTGCCAAATTTGCAGAGCCCGTCTTCTCCTGCTGGGGACGACTAAAGCTGAGTTTGAGGCCAGAATAGAAGCAGCCGCAGCGAATCAGAAGATCCCTGAGTGGGTCATCACACTCCTCGGGAAGGATCCAAGAGAACAGGAGAATTGAATAAACCGGCAAAGGAAGTATCTCCTTTTCTACAACCCCAACAGATTGCTTTAGACGCAAGTTGCTTTGGTCGCAGATGCTTTGGAAAAGCTTAAACGAGAGACGCAAAGTACAGAATTACTCTCTTCGAAATATATTATTCCACTAAGCTCTACCCAATTCATGATTGTGTGATTTTTACAATAAGAAGAAGAATATTTGCCTATGCTGGTTGTGAAGGTAAGATAAGAGTGTAAAAGAAAGCGAAACTGTTTCGCTTGAAAGGTAATGTCACCCCGTATTCAGGGGCTCGGTTAGCCGTTCGGAGAACGAGTGGATTCTGATTAATAAGCGCTGCAATTTGTCCGATTTCTGTCTTTGAGTACCTGGACATCACAAAATTGTGCGCCGAGTGGAATCTGTGAAATGCCCCTGCGTAAAGGATAAGGTGATTGGCCAGGCCTCGTTGCGGACTGCAAATGCTGTATCAATACTCGTCGGCATTCGGCACCCTGTTTAAACCAAAGCTCTCTCCTACAAATAGATAGTTTTTCAAGAACTCAAAGTATATATTTCAAAAAGCGGTACAACTTGCAGAGACAAGGTTATTCTGACAATTCTCTCCCTCGCTGATCTTGAGGTCTTGAATGTGACCAAGGCGAAGAGGAAACATTTCCACACACCTCTCAAAACACTCCAGTGGATGAAAGTTTACGGCAATATTAAGTAAGCATGTTTCAAGTTCCTCATTCCTATCGTTGTAATTGCTGCACATCCAAAAAAAGAAGAAAAAACGAACGGATGATGCTGGCTATCCGCTCCTTCGGGTGTGTCCCAGAGGACATGAAAGTAGTTCTGGGCTTGATAGCTTTAAGAGGCGGAATTGAAACTATTCAGCTTCCCACACTAGCAGAGGTGATTGTTAGGTAGGCAAATGCGTCCATTGCTAAGCAGCTTTTCCACGAAGCCATTAACGAAGAGATCTCTAGTGGAGTCCTTGCCCGGGCTCTAAATAACTCGTCAAAACAAGTCCACCCACCTTTGCGTGTCCACGAGTCCCCTATCACCTCGACACGATGTTTGAAATTCTTAAGCCTGTGAGAGCTGTTACAATGGCTATTGATCATCATCTCCAAGGCAAACTCGCCGGATTGACACTTGGGAAAATAACCAGGACACGATTTGGGGTTTAGCAACGACTCTTATTACTGCCTACTCCTGAAGGGCTCAAATCTGCAGCGTCAGGTCATAATTTTTATGAATGCTGCCCCCTGACCGCTATAATCTTTAGCGTAGCAATTTTGTTCCCGATGCCGGACATATATGATGTATTTCAACACTACTTCGATAGCTCAAAGTAGTAGTTAAAGTTGAATCATTGAACTTCGAGGGATGGGTGGCGGCAGTGAACACTCCGAGCTTCCTCTTGTGGATTTTGGCACTTGAAGGAATTGCGGCGTTAGACAAACTGGCAATAACTTGTTGTGTTTTGCAGTTGGCAGCTGCTGTGGCGAGGTTGGAAAGAAAAACAGACTGGAAAGCTGTTGAGCCCATCACGGAAACCTTTTTGTGGTTTGAAAGTGCCTGTGATGCTAGTGGGCGTGGGCTGTGGGAGGAAGTCGAGTAATTGCTTAAGATTGAAGTAGTGTGACGAGGACGATAACAAGAGACGGTGGTAGAAAATGGAGACAAACGCGGTAAAGCCGGACGATGGTAAGAGCGGAAACTGGCTTTCTAAACGAATGCCATTGTCTCTCTTGAACCTGTTCAGATTTAAAGCCCTGCAACTAATACAAATCGTCAACACAATAACTTTAACGACTAGCTAGTCACCCTCCAATTCAATTCGCAGATCTGCCACTTGCAAATAGCGCCGGATAGAAATTTCGTTTTCTGTTCTACTGAGTGCAACTTGCACTACCTCCTCCTCATCGCCACCCGGGGAGCTGGAAGCCTTCTGCACCTCGTTCATAGGTATCTCCGGGCGAGTACGAAGATCACGGCATAAAGTGACGGGATTACAGGGCTATTATGCTTCAACAGCACTTTAGTGTCTTTTTTTAGCGTATTCAGTCACTAAATGACCCTATAAATCTAGGCCATTGCCCTAAAAACACGCTAGAAGGCGGGAGCAAGGGGTACCACACCTTTTTAGGACTTCCCCCCTGTACTTATAAGGGGTGCCTCGCTAAACAGCCCTATAGTAGCCACCTATTCAGCGTCCAGGCGTTATCGTTGCTCCGCCAGCAGCGCTATTTACCCCTAAATATCTTCTCATACCTTGCGAATGTCTCACAGCGCCTCTTGGGATCTGCTTGGGGCGTATGGCCTGGAGTTATAGGGGCCTTACAGCGGGTTTAACCCCCTAAATTGTGCCTTGGGGGGGTGCCAAGGGTCCACATGCCCTGCAACCCCGTCACTTTGTGCAGTGATCTTCGTAAGCAGGAATAGAGTGTACAGCCGGGTAGGACTTCCACGAGCATCCCCCAAACGGCCCGTCTGGCGTGGCTCGTTCACTTTCGAAGCAGGAGTTATTCCGCCACTCTATTTAATCGCTATCAAATGCTGCGACTATAATGTAAGGAGCGAAGCAATTACGGAGACAACGGCATAGAGTGTCGAGAATACAGGGCATGAGCGCAAATTCAGGGCTCTCAGGGTACTATAAACCTAATTTCCACCACAAGTAACATTAAAGCACCCTACATCTCCAGGCCTCTGTTCCAAAAGCGCGCTATAAGCCATAGGTAAGGTTAAAAAAAATCTTCAAGGGTTATAGGATTGCTAGCAGGGCAACTATAGCGCTCAGACGTTAGAGGGGAAGCTTTTATAGGGCTATTTAGCGAAGTTGCCCCTATACGTCCAGGGGATAGATCTTGAAAGGTATAGTACCCCTTGTAAATGTCTCATAGCTTTAAATTAGGGGGTAAGGCCTAGAGTTATAGGGTTTTATAGCAGGTATAGACCTTAAATCACATGTATTAGTGCTTTCGCAGCCCTGGACTTGCTCATATGCCCTGTATTCCTGTTACATTATGCCGTTATCTACATACTCCTTGGCTTGGCGCGACCGGGGAAAGGACCATGGGATGCGAGGAAGCTATCGAGCATTGCTGAGCAGGTGGTGGAGATTGAGGATTGTGGGATTGTAGAACCAGGATTGCCGGCCGTGCAGAAGAGTGTTCGTGATACCAGAGGCCAAATTGAGAGGTTAGAGGGCACGACAATGTGGAATGTAGCAATATTAATGTTAGCTAGTATATCAAAAAAAGATTCAAGGTAATTAATTATAATTTAATTACTAAATAAAAAATAAAAAATGAATTACCTTACCTGAAGTAATTAGTTTAATTAATTAAAATTATTATATGTGAGTTATATAATATAATTCTTTAATATATTAATTTAACTTACTTTATCTTTATATTCTTAATTACTCTTATAAATTCTTTTTATAAACTTTGATTTTCTTATATTTAAATAACTCACATACTCCTTTTATATATTATGTTTTCATATAATCATTTCTTATAAACTTATTTGTTTTTCATGAAAATTCTCAAATTTAAACTATATAAAACTTTTGTTAAATCTTATATTAAGTCTCATATAATATCCCAGCTTTCAACTCTCTCTGTGACGGACGGCGCCTCCGTATGATCTGCCGGGAGTCGGTATCAGGAAGCAGGAGTGAAACGCGGGGCTGGGCTAGAGATCTGGGCAATATACTATTAAAGGTTGAGGTATTCCTCCCTCCTTTACTCTCTAGCTTAGTATTTTCAATACATGAGATTCTTTGAACTCTGCGCCTTCGACCACTGCATTGATCTCGCCGTCACACTCGCTATTAGCTTATATGACTAAATAATTAATTAGAATTTAATTATTAGATTTCTGACTTACTTTAAATTAATTACTATCTAATAATTACAATTAGTTAAATTATTTGATATTCTGATGTTAGCGAACAGCCCTGAGGGAGAACGAGAGTTTGAGGAGGAATGCAATACTATAGTAGTATTAGAGGGGGTTGTAATAAATAGGCAAAACGGCACTTTTTGTCTTTCTAACTTTCTATGTAAAAAGCGGACAACTACAGATACTTTCCAAATATATCTTCCCTCGCTCGAGTTGTGGTATATTTGACTCTTATCTCATTTAGATATCTCAGAAGTCTGAAATTTTGATGTCTTTCGCCGTCCAAGTTCGCAATTATATTCAACTTTGACTTGGTATATTGAAGATTAAGTGCCGCCTTTCCTCTCTACCACGCTACGGGTTCTATATATTCAGGTCACACATCAAAAAAGGGGGTTTGTTCGACTAATTCGTGACTCCTGAGCGTACGCAACTCACCCTCGGGCAAATACCGCGAAGGTTGTGTAAGATTTGATTGAGCAGGAATGGAGAGTACTAGAGATTTCACATCCCTATCACAGACACCAGAACTGAAAACCAACACTTGGCACATTGTAAGCTTAGGTAAGTTTTGAGAGGTTACACGGGTCCCGATACATTGACAATAGTGTCAGAAAATGGGCTGACTAAGCACCGCACCCCACCAAAACTCACACCCCGCGCACTACCACACCACCACCCCGATCGCGCGTCGCAATCGCATTAACTCCCACTGTAATTTTGCTAGTAATTAACACGCGTGTAGCTAACTTGTATTGCAATTATGGGTATTCCATTATCTGTATTAACACCTCCCCGCTACTCCCTCCTATTCAGAGGGGGAAGCGAACTTGTAGTATGAGCGCTATAGACTAGCGATATGAGCGCTGTAGTGTGAGTGATGCGAGAGCTGTAACTTAGCGATATAAGCGCTATAGTTTGAGTGATACGAGCGCTGTAACTTAGTGATATAGGCGCTATAGCTTACTAATGAGAGCGCTGCAAATTAGCGATGTGGGCGCTGTAACTTAGTGAGCTAGGCGCTATAAGTTAGGGATGCGATCGCAATACGCGATCATTTCGGTAGTGTGGTGGTGTGAGTTTTGGTGGGGTGCGGTGCTTAGTCAGCCCATTTTCTGACACTATAGCGGCGTGACGGCAAGAATTGTTGCGCCCCACAAGGGGGTTTCCCGAGAACCCCACCAACAAGAACGGCCCCACGAATCGCCGACTTTCGCTATTTGGGGTAAATTGGGGGTAAATTTGGGGTAAGATCTCACGCGGCGGGATTCGGCTCTGAGCAGACCGGCGCATGGCCAGTGGTGGATGGGCGTAGATCGACCCTCCTCTACTCATTAGAGCATTGGCTAGTGCCCTTAAAGTGTGACTGGAAGCAAATACGAAAGCGAGACAACACGTGATTGGCGATTCACAACCCCGCGGCCTCACAACCAAGCCCGAGCCAGCTCAAAGGTTCATAAAGGAGATACCAAGGCAACAGAATCTCTCTCGAACCGCATCCCCATTCCCCCTATCACCGACGAGAGAAACAAGAGAACAAAGCCAGCAGCATGTCAGCTCAAATCAAACACCAGACGCTGGGTGAGATCCAGGGCCGCCAAAGAGATGGCGTCGTCCAATTCCTTGGCATTAAATATGCTTCCTTGAAAGACAAGTTTGCTGGGAGTGAATTAGTTGAGTATGGTGAAACGCAAGGCGTGATAGATGGAACACAACTCGGGTATGTGACTTCTATCGAGTCTCTAGCACCTTCTGACTGAATAGTCCCACGGTCATTAATCCTCCCATGGGCCTCGAAAACGAATTCGGATTCATTCAACAATCACTGCCAGTCCCTAAGTTGACATCTTCTGACTCGGAAGGTTTGAATCTGAATATCAATGTCCCATTGCTTGAAAGCAAACTTCCTACTCCTGCTTCCAGCCTTCCGGTGTTTGTGTTTGTTCACGGTGGAGGATATGGCGTGGGTTCAAATGCATGGCCGCAATATGATCTAGAAAAGTTTGTGAAGTTGTCCGCTGATATGGAATTACCGGTGATTGGAGTGGGAATCAAGTAAGGGGCACCCAAACATTACAGAGCAATCATTGATTTTCGCCAAGCTACCGATTGGGAGCAACCGGCTTCCTGACTTCTCAAGAACTGCGCAATGCGGGATATCCTAGCAACAACGGTTTGAGAGATCAGATTAATGCCTTCCATTGGGTGAAGAAGTATATTTCCGATTTTGGTGGAGACCCTGCGAATGTGTCATTCATTGGGGAGAGTGCAGGATCAGGTATGTAATTTCATCCCCGATAGGCGGAATTACTGGATTTATTTCTACCTAGTCTCCGGAAACTTGCTCCTCCATACCAAGGAACCCCTCTTCAAACGGTACATCAGCATGTCTGGTACTGCCCTGATGCTCCAACCACTTCCGCTACCCGTCTCGGAACTCGTGTACTCAAATGTGATCAAGAGCTTGGGTGCAGAGGATCTATCTAGCCAAGAGCGTATCAAGAAGCTCTTGGACTTGCCAAACGAGGAGCTCGTAACTCTCGTCCCGCCAAATCTCCCTCTTCTTCCTATTGTCGATGGTGGAGTCATTGCTGGCAATTTCAGCTACGCTGAAATCTCCTCGAAGGAAGGCACCGCCATTTCCATGCCGGAGAGGAGTTGGTGCGAAGAGCTCCTGATAGGAGATTGTCAATTCGATGTAAGTTCCCTGCAGCATATCCCTGGAAGAGGTGCTGAAGACACGTGAACAGGCATCAATCTTCGGGTTCATGCTTGGCCCTCGAACAGCAGGTATTGCAAAGACGTTTTGCAACATCGTCCATAAGACTCCAGGAGATGTCGGTGAGAAAATACTCCAAGCTTACGATATCAATCCAAGCCTTTCGGACAAGGAAGGACTTTACAGAATCCTCAAATTCTCCACGGACATTAGCTTCTTCGCACCAGCTATTGCTTTAGCAAAAGACTGGAGTGGAAAAGCCTATGTCTATCACTTCAACGAACCCAATCCATGGGACGGAGAGTGGAAAGGTGAAGCGGGGCATGTCCTCGATGTTGCGTATCTTTTCCAGAACTACAACGAATTTCTGGATGAGGCTCAGAGACAGGTGGCTGTCACCTTTGCTGGAGATTTAATCAAGTTCATGAATGGGAAGGGCGTGTGGGCAACCTTTGGCAACAAGGAAGGCGCGCAGGTTTATGGGCCGAGTGGAAAGGGCGTTACCTCGGAGTACGTGGAAGGACTTGCAGGGAAAAATTCTGGGCGACGGAACACTATCTATAAGCTAGCTAAGGACATCGGATTAGATAGTCTAGCAGGAGCTTGGGTTAATTTCCTTACTGCTGCGGACTAGGTCTCTCAATGGCAGGGAGCAGACTGAAAAGTATGTCGTATATTGAAAAAATTTGGATGAACCTTGTTCTCTCAAATTTCTCCCCAAAATTTGGGGCTTTATCTTCACTTGGTTTGTCAATATGCGAAAGTGTGGCATACTCCAGAGCAGTTCCTTTCTTAGAAGTGATTCGTGAGGTAGTGAAGTAAGTCGGTTAGTTTTGAACACAGCTTGACAAGATCTTCCTCGAGGGTATACAGCCTGTACGGAGAGCGCGGCATAAAGTATCGGGAATACCGGGAATACCGGGAATACAGGGCATTTTTTAGCCACTCTAGCGTGCAGATCCAGGTAGCGAACCCGACAAGGCCCTGTATTTCCAGGCCCTTCCCCTAAAAGTAGCCTGTGCGATTTTGACAAGGGCTGCCACACTTTTTTAGGGCCTCTTACAAAGAAGTCATTGCTAAGGAGGCCTATAGTAGTTGCTCGTTTAATGTCCAAGCGCTATAGTTACTCTGCTAATAGCTCTATAACTCTCGAAGATCTACTTATTCCCTCAGAAAGTCTTATAGCGCCACTTTACGTCGATTTAGGGAGCACTGCCTGGAGTTATAGATGCTGATAGCGAAATCTTATCCTAAATTCGCTCTCTGTAAAATACTAAGGGTTAAAATTGTCCTGTATTCCCGACACTCTATGCCGCGATCCCCGTGGATCCTTCGGCAAGGTTGTCGGTTAAAGTGCCGAAACCATGTCGTTTCATCGGTAATTTATACGATTTTTTTTTATGAAATATACCTCGCACTCCGTCCTTGATCCAAACCGGCAAGATTAAGCCGATGGCCAGTCGGGATGCTATTGGTGGCCTAAAATCCTTTGTGAGAATTTGATCAGAATTGATAACCCTTTACCCCACTTAAAGTACCCCGCCATTTTGGTTCAATTGGCCCAGAGCAACGCCAAGAACTTGGCTCGACAGGCCTGAACGGCTTTGGTTCCAGCGTGGCGAGTGGGACAGGGTGTTATCCGAAGGGGGTTTTCCTGTTTGCGTCGCGCATTCGCAAATGTAAGCAATCTTCAGATGGACCTTTGACGGGGGCGTAGCTCTCAGCCCCTGATACGTTGACATAACTACTATTTGTGCGGGGCACTCCTATCCGTTATAAGAATCCGCTCAGATATGTAGGTATCCCGCCTCCATTTCATTCTTCCCCCGGCCTCAAAGCTGCAACAAAAATATATCAGGTTTCAACAAATAGCTCGCTGGAGTCGATCGGAGTTCTCTAATTGCAATGCCTGCCCAGCTATCTGATCCCACAGAGTACCAGAATATCTTCCACTGGGCCGAGACCCAAAAAGATGGGGCCATTCCTTCATTTGCTGTGAGAAAGAATGATCCGTATGAGGTGAGATCTCAGAAGCATCAGTGAGCCAGGTCCATTATGAGTTGTTAACAAAGTCTAGTACCAAGTTGGATTTGGAAATCAGTGAGTCTCGAGCAAAACTTGACTGGATAGCATGACCTGATGGGCGATGAAAAGTTTCGAATCTGAAGCTGTTCCGGGAACAATCCCACAGGGACAAAACAGCCCAAGATGTGTCCGCTTCGGGTTGTACGCAGAGCAGATGACTGCATCTGCTTTCGTTGCTCCTAAAGGAAGCAACAAGAATGCCTGGCTGTACAGAGTCCGACCAGCTGTGGCTCATGAAGGCTTCGTGAGTTTCAACATCGTGAGCCAGGAGCAAGTGTGCTGACAGCCATGTGATAGACTGATCTTCCAGACAACGAGGACATGGAATCAAACTTTATACCCAGCAATCCTAAAGTCCACGTTTCTCCTACGCAACTGGCATGGCTTCCATTCGATATCCCCACAGAAGGAGGTATTGACTTCGTTTCTGGCCTGAAGACGATCGCAGGCTCGGGGGAACCAACACTGCGAGAAGGTATCGCTACTCACGTCTACACAGCAAACACGAGCATGAGGCAAAAAGCGTTTGTGAATTCTGATGGCGAATTCTTGATTGTCCCTCAGCAAGGGGCCCTCGACATCCAAACTGAGTTCGGCCCACTTTTCGTGCAGCCAGGCGAGATCTGTATTATCCAGAGAGGTGTCCGCTTCCGTGTGGAACTTCCAGACGGGCCATCTCGTGGCTATATTCTGGAAGTTTACGGCTCATACTTTGAGCTGCCAGAACTCGGCCCTCTGGGTGCAAATGGCCTTGCCAATTCACGTGATTTCCTCTATCCCAAGGCTAAGTACGAGATCAACAAGGACGGGTGGGAGATCGTGTACAAGCTCGGTGGAAAATTCTTCAAGAGCACTCAGGACCATTCTCCTTTTGATGTTGTTGCATGGCATGGCAACTACGTGAGTTCCTCTTCCCTATCCAGGATGCAGACTCCTGACGCCTCTCAGATTCCATACAAGTACGATCTTACCAAGTTCGTCAACGTTGGGTCAATTTCCGTAGACCACATCGATCCATCGATCTTTTGTGTTCTCACCGCCAAGTCAAGAGATCCAACTGCACCTCTCGCAGACTTCCTCATCTTCTCGCCTCGCTGGGATGTAGCATCACACACCTACAGACCACCCTACTACCACCGAAACGTAGCAACCGAGCTCATGGGCCTGATCTACGGCGGCTATGGAGGAAGATCTGATTCCTTCCAACCAGGTGGCGTCTCTTTCGAGTGCGGGATGGTTCCCCATGGCGTGGCATACGAGGAATTCAAAGCAGCTTCTGCGCAACCACCGCCTGAAATGCAGATCTCGAAGGGCGCCATTGCCTTCATGTTCGAGTCGAGCAGACCGTTTACTGTCACGGATTATGCTTGGAATAGCAAGAAGAAGCATGAGCATAACCCCAAGATGTGGGATAATTTGGTGGATAACTTCTCCACGCATGCGAACGAGATTGAGGAGATTTTGAGCAAGGCGGCGAATGGAATGAAGATATCAAATGGACGTGGCTATGCTTGTGGTAGTGCGTGATGGGATTATAGGAAAAAAGAATGTCCACCGGGTAACACCTCTTCCTTTGTATGTGTTTCTGTTGTGGAGATGTTGAGTGAACTGGGGAGGTGGCAAGCGCCAAAGTAACAGCTTCGATTTTGCGAATTGTTGCGTAACACTACATGTTCACGGTGATTAATATTCATACTGTTTCTTTGTCCTCCAAGTACGAATCTGGGAAGGTTTCGGTCACATGATTAAAATACCCCTATTCACCTACCTTTGCACTGCCCCGATGTCAACACGGCCAACATGGTTTTTTTTTGCCCTATAACAAATCACCTTCCAATGTAATCTGCCGCAAGACATGGGAATAATCTCTGCGGATGACCATCACATGAAAAGGCAATGCACAGCGAATAGAGCAGACAGAATCGGCCTTGGAAGACTCGGCAGACTCAGCAGAGCTTCTTTCCAGGCAAAGGTGAATGACTTTGAACCTTGGTCATGTGATTGAACTTCCCCTTTACCCAAATTTCTCGCATGATCTAGTACTTCTGCTACCCAAATAGAAAATCTTTTCGAACCTCCATCACCGCGCAATCTTTCCCAGCTTGCATCATGGCTGACACACCATTCCGAATGAGCACCAGCAGGCCAATCCCTATACAGTTTCTCAACTGCCAAACAGGGGAGAGGGATACTTTCTTTCCTCGTGTGGATTCCTGCACCGTCAAGGAATTATTTGAGTGCGAGGCTCAGTTTCGATGCGAGTACGCCCAGTAACTCGGGACTACCTACGGGATACGGCGGGTTTGGGCATCTCCGAGGCAAGGAACATCTTTACAAGGTTGCTCTATTACATTATACTGACTCTGGACAGGCGAACCAATTCGCGAAGTCCTGCCCTACATCGATCCAAGGCGATCTGACCTACTTGCGCCAAAAGGTGGCCAGCCGTGGAAATGCAATTGTCAATCGGTGGAAGAAGAAGCGCCCAGAAGAAAGACGAGCAATCCTCCTCCAAGCCTTTCCCAAGATCCACGAGAAGCTGTGGATTTTGATTCATGCTAAGTACGGGATCCACGGATGGCAAGAGCTTCGACAGCTTCGAGAATGCCTCCTGGTGCCAGATACGGGGAAGTTGTGCCCTGTGATGCTGATCAAGCTCATCAATGGTATATCTGCGCATATATCTTTGACTAAGAGTACACGCCTTGTGCTGTTGATCATAAACATTTTCAAGGAACTAGCCTACACTAATAGCTTGAAAACGTCCCGTCAAGATTCACCTTATCAAATAAGCAAGTTCTTCCCTTTTAGCATACGAAATTGCTTTTGTTTCGCCCATCCCCCGGTCGTAAGACTCTACGTTAAATATAACCCTGTCTACCTACTTCGAAGTCTCATGTTTACGCCGTGCGCAAAACACTATAACAATATCCTTCCCCGAAGTCAAAATTTATCCTTCAAGCTTCGCCTCTCTATCTTCACTCACTATCCTTGACTCACAGTGCTTGACTCACAGTGCTTGACTCACAGTGCTTGACTCACAGTGCTTGACTCACAGTGCTTGACTCACAATACATTCAAACCCCCTCCTCCTAGCTCGTTCTCGGCGGCGCCTGTGGTGACGAACTTGAGCGTGGAGGTGACAACTTCGAAAGTTTTGCCAATGATATGAATACCAATGTAACTTTCGTCCATCCCCCTATAGCTTTTACCTGATATAGATAGGGTTATGATATGCTAATGGGGTAGAATTACAATGCTGCGTATATTGACATTCAAGTCGCTCTTGCTGATGAGGTAAGTTGAAATATTTGGGAGCGAAGGAAAAGAGATCGTGTGGAGAACATGGTAATACTGGATAGCTTATCACTCAGAATGATGTAATTTGTTTGCAACGGCAGGCCAGGCAGTTGCATGAAGCTCCTTGCACGCCTTGGGTGAGTGGGCGAGTGACTACTGACAAGTGGTGGAGATGGCTGGGAGCATTATTGAAGGGAATGGGCTTCAAATCAGGGTGAAAACTATTTGCTATCTTGATCCACATGTCGTCTCCAGTCTAGAGGTCGTCCGAATCCAGGAATCTTTCGCATCAATTTATACTGAGTGGCTCGAGAAGCCGTAGCACTTCTTCTGCACAACCAATGCTGTTCTGATATCCAGCCCCTGAATGTCCATAATTATGCACCACCCAAATGTCATCAATCTTCCCCTTGCCTTCGACCTCAACTCTAGGCCCCCCTGCCCTTCCCGGTCGGAAGCCAACCTGATAACTCAAAACCTCAAAATCCCCACCTTGTCCTCTTAGCTCATCACACAAACCAAATCTCTTCATTCTCGCGATGACCCTCTCATTGAGCTCCATGTCGGCTTCCTCACTCCAGTTGCCAACTTGTTTGCAACCACCTAAGATGGTGGTTCCTGAGCCGGGACGTGGAACCACGTACAACATTTCTGATTCAGGAGCGTCAGGAATCCCAACGAGTGTCCTCGTCATTTCTGCCTCTCCTTTCACTAAGATAGTTTGTCCCCTGATTGGAAACAATGACTTTGCTTCATCATTTTCTAGAAAATGCCGTGCTGCAAGACCAGTGCAGTTCACCATCGCGAACGCCTCATCCAACCCATTTTTTCCAAGCATAACTTTAACAGATCTTACCACACCAGAAAGTCCCGAAGCGGTGTCTACAGATGTCTTGATGACTTTAACTCCCAACTCCTGTACCTTCTTGAAGAGGTAATCGAGGTATTTCGGCGGATCGAAGCAGATACCCTGATACCTGATCCCCATTATCGCACTCTCTGGCACTTTCTCCCTCCCACTCTTGCTCATGTCGTCAAGGTCCAAAACATCAAACCCAGCAACCACATCACGAAACCAAATCCCTCTCCCATCTCTGCCTTCCGTCTCAGCGATGTCTTTTCCCCAGTAATACCGAGCCGCTCGGAAACCGATCCCCATTTCCTCTTCCACTTCGGCCCTCCCCTTGGCATCGCGGGTTGCGTATGCGGTGTTGAGCATCTGCGTCCATGCTTTATAGGTCCTTGAATCATAAGACCGAAGTGTGCTATCGGAAGGAGATGTCCCGGCATGAGAGCGCCAGTGCCCTCCAGCCCATGGAGATGTGTACGACGGTGAGAAATCACCAGGTGTATGACTTGCAATTATAGTCACACCGTGGCCGCGCTGGAGGAGGGAAAGAGATGTTTGCAGGCCTGATATACCAGCGCCAAGGACAAGGACGTGTTTTTTTGCTGCTGCCATTGTTGTGATGTAAGACCGCTGGGATGAGGTCTCACACGAGAACAACGAATTTGCGGAAGAGAGAGTTAAAGTGAGGACTGAAGGGATTCTAGGCTCTGCTCACTTATTGGTAAGATACTTTTGGGCTGGATGAAGCCGGACTGATGTTTAGCCGATATGATTCCTCATGCGGCTCACATGACTAGACGTTCAAGGTTAGGGATGTGAACTTCTCACGGTGATCTACGGCATGTCAGCCGCTAAATAATCCGGTCCAATAGGACTCCAGGTTTTATAATACGCAACATATATTTTAAACCCCGAGCATATTGCTACAGCAACAAGCGTGAGGTAACCACTTGGCTACAAAACTAAATCGCGTACGGAATCTCCTCCATTTCTGGAATTTTTTAATTGCTTAATAGGGATAGATGCATTGCATACAAAGTAAGTAAACCCATTTGACAACAGATTTGTAGGCCTACTTGAGACACTTAGGGCAGTTGGTGTGAAAATCCCGTATGCTCCGCAGTCCCAACAAGAGAAAGATGTCAGCCTCAAAAAGAGGTAAGGCACATAGCTTTAAAGATATTGAGGTGCTTATCAAGATTCCATATCGTAAGCCAGATGATTACTCCAACGCAACAACATCAAGCTACTGGTTATCCTGTTGGACAAACAACCTGGCAAGATATTTCGTGGAGTCGGACCTATTCGGTGCGCCGCAAAACGTATTCCGGTTCTGTGAGGTCAGTACGAGAAGCCGGCATAAATCCCTTGATTACCCCATCTCTGCCATCTGTTCCTCGTTCCCCGTTTAGTTATACGGGCAGTGGTGGTTCTGAATTGAAGTGATACATAGTTCTACAAGTGAGGTTACTTGAGAAAGAGAGAGAGGCAGGTATTGCTCGTCTGTGATGTTTCAATGGATTCAGAACATGCGAAAAATAGTTAAACACCCTACCCTTTAATCTAGGTTTCTAATCTTGGGCCTCAATGGCTCATGCTTAGTTTAAGAAATAAAAATCATGGTTCTATTTGGTGCAAAGTTCTTAAAACCTTAGTGAAAGTCGCAATTCAAGCAAATAGTGGAGAATTATTAACGTGGATATCACGACGCCGAGGAGGCGAATTGAAAGTTCGCGAGACTGAGGGGGGGAAAGGAACATACGAAAAATTAAGCACATGGGGCACAACGATGTAAGATAGGAGGTATGGTTGGCTCAGGCCGACGGCATTTTATCATTGTCTTTCTCCCCAAGGCAAGAAGGAATAGCCCGCAAGAGGCCCTGTAGAGTATTCACTGTTGGCCGGTAGTGTCGAGTAAACACAAACCCCTCTCATTTCACTCACACGCTCCCGGGACACCCGCAACATTTGCTACAACTTTAGCATTTATTTTGAATACACTGATCTTGCATACAAGAAAATTATTAGATATTTCCCACACCTTCAGACGCCGTCCCACACTCTTACATTCAAGAGGGTATAGCGGAGAACCTGCCAAATTTATGACACCATTGACGATCTCGTCTCGGCGCGAATACTAAACCAGCTGCCGGAAATGAGCTGTTGCCATGATTTACAAATGCTGCTCTAC
This sequence comes from Hyaloscypha sp. PMI_1271, assembly GCA_021399465.1. Classification (NCBI taxonomy): domain Eukaryota; kingdom Fungi; phylum Ascomycota; class Leotiomycetes; order Helotiales; family Hyaloscyphaceae; genus Hyaloscypha; species Hyaloscypha sp. PMI_1271. Next base: position 44,487 of record JAJTUS010000218.1, on the reverse strand, counting down.
CGTTTCACCTTTCGTTGTCAGGCCCAAGGAACTCAGCTTTCCTTTCCCTCCGTTCGAGAAGTAGAAGCAAGCTCTGTCTTTTTCTCATCAATGCCTCAACAAGCTCTTGCCGCCAATACAAATATGCAAGCATCATCAAGACCGGAACCGAGACCACCCAAAACACCCAGGCTTTCGGATTGCCGGGCAGAAAGTCGCCACTCATTGAAAAAATACTCGCAACTGTCGATAAAGGTATGAAGAGCATGGTCAAAACTGTGATCTTCGACAAACTTTGTGCATTGCCATTCGAAATCCGCGCTTCTTGGATCGAAATGTACTGCAGATATCCCGTTGCCAACGCATTCGTTAACCCGTCTAAGACATGCACAAGATCCAGCACCGATCTCCATCCATCAATTTCCCATTGTGGCGGCCCTCCCGCGACACCTGAATTCCGGGCGGATTCATTCTTCATCGGTAGGCCGAGTGAGACCATGTTTTCTTCCATTTCCCGGATGAGCTCCTTCATCGCAGCGCAACTGCCGACAATAAAGTCGAAGAATTCGTCGTGCCAACTCGACAGTGCGCCTTCTGAAAAACTGCTGAGGTAGTTATGGCGAAAAGTCTGATTAGGCTTGACATGTGTCTTTTGGATTCTGAGAAGGTTCAGATACCGACGTCGTACGAAAGCTAGCATTATCCCAATGACGAGCTTGCGGGGAAACTTGACTACAGCCATCGGATTGTCCATTTCACAAACGTCCTGATTCCTGGATGCAAAATCATTCACCGCATCATCGAAGACCGAGATATACTGTGGACATTCATAGGCGCTGGCCCATTCCGATACTTCCTCAGGAAGTTCTTGCAAAGAATTCATTTCCGGATACAAGCAGACTTTCGGTATTGAATTTTCGTCTCGAAGTTCGTGCCGAACCGGTACCAGTTGCATTGATGGCAAGCACTTAGCGTGTCCTCTGAGAGGCGGATCTACGAGCAGCACAGCATCCCAAGACCCATCCATTCCGAGCGGAGAGCTCCAAAATGAAAGGATATGATGACTCCTCATTTCGTCGTAGAGGAGGCCTTTCGGGTCGTATGCATGAAGATACCGACACACGTTTGTATTGAAGGCGTACATGCTGTTCCTCTTGTGTGGTGGAATATCGACTTCGGCGCGGTGTGAGTCTCCATATCTGACACGGAATTGTGATTTCGTGTGGCGTTCGAATGGGTTCCGGTGATTGAATGTGGAAGATGCTGGATCGTCATAATGGCCAGCGAAGAAGCTGGGCGGTATTCTGAGCTGTGAGCCAAGTGTCAAGATGTAATTACGCGGGAGATCCTCCAACACGAAGAGCCGTCGTTTAATTTGCTTCTGGCAACCAATTGCTGGAGATGATGAAGTCGCCAACAGATAATGCCGCAGTTCCGCTGAATTTGCGAACGAAGAGGTTCGCTGGTTGAATCCCTCATTAAATTCTACCACTGCACATCTTCCAATTTCTCGTTCAGCGAGCGTTTGTTTTGAGAGGGCTCCGGCAAAATTGGGAAAGAGAGGTCGGATTTGATTTTGTATTAAACTCATGTATTCCCGTTCGTTATTGTCAATGAAGTGGACAGGCCATCCAGATGTATTGGAGAGGTGGTCCATCTCTTCCGCAGCGTATTTGTGGTGCGGAGCTTGTGATCAGAACCGCGATATAACATATGACGACCAGCCGAAAAGGCGGGGGTCAAGTGGGAAGAGGCTTTATGCGACCGTGGAAATTGGCTCATATTCCCTTTAGCTGTTTGTCAGGTTCTTCACTAGCAGCTTTTAGTAGATCTTCTTTCCGATGCTAACTTCCTTTTTAAGGGGGATCAGTGGGACGGAGAGACGGCTGAAACCAGGGCTGAAACGTTCGAAGCTATTCCCCGCCTTCCTTCGTCCTACTTCGAATAGGGGCTGACATTCTCCAAAACAAACCGTGCGTGAAATTCTCAACTGTTCTTAAGATGGCCACACCTCCGTTTCTAACGGTCGTTGTACAGAGGCTTAATCGAGTCTCCTGCGCCGACACCAGCGAGACCCAGCCGTGTCGTTTCAAATTTTCGACTCATCAGGGTCAAACTTCTAAACCCCATAACTGCTGACAGAAGTCTGTGATTTTAGCGAGGTTTCCAGGAGACGTAAGACACAAGTCACCTATTTCACTTAGTTTCACAATAAATACAGATTGAGAATCTTACATAATTCAAGCGCACACGATAAAAGCAGTTAGAATAAGTTTAGAGGCTTTTTAAAACAATTTTAAATATAAAATAAAAGCGTCGAAAATACCTACAGGCTTCGTTCGTTTCTTGGCAAAATGCCCTAAAACCACAGCCTTTTGTCCAGGCTCGTAACTGGGTAGGTCGAATCGCCGCAAGGGCTTATCGCCTAGCGTTAGGGCAATCACCACCAGCACAGGAGGCTGGATTTAGATGCCACAATCCATTTCTAGCAAGTAGCCCGGCACCTCATTTTGCTTGAAATGTGTATTTGGTCTGGGGAGAACTCCTTTATTTAGTGATTGCTTAGTCGACAGTGTCAGCTCATGTCCTAATGCCTTGGATATGAGGTGCTGGTCTGGCTTCGTCAGTCCTTGCCAATGGGCACCGTTCTGCACGGTACAAAGTCACGCCCGAGCCTATTTTATTCTATTCTATTTATTTCGTATACTAGTTACATTCAAACTTCTACTAAGTCACTTGGAGTCTAAACAGAGGTATTTGGAATAAACCAACGAACAGAAAACATGTGCACATTCAATTCCGTCTCTGACTCTCAACACCAAGTTTCTCAATAGCCGTACACGTTGAACGGAATCTTCGGGTCCTGCACCTTCCCATGTGCGGTTCTGAAATCCACACCAGCGTACTTGACTTCCTCCCCGATCGCATTAAGCTCATCTTCGATATCCATCAAGCGGTTGTACTTCGCCACTCTCTCCCCTCTAGCTGGCGCACCAGTCTTCAAGTGCCCCGTCCTCAAACCAACAGTCAAATCTGCAATAAAGTCATCCGTCGTCTCTCCAGAGCGGTGAGAAACGAAGACGCCCCAGCCATAGCTGAATGCCAAGTTTGCCCTACCTCCCATGTTAGCAAATTAAAAAAAAATCGAGGGGAGAAAGACGTACGCAGCGATCGCCTCACTCACACTCCCAATCTGATTAATCTTCAAAAGCAAACCGTTACACGCCTTCTTCTCTTGCGCCTCCTTCACCCGCTCCACATTCGTAACCGTCAAATCATCACCCACAATCTCTGGCATGCCCTTCATTTCCTTCCCCTTCTCCATGAACTTGCTCCACGTCTCCCAATCATCTTCCGCAAATGGATCTTCCAGCAGAACAATCGGATATTGAGCGAACAACTCTCTGTACAAATCCGCAAGTCCGCCAGGGGACAGTTTCGGAGAGGATTTGTCTTTGATGCCAAGATCGTAGCTCCCTTCACGGAAGAATTCGGAGGAAGCAGGATCCATAGCAAAGTGAATTTTCCCCGTATACCCCGCCTTCTCAACTGCCTCAACCAAGAGATCTAGGGCTTCACTCGGCTTTGAGATTGGCGGCGCAAAGCCACCCTCATCGCCAATGCCAGTAGCAGCTGGCCCGAACTTCTTCGTAATCACTGCTTTGAGAGCATGATACGTCTCAGCACCCATCTGCACGGCCTGAGTGATGGATTTGGCGCCCGTGGGCGCGAGCATGATTTCCTGGAAGGCCATCGTGTTGCCGGAGTGCACGCCGCCGTTTAGCACGTTGAAGAAGGGGACGGGCATTACATAGGGGGTTTTGAGCGCCCCGGCTTCGAGGCGGAGGTGCTCGTAAAGGGGGATTTTCTAGGTCACGTGTCAGTCCATGTTCTCTTATTACTTGACCAATTTTCTCTTCTTTCGCTGAAAATTCGAAGAGAGAGATAGTTTGCTTACAAGGCTCGCAGCACCAGCTCTAGCACACGCCATACTGACACCCAAGATCGCGTTGGCGCCCAGCTTCTTCTTCCCCTTCGTGCCATCTAGCTGGCACATGAACGCATCGATCTCCTTCAGTTGAGTTTCGACATCGAATCTTCTTGCAATTAGAGCCGGAGCAATGGTTGATGTGACGTTGAGAACTGCTTGATTGACTCCTTTCCCACCGTAGGCGGTGGAGGAAGTATCACGCAGCTCGAGAGCTTCGTGGATTCCGGTTGAGGCACCCGAGGGTACGAGACCTGTGAAGGTGCCTATGAAATATTAGCAGACTTGCACAAAGATCTTATTGATGGCATGAGTGCCTTTATCAGTCGTAAGGCGCACTTGTACGGTTGGGTTACCGCGAGAGTCGAGACGCTGAGCGGCGGTGATGGAGGTGATGTATGAAGGCATTCTGATCTTTTCGTAATATTTTGGGTTGGGATTTTAATTGTGGGTTTAAGAAAAATGAAACGAATGGATGCACGGGCTGCTTATATCTTGTTTGAAGTGAGAAATATTTTGCTTGTGGCATGATGTTGCGTATGAACATGAGCGTGGGTGACGCGGGATGTGGTGAGGGGGAAAGTGGCGTGATGGGAAAATGTTCGAGAATGAGGTGCAGGAAGGTGCAGGATTGGTTGCTGGATGAACGTACCGCCGACTTGCGATTTCTGTGATGATCTAGATCTCGAGATAATCTTGTGCAGCAGCTTTTCCTTCGTTGGAATTTTGTTTTCCTATATAAATGAAACGAGTAGTACTGTAGTAGTAGTAATTAGACATTTTTAAGTCGTGTGGTATGTACGGGAGTGGAAAATGCACCCGTTGAACGCCTTGAAACGACAACTCTCAACAAATTTTCAGGTATGTTTCTCAAGAATAATTTACGCGCTCTCAGCGAGCTTAAGCAATCCCTCCAAATTAATGCTTTTTGGTCGCTCAATGGGCAAACCCAGAGCTCGGTCCCAGATCAACTGGGCCAGTGGTCCCAAACCTCTGCTAACACCAAAGGTAGCTGTGTAATATAATGTCTCGTGGAAACCATAATGATGGAACAGGACACCGGAGCTGGAGTCGACGTTTGGATAAGGGTTCTTGGTCTTCCCATGCTCCTTTAGCACTGTCGGGGCAATCTCGGAGTTCTTCTTCACTAATTGGAAGACTGGGTCCCTTGCGATTTCAGGACGAGATGATGCGTAGTCCATGAGAGCTTCGAATCGGGGATCTGGTTTACGGAGAACTGCGTGGCCGTATCCAGGGACGACCCGTCCGGACTTCAGGGTTGACCAGAGATAGTCGGAGACATCTTGGTCCGAGAACCTTGTCCCAACGTGTTCTTGCATTTGAAGAATCCATCTCAGGACTTCTTGGGCGGCAAGCCTAGGAACTTTTAGCAGAAAATTAAGACTGGGAAGATGGTTGCTACTAACCCATGCAAAGGTCCGGCAAGACCTTGAAGACCGGCACTGTAACTCAAGAATGGATCGCTCAATGCACTACCAACTAAATGTGTAGCATGTGCCGAGACGTTGCCACCCTCGTGATCGCCGTGTAGGGCCAAATAAAGTCTCAGCAGATCTTGGAAGTTTTGGTTCTCCTTTCCTCCCTTGCCGAGCATGGCGGCGAAGTTATAAGACCAATCTTGCTCCAAATCAATCTGGGCTGGAAGAGCTCCGCCACCTTGGTATGAATTTTGGTAAATCTTGGCAGCAATAACTGGAAGCTTCGCAAGCAAAGAGATGCTGTCATCAAAGGTTGGTTCCCAATAATCGGCCTTGTTAATACCTTGCTCGTAGGCCTTGGCAAACTTCGAGGTGTGGGAAAGGGCAGAGACTGCAATAGCGAATTGGGTCATTGGGTGAAGGTCTTTGGGGAAATTGTCCAGCATCTTGTTGACAAAGTCTGGTAACTCTGCCTTTTCCGCCAATTCTCGGGAGAAAACTCGAACTTGTGATGTAGAAGGGACTTGGCCGGTCAAGAGCAGCCAGAACATGGCTTCTGGCAGCATTTCTGTGCCAGTTGTGCCCTTCGGAAGCTCCTTTTGGCAGTCCTTGATCGTGCGTCCGTGGAATCGAATACCCTCGTTGGCGTCAAGAACTGAACCTTCCCATACCATAGCCTTCAATCCTCTGCGTTTGTGTCAATCCCGCCCCTTTCGAATATGCCAGTATGCCTACCTCATGCCGCCAATTGTGTTCTCGACCTTAACATCTCCAATAACCATGCCGCCCAGCGCCTTCACCTTCTTCAGGAGTTCTCGCTTGGGTGCAATGCACTCTTTGAAGGCCGTTTTGAGATCTGGCTCGGAAGAGGTCGCATAGCTTCTGTAGGCAGGAACAACGACTTGGCGGAGAGCAAGTGGCTGGCACAAAGTTAACAGAGCACCCCGAGAGAAATATTACAATTGCGAGACTTACTTGCAGGGCTCTCATAACCCGAGGGGCAGATCTAGCATTCATAGCCATGTTGACAGTTTGCCCGGCGGGGTACTGAGGGGTAATTTTTGATGCTGCGGAAATGGTCCTGTGTGGAAGGTGATCCAGAGGCAAAAATCCAAGAATGATATGCGTCACTCAAAGTAGTGCAGCAATCTGGCCGTCTTATGCCAAATTTGTAGAATTGATCAACGTTGGAAAATGCTGGAAGGTTTTGAGGAGCTTCGTCCACAGGACTGGGGCCATTGCTGGGCCGAGGAAGTGGATTGACCACTCACGGCGCATCGGATTTGGCAGGTGCAAACAAAACAATGCCGAGCACAACCGTCGCCCTCAACCGAACGGCCTTGGATCTGGATCAACATCCGTGATCGGATGGAAGAGGACTTGCTGTTTGATTGATCAGCAGCGGTGGGGTAAGAGTAGGTATCTTCTTGGGCAACCCTTCCTTCTCTCGTTTTGTTTTCTCCCAGGTTTGCATTCTTCACAATGCTTCGCAGAGCGGCGACGACGATTCCACGGCGAGTGGCGGCGGCGAGGTCTGCGAATATTTGCGTGCGGAACTTTTCAATATCAGCTCAAAGGATGACTATGTTAAAGCCACTCGAAAATCCCATATCTGCGGCTCTTCCGTCGGACTCCTTTCAGCTCCTCCCAGAATCGCAGAAAGCCGGGGCTGCAGAAGATGCCCTCTACGACCAGCAGATAAAGGATGTGGAGGCATGGTGGGCGAGTCCAAGATATGAGGGGATAAAGAGACCATACTCGGCGGCAGATGTTGTGTCGAAACGGGGGAGCCAGTTGCAGTCATACCAAAGCTCCGTCATGGCGAGGAAGCTGTTCAATTTGATCAAGGAGAGGGAGGCAAAGGGAGAGCCAATCCACACAAGTACGCTCTGCAATCTTGTCCACAATGCCTATTCCTAACACTCCGCAGTGGGTGCCATCGATCCTGTACAAATGACACAACAAGCACCGAACCAAGAAGTCCTCTACATTTCCGGCTGGGCATGCTCCTCCGTCCTCACAACCACAAACGAAGTTTCTCCCGACTTTGGCGACTACCCCTACAATACCGTGCCAAACCAAGTTCAGAGACTCGCTAAGGCACAATCAATGCACGACAGGAAACATTGGGATGCGCGGAGGAAGTTGGGTCCGGAGGAGAGAGCAAAGACACCATACATCGACTACCTACGGCCTATCATTGCAGATGGAGATACTGGACATGGTGGACTGTCAGCAGTTTTGAAGCTTGCCAAGCTGTTTGCAGAGAATGGAGCTGCGGCTGTACATTTCGAGGATCAGATGCATGGCGGAAAGAAGTGTGGGCATCTTGCCGGAAAGGTTCTTGTACCCGTTGGAGAACATATCAACCGCCTTGTCGCTGCACGATTTCAATGGGACGTTATGGGATCTGAGAACTTGGTCATTGCAAGGACGGATTCTGAGAGTGGAAAGCTGCTCAGCAGCGCCATCGACGTTCGAGACCATGAATTTATACTTGGAGTCGCGGAGGAAGGCATCGAACCTCTGGCCGAAACCTTACAGGGAATGGAAATGGCCGGAGCCACTGGTGCTGAAATTGATGCATTCGAAGCACAATGGGTCAAAAATACCAAGCTTATGACTTGCGACGAAGCTGTGGTCAAGCAATTGCAGGCTTACGAGGTGTCAGAAGAGGACATTTACAATTACCAAGCAAGCACGAGCAACAACCGCGATATGTCGATCACAAAAAGAAAGCAGCTGGCATCACAATTCACAGACCGGCCTATTTACTTTAACATCGATATCCCTCGAACAAGAGAAGGCTTCTACCACTACCAGGCAGGCATGAAAGCAGCCACAAAGCGAGCCATCGAATACGCTCCCTTCGCAGATCTATTATGGGTCGAGACTGGCGATCCAAGCGTCGCCAACGCCGCCCAATTCTCAGGAGAAATTCGTGAAAATCACCCAGGAAAAGGGCTCGTCTACAACCTCTCACCATCTTTCAACTGGATGGGCCATGGCTTCTCGCCCGAAACATTGAAATCCTTCATATGGGACATCGCCAAGCACGGGTTCGTACTTCAACTTATATCTCTCGCTGGATTACACAGCGGGGCTGTGATCACGAATGAATTGAGCAAAGGGTTTAGGGAGGATGGAATGTTGGCTTACGTCAATCTTGTGCAAAAGAGAGAGAAGGAATTAGGTGTTGATGTCTTGACGCATCAGAAGTGGAGCGGTGCGCAGTACATTGACGGAATCCTGGGGTCGATCCAGAGTGGAAGCAGCAGTACTAAGGGTATGGGAGAAGGGAACACCGAGGGGCAATTCTAGAGTGGCTGCATGGCTGGCGTTAGGTAGGAATATTTATGAAGTGCTGAGTCCATTCTTTTCCTTCGTTGGTGATTTTTGCAAGTTGATCTTCGCTGAAGCCATGAGAGTGGAATAGGCTGATGACCTGAGCTTCATACGGGCTACTACAGTAACCCCCCACTGAAGTTCTAAGTGCAGTGAGGGTCTTTCTGTGAGGGTCTTTCTGGAAGGGCTAGTCATTGTATTGTGAGGTTCTGCAGTTCATTTAGGGGTCGCGCCGCCGACCTGCATCACTCCTTCGCATTCGTACGAGTTCTGCAGTCCTTAACATATATAATTCCCGGCAGGCGCATCTACAGCTTTCTATTCCCACAATCAAACTTTGTTTATTTATCTTCCGTCTCATCTCACTTCGCCTTCACCATCACACCTCCCTTGCTCTCGAAGTGAACCACAACATCACGCTCCGCCCCGGCCTACCCACCGATTTCCCGGATATCGCCCTCCTCGACACAGCAGCATACCCCCACCACCACATGGCGCGCCTAGCATGGAGCAATTCCTCAGACACCTGCCCGATCTTCCTTTCCTGCTATGAATTACTATTTTCTTTAGCGCACTACCATTTCCTAGTCGCCCTGCCGGAAGAGGTGGCTGGCTTTGTGATCTGGAAAGAATACGGTGACCACGAGGAGCCGGAATTCAAAACCCAGTCTCCAGAAAGTGCGAATGTGGGCATGGTGACGTATTTTCTGGGGAAGAATAGGGAGCTTCGGAAAGATCTGAGGATTGAGGGAATGGCGGAGTTGGAAGTCCTTGACGTGAAGCCGGGGCATCCAGGGACAAAGTTATTCCGGATGCAGTTTGTACCTGCCCAATTAGGTAAGAACATACTCTTATCGCGTTGATTGAGCTAAGGCTTCTCACCCGCCGCAACGGCTTACCCTACTCTAGCTCTCACTCTTCACCTCTTACTGTCCCACAAAATGTCAGCAATAACCCTTCGTCCAGCAACACCCGATGACCTCCCAGCAATAGCCCAAATCGGCATCGACACCAACATCTCCTTCCCAATCTACTCCATCGGCCTCGCCCCCCCGCCGACGCCGTCCTCGTCTCCCTCGCTCGCACCAAACACTTCTTCGCTCAATCCTATTATCACTTCACCGTCGCCGTTGAGGCCGACTCTCCAGCTGAAGTAGTGGCCTATATATGTTTCAAAGATGGAGGAGAGTTCGAAGAGGCTCCCTTTCAGCCTGATCTCCCCGAAGGCGCAAACGTAGCTTTTATGGAGTATTTTCTCGGGATGAGTGATGAACATAAGAATACGCTACCAATTAAAGGGTTGCCGGAACTGGAGATGCTGGATGTGAGAACGGGGTATCAGAGGAAGGGAATTGGGAAGATGTTAGTGGAGGAAGTGGTGAAGAAGCTGGATGGGAGGGTGGATGGGTGCTATGTGCACAGTTCGAAGATGGGAAAGGGGCTTTATGAGAGTTTGGATGGAGAGCGCTGGATGAGAAGGGGTTTGGGATGGAGTTAGTGCAGTTTGGGGAGCGGGAGCCGTTTGTGACTTGGGATATGGTGAGGGAGGTTGAGGGTGCTGTGGGTGGTAGGAAAGAGGAATGAGAAGGTAGCCGGCAAGGTTCCTGAGCGGACCTCGTAAAGAAGAGTGAGACAAAGCTGTTCCTCCGAGAGGCCCGTTTAAATGGCACAACTGTAGGTTGAGGCGACAAATCTTGCCAAGTAGGGTTCGATATCATCAATATATCCCATGTGTTGCTTCAGATCAAGCAGGCTTTCCTTCACGCGGTTTGTTGTCCACTAACTCCATCTCCGAGGCTCAAGTGACCGTTTTCTTCCATTTTGTAGCCTCCACCAAATCTAGACCGGCGGGAATAATGACACTAGTGTTCTTGCGAATGGCGGCGTTAATCAAAAGTCGACATAGCCGAGGGTTGCTATCTAGGCAGGAGTGAATATTGAGAAAGATATGGAGTTATATTTATTCTTTTATCTAGTAAGATATAGTTTATATTAAGCCTAGTGTAGTATAACAAGCCGTATTCTATAGAAATTATATTGTTTTTAGACTTTTAGTAGTTCTAATATTATAATTATATAATAAAAGCTAAGGCTGTTATTATATGACTTAAGATAATTACCTTCTATAGGAGAGCTAGCCATTTCTACAGTTCTAGACAAGCAACCTCCTTTCACATTAATCAATTGAGCTTTCTATATTCATACACTGTTTTATGCTTTACTGCATATCCCTCTATTCTTATTATTATTACTGTTTAATCACGTTTTGCATTCTAGTATGCTTTATGTAGGTTTTCATCTTATCGCAGTTTCCCTCCTACACTAGCTTAGAGCAAAACGGCAACAGAAAACCAATAAGTTTATAAGTAAAGGTACGCCTGTATAGTCTAAGCCAACCCCCTTACTAGTGTAGGCTATGTCTCACTAGATAAAAGGATAAAAAAACGTCTTATGCAGCCCCTCAACTAACGCTTGCGTGCCAGAGAGAGGACATGTGACGAGAGTCACGAGAAAAGAGATAAAGAGAAAAAAAATACCCCCCACCACATTAGTATTCACACAACATTGTTATATATGATTCAGATATAACTCCACTATTGCAGATGGCAGTTACTTCTAACGAAACATGAAGAGACAAGCAACCCCTTATACCTTCTCCCCCACCTACCCATACCTACACGCCCCCGCCCAACCCCCTTCACCCAGCGCAAAGAAACTGTGGTGGCTTATATGGCGCACTGGGAAATCCAGCCACCAGCTCTGCCGTTAAAGTTGAATGGTGCATTATTCCACCCAAATGCGGCTAAACCTCTGTTCAATGCTATACGTGGAAGGTTTGTTCCTTCTCCAGGCCCTTGTGCTTGTAAGATGGCAAGCGAGGCGCAATTGGCCTCTGAGGAATGCACTTCCATCCAATGTGCAATTTCTGAGCCCAAAATATCGCCCTCTCTCACAACAGAACCACCCGCCAATTCCTTTTCTGCCGGCACTCCTTGGTCCCAGAGATAATCAAATACAAGGCCATTCTTTGTGCCCTCATTTCTTTTGGATGTTGAAGTCATGTGAAGTTGCTCTGTCGCTCTGACGTGAAATACTGGTTCTGATCTTGGTTCTGGACCGAGAACAGATTTATCTGCGTGTTTGACATGGATCGTATGAACAACAGGGTGGTGTTTGGTGCTGGTTGCCATGTGGATCCAAACTGTATCGTTGAGTCCATTTCGAATCGTATGTGCGAACTCCGGGCTATGTGGGTGACCAATATGGAATTCCAAATGAGGAGGAATATATGCTGGGACTGTGCTGTTGCTTCCGTCCCGCTTGTTAATCCCATTGTGTTCGGCGGCGACGGCTGCCGTTATTGAATATCCTTGGAAAGCGATATCCGCAGCAGCGAATATACAATCCAGACCATTAGTAATTCCAGCTGCATAGCCTAAACACTGAACCCCAAGATTGATGCTGTTACCAATGAATTTCAATAAGCCAGCCTGGACTGGAAGAAAGATTTCTGCGACATCGACAGCAAATAAGATGAAATCCAAAAGGCTTCTTTCCTCTAATGGAGTGGAGTTTCCATCTCTCATTGCTAGATCTGAGGTAATATTTTGGTTGGAGATTGATTCCCTTTCCAATTTGGTCGCGACATGATTATTGAGAATGTGTGGAGAAGCTAGCGTTTGGTTGTCGCCCAAGAGTGCAAGGGAAAGCCCAACTGACAAGCTAGTAGTGGAATTAACTTGGCAGAACTTGATAGGGAAGAACGGAACTTACATATATTGATGTACTTTCATATTTGGAAAGCCGTGCACAATATCCTAGGCTCCGTAAATTGGAAAATGGTTCAACCGCTAATTTGAAGAATAAAAGTTCTAACCTGAATAGAAGGCTTGCATTTCTTGCCTTTAAAAGCAGAGGCACAAAACTTGGAGTATGTGGACTTTATACAAAAGTTCTGTAGAAAAATGAGGCATATTACTAAGATACCATTTTCGAGATGTCTAGTGGAAACGTCCAGAGATGGGTCACAAATAAGCACAGTAAGACATGCATAATTTGATTTGTATAGATGATGATGATGATGATGATGTTTGATGATGTTTCATACTCCGATCCAGGCCTGTGGCCCATGCGGGTGTGGTAGACTCTTTAGTCTCTACCTTGTGTACTAGTTACATTTTCTTTACTTCCTTAGCTAGTTTCCAGATCAAGGAGCAATTCTGCGTAGTAGAGTATAATCAGGGCTCGAGGTTCTCCTCATTTGTACGAATCTCCCCTGAAACTACTACCCCGTAGGAAAAAATTCAAAAAAAACCGTCAGACGACATGAGGACAGGTCCTTAATCTTCTAGCCTCCGTAAACTGAGCATCTTCCCCCCTAATAAGATGGTATCCCTTGACTGCGTCGACGCGTAAGGGCTTCCCGATCCTTTGAGCCATGACTCCTCTCGTATACCTTCGATCCGCAATCATGTTATTATCCTCTCCGTAATGCTTTCGATCCGCAATCGTGTTATTATTACCTCTCGTCCGATCGTCGCGTACAGGTTCAAAGTACACTAACATTCCTCAATCGAATATATCTCAAATAGGGCGCGGCCGACACAGCTCTCCAGGCCCGGTAATGATTCACGATTTCGCGCAACTATTTAGATGATCCTGGATCGATGCTCAGTAAACCCCTACTTCCCTACTTAAAGCATGACTTTTATTATAAAATGACTTATAAATAAGAAAAGATGTTAAATATTATAGCTTGACATATTATTATCTTAATAATTCTAAATTTTTTTTCCGTTTTTTTAAGTACTTTTTACAGGTGTTATTTTTTGTTATTCTAGAAGTAGACCATAAGTACCTCTCTTATAAATTTACAAATTGCTATAGGGTACTTCCGGAGGATTAATCTTATAGAGAACATTGCCAAGCCTGCGACTCCCGACGCGAGTCCATTATTAGCTCGACCAAGCACTTAGATAACCGCTCTTCCGCCGTAAGCTACTTATCTACCCGAAGTTATCAGCATCGATTAGCTACGCAAGGCCGGTTTCGGGTGAAAAATCATATGACATATGCTCCGCAGCGTTATGAGAGAGTCGCCAACTATCCAAGGGGTACGGAGGTACAGCCCATAAGTATTCAGATAGCAACCGAATCGACAGGGGTCTATGGAAATTTGAACCCTCATAACGCTTTCAAAACGTGACATAAAAGCGCCTAGTAAACTCGATTATTATCTCATATATATATGCTATTATACTATCTCATTTTTCTGTTTTTTATAGCATTTCGTAGTTGCGTTGTAAGGGTTTGAAGTTCAGACCCCTGCTAGCGCTATGTGAATACTTACGGAGTATGGGCTGTACCTCCGTACTGAACATGAACAGCATCTGAGGCCGGCAGTGGTTCGACACGCGATTCCTGGGCCCTGTGCTCTACAGTATCCCTTCGTCTGGCGAGACATTACCACACCGGCGGCCGCACTCGCGGCCACACGCGAATATCACCTCCTCTGTTAGAATACAACAATCTCCCCTAATCGGTCGGCATTTCCCACCTAAAACTCGCCTAGCACGCTTTGTAGGTGAGGGATAGCGACACGTACAGAACAGCGATACGCAAATCGCACCAAAATTTGTATGGGCAAATCGGGCGATTTGCATCACAACGCCTTAATTTTTCAGTCTTAAAATTTACTAAGCTAAAGGGCCTGTACCTTGGGATCAATTCCTAATACTTAAACACTATTTTATTACGATACGCTACGTTGTGAGAATTCAAAGGGAGAAAAGGAGAGAGTCCTACCAAAATCTCAGATTTGCGTATTGCTATCCGTTGCGTATTGCTATCCCTCACCTACAAGGCGTGCTCGGCAAATTGTAGGTGGGAAACGCCGAGCGATCAATCAAGCTATCAGCATTTATGCGAAATTCGACTGTAGAGGGAAACTTGGTTATAAGAGTAAAATAAAAATGGGCTAGAGAAGATTTATTATATAATTAAGGTGGAAATTATTCACTAGTAGTATTATATTTAAAGCCTGGGAGTTCCGTCTATTATAGGGGCAACAGGTGGGAGTTCTATCCTTCTATTAAGGCTACTTGTACGAGAACTCCAAATAATAAATTAGGGGGAAAGGTGATGCGCATAAACTAATAGTAAGGAAAGCGAAATGCAAGGAATATTTACTAATGAGAAACGCAAAATTATTAAGACACTTGCCATTTTATGTTCTTTGCAGTATTATATAGTTTTTCTCTCGTCGATTAATGAGCGCGAGTACCGAGGCCGATAGCGATACTCCTGCCAAAACCCGGTTTGCACATTGCACTTGACATTGCGCACATTAATTACACTTGACATTTTCTATACTTTTCACTTCTCACATAATAAATTACTTATACTATAAGATATTTATAGGGTTATAAATAGCTTATATACTTTTCTAATTATTCTCTTTAATTTAGATTAATTAGAATTCTTCTAATAAGAACTTTTTTTTTAATAAAATTTTGAAGTTCTTCCTTTCTCGCTTAGAGATTTGAAGCTATTTTCTAAGTTCTCAAGATCTTTTAGTATACTTCTATAATTCTTAATCTTTTAAAATTATTTAAACTCTTACACATATATTAATTATAATTTATATAACTATAAGAGTAATAGGAGCTTTAATAAGCTTAATATATTAGAGAAAGATTTAGGGAGACCCTAGTAAGATTTAAGCGAAGCGGCCGCAAAGGCTCGTGCGCTCGGAAGGCCCGTCCCGTGCACCCTGCTCTCTGGGCTCGTCCGCTCGCGAATTCTCCTTACCTTTCTTTAAGAAATATTAAATCTAATTACTTAAATAAAAATTTCCTAAAATAGGCTTAATAAAAATTATATAGAATTCAATAAGGAATTAAATAGATTAATAGGAATTTTAATAATTACTCTATCTGAAAATCTCAAAAGCTAGTGCAATGTGCGAATGTGTAATGTGTAATGTGCGTAATGTCAAGTGCAATGTGCAAACCGGGGTTTTGGCAGTACAGGGGTTATCGGCCTCGGTAGCGAGAGGAAGGCGGAAGGAATCACAGCATTGACTGAGGGTCTTGAGCGACCAGCCCTGGCGAGCCTGGCCTGAACAATAGGGGCTGGCCCGACCCGTGTTATTTTAAGGGTCAGCGCACGACAGAGACCTCCTCTGGGCCAGAACTTTGCTCGCTCTCGCCACACATCTCCCTCACTGCAACCTACAAACAACGTTTACTCATATCGTGCGCTCTGTGTCATGGGTAAACAATACAGAGCTGCACCAGCCTCGAAAAGATCAGGAGCTGGCTATCAAGGGGTTCTGGATCGCTCGGTCATCGCCAGCCCCACTGTACCAGGTCCTATCACCGCACCATTGAGCGCGAACTAGTCTAGGCCGGTGCCTACAGTCCGTACAGTAGTACCTGTACAGTACTATACTATTGATCAGCTTTCAGCAGCACACTTACCGCCACGTTCTCGTTCGCTGTTGATATTGTCCTCTGATATTCTCCTATCAAAAAGGTTTGGACCAAGATTTTCCCCTGTTTCCATATCACCGGGATCTTCATCACATTCGCATGCACAGGGATTAGAATTCCCATCTTCAACGGTTGCACATAGATGACGTGATGCCATCGAGGACGAATAAGGCAGGTAAGCCCTTTATCAACGCCAATCTCCCGCGTTCAGAGAGTACTCAAGTAATGCAGGGGCGAAATCTAGTACAGTAGAAGTATTTGGATTTCAATAATTGAACCGCACTAGTTTGCCAAGGCTGAAGCTTGGGGTGGAAGCTTGATTGGGACCAATCGCTGGCATTCAATAGTGCGGCCCCAACAAGCTCTAAGCTCGTGCTGGCATGCTGCAGACACGAAAGGGGGCCCAGGTCCGGCAGCCTCCTTCCACACAGAGGAGGTCGCTTTGCCAGATATATATTAAATTTACTGTATGCCCCGCTTGGCAGACCCTCAGCTCCGGGTCGAATTGCCAGGGCTCGTCGCTCCCCGTGGGCCGATTCCTGGCAAGATGCATCCACCCGGGCTCTCAGCCGATTACCTGCCAAGCAGCCAAGCCTCTACTCCAAAGTGAGCCTGACCCTGCGTGCAATTTGGATAAATCAAGCTTGGTAGCTTCCTGGAGCGCGCTGGGTGAAAAGTCCCACCAGCGTGGACCATTGTGCGACCTCCCTTCTGTTTCCTCCTCGCGAGAGCCATTCCTCGCACCACTCTCGTTCCTCTCCCGCCTCCTTCCGGTCAATAAAATGACTTGACCTCCCGTGCCCCGGATTCAACATCCACTGTCTCTCTTTTCTTTATTTTTTCGAGCAGGCATCGTAGCTGTGGCGGGCCAAAATGTGGCCCAAACTTTTCTTTTTCCTGGCGCTGGTGCCGACCTTCGTTCACTCATTGGCTGCGACGGACGAAATTCAGGACGCCGACCCGGCTCAATCGGGTTACATGGGTAATCATAATATGCACCCTGCGACTGTTGGATCTGCGATATTTGGTCAGCTATGGAAGAACTTTTATGGGAACAATAAAGAGAAATGGTATGCGAAGCCGTTGGTATATACGCCACCTGGAGGATCACAACTCGTCTTCCTCGCATCTACGTTGAACATTATTCGAACTGTCGATGCTGTCAATGGGACTCTTCTCAATCAGAGAACTGTTCAACCGCCGTTTCTTCAAAGTGATATTGGTTGCACGGACATCCCAGATTACATTGGAATCGTTGTATGTATTTCTAGGCAAACGAGGAACTCGTCCGTTGTTGATACCTGCACAGGGTACCCCAATCATAGATCCAAACACGAACACTGTCTTTTTCTTCTCAAAAGGTTACAAAAATGGAGCGTCGAATGGCGGCGTTGCAAATGGTGAGTGACACGCAATGTTTGCACTTGAACGTTATTGATTCTGTTGGGAAGGCATCTATCAATTTTATGCTGTCGATATTCTCACCTTACAGGACAAGCCAGGCTTCCCGATTTTGGTTGACGGGCGTCCGGCAGATAACGATAATACTAGGTATGAACTTCCACTACTCTCACACCTCCTGAACTCACATCAGTAGATACTTCATTGGAGGCACGGTCCTACAGCGGCCATCCCTCGCCCTAATTAATGGCTATGTAATCGGCGCCTTTGGTGGCCATTGTGATCTCTTCAACTATACCGGAATGCTGGTTTCCGTAAGCACACTACCTTGGGTTGGAGTCGCCTCCATTTATGCTATGGAAGCGAGCCCTGGAGCCCCACCGGTTCAATCCGATATCATGGTTCAGAAGGGCGGCAAAGCGGGGATCTGGGCAAGTGGAATGGGTATTGCAACTGACAATGGTCGGATCTACATTGCTACAGGGTAGGTCCTCTTCTCACCAGCACGCTCTTAGGAGATATTTGCTAAGAGGTGCAAGAAACGGTATTGGTCACGCCAACGGCGATGTGGCAGCCTCCGGGAGAACTCCCCTTTCTACCCTTGACGAGGTAGTAGGAAACTTTGCAGTCACTTCTAACGGGAAGATTACTTTGTCCGATTACTTTGAGCCGTACGAGTATGTCTCTATGGATGCTGGAGATCGAGACTTGGGATCCGCTGGTGTGATGCTTCTCGACCCTAAAACGTTTAGTGGAGCGGGAATCTCGAGAATGGCAGTTACCATCGGGAAAAATGGTAAAGCTTAGTAAGTGTTCCAAACCTCTTCTATTATGTTTCATCACTGACAATTCCAGTGTCTTGGATGCCAACAACCTTGGAGGCTTCAAACAGGGTTCTGGAGGAACTGACAACGTTATTCAAACCATCATTAGTGCCGGAGCCGTCTTTGGGGGCCCTGGATCCTATCCTCTGGAAGGAGGCTACATCTACTTTACCCCTGTTGGGTATCCCACGGTGGCGTACAAGATGGGTTTGGATTCAGCGGGAAAGCCAGTCTTCACCCAAGTCGGCGCGACGGCAGCTAATGCTGCTGGGCGAGTTGGTATTGGGATTCCAACGGTCACGACTTACAAAGATCAACCGGGCACTGGAATCCTCTGGATCTCCGATCCTTCTGCAGGCCTCCAAGCATTTAATGCTGTGCCAGTTAATGGGGTGTTGACCCAGATTAATATACCGGCAACCGGAGGCTTGAACAAATTCCAGCGACCAGCGTTTGGAGACGCAAGACTCTACACTTCAGATTCTAACGGCCACGTTATATGCCTTGGATCCCCTGTTGCCCTTCCCCTTAATTGTTCCACGCCTGTTGATTTCGGAGATGTCTCCATTGGCAGTACTGCCACGAGAACCGTCAACTGCACCGCGTTGATCGCAATCAGCTCCATCAACGGCTGCACCACCGGCAAAAAGGAATTCCAATGCTCAAACGCAACCCTTCCGAAGGGAGCTCTCTCAGCAGGACAAACCTTCTCCTTTCCAGTGACGTGGAACCTTACCCAGGCTGCTATCAACGATGCCCAGAACGCTTCCTATGGCATAGTGCTTCCCGGTGTCGCGGGCACCAACCTCGATATCTACACAACAAATGTCCCTGCCAAGTACAGCAACGATCTCCCCATCTCACTGACCGGAAACACTGTCTCCCAGGACCCATTCCTCACCATCAACCCGCCAGAAGTGGACTTCGGAGGCATCGTCGTCGGTTCACAGGCTTCCCAATCCGGACTAGATGCAGCAGTGATCCTATCCAATGTTGGTGCCCAGAGCTTGGAATTCTTAGGCTTAGCATGGACGGGCAGTATCATGCCAGGCGACGGCCCAATCGTATGGAACAACATCACAAACGGCTACCTCGGCAGCGGCTTCAGCTCCAGCTCTCTCCCTAACATCGGCGACATCCTGGCTACAGGAGCATCAATTTCCGTCCCGCTGAACTTCCTCGCATCTTCAACAGGCGCATACACTACGTTCGTTCAATTCTGGACAACAGGAGGAAATAAAAACGTCCTCTTAACAGGCTCCGCATCCACTGCTCCAATTGCCAACATTTCAGTCTCTACTATCGAAGGCGGATGGGATTACTCCAATCCTGTTGTTATGGATTTCGGGAATGCTGCAGCGGGGAATACGACTTCGAGATATATTCAGATTTGCAATTCTGGAGGGTCAAGTTTGACGATCACGAAGAGCAAACCGCCTATTCAGCAGGAGTTGCTAGCGCCTAATTCGAATACGGATTTGCACGAGGGGCAGGTGGTTCCGATTAATTCTTGTGCTAAGGGACAGGTGAGTATTGTTGCTGCTCCTCTCGGTGTCAATCGTCTCGATCATTCGGTGAGCGACGTGTGGATCTTGAATACGGAGTAAGTCTTTCCACCTGCTGCTTTGGAAATAGCTATGAAAGCTGACGAATGGCTAGTGATGTCACATTCGGCGTCCACGATGTTGTGGTTCAAGCAAACATTGTGACTCGGCAAGTTGGACCTTTACTCGCCAACGGCTCCGCAGAGTATCTTTACCTTGGATGCTATTCTGATGGCAGTGGACGACAGCTGCAGAAACAGTTCAATATCGCGAGTAACGAGAATGGGGTTTGTCAGACAACTTGCTTTAATGCTGGCTATAAGTTTGCTGGAACGGAGTATCGTAAGTTTGTAATTCTCTCCCTTGTGGTCAGAAGGCTAACAGAGCTAGATACCGAGTGTTGGTGTGGGAACAAACCGCCAGCAGCTTCTAGATAGTAAGTCGTTGTGATCGATTTCTAGTTTTTTTCCCCGGCTAATCTGTGTTAGTACTGCCGACTCGTTGAAGAAATGTGCTTTCAGCTGCCCAGGCGATACCTCGCAGGCTTGCGGCGGCGATGGTACTTATGTCTCCATATATTACGATCGCACGAAGTATACACCAGGTCTCGACTCGGTTCCTCCCCTTGTTTCATCAAGCTCCAGTGTCCTATCCTCCACCTCGACGAGCATCTCCTCTGCCTCCTTGCCGACTGTCTCTACACCCTCTTCAACAGACCTTACTGTTTCATCAAGCTCCAGTGTCTCGTCCTCCGTCTCCTCGTCGGATGTCTTTACACCCTCTTCAACAGACCTTACATCTTCCTCCTCGTCAGCGGTCTCTTCATTCTCGTCGTCAATCAGCTCAATCCCAACCACTTCGTCTTCGACGTCTTCAATCGTGCCTGAGACGAGCACAATGTCTACTAGCGCAGGCACAGCCCCCAAACCGACAGGACCTACGAACCTGCCTACCATCGGCGCATATTCTTATATCGGCTGTTACACCGAAGCTACAACTGGCCGTGCCCTGACTGGTAAAGCGTACTACAATGATAGCATGACGATTGAAATGTGCTATGCTCAGTGTAGTGGATTTGCTTGGTTTGGGCTAGAGTATCGTAGAGAGTGTTTTTGTGGGAATAGCCTGCAGACAGGAAGTGCAGTGAGTACGAGTGGGAATACTTGTTCGTTGACGTGTCTGGGAGACGGGACCGAATTGGTAAGTTTCATGTCTAGATGGGGGTGAGGTATGCTAACGATTCACCAGTGTGGTGGTTCATCGAGATTGTCAATGTACAGTAATCTTTCCCCCGTTGGCGGATCAAGCTCGAGTAGTTCGGTGAGCAGCACAACCACGCCAACGAGCCCTAGTTCTTCGAGTGTGCCGCCGTCGGCGAGCGCTTCTCAGTCTCTAAGCCAGCCAGACCCAACTAGCACGACCCTCTCGACACAATCCTCAACAACCTCAAAACCAACCGTAACTTCTATCTCCACAACCCTCGCAACAACAACCAGCCCCACCTCCACAGCCACTGTAGTCAGAGGCTTCGCGCCCGCCGGCTGCTTCGCCGACCCTGCTGGCGGACCATACACAGGGCACAACCTCCCGAAGCTCTTCAGCAACGACAGCATGACACCCGATCTCTGCATTTCCTCCGCTCTGGCCCGTCTCTCCGCCACACCAGCAACAACATACGCCTACGTCGGTCTCGAATATGGACGAGAATGTTATGCGGGGAGTATGGCGCCGACGCCTGAGCCGACGAGTTTGGCGGGGACAAAGGTTTGTACGATGACTTGTAAGGGAGATGCGAAGCAGAGTTGTGGCGGACCGAAAATGTATAATTTGTGGGTTGCGACGACAGCGACGATTACGGGAACCGCGAGTGATCAGTGGCAGAGTGCACCGGCAGTTAGTACTGTTGCTTGAGTGAATGGCGGCTCTGGTTTCGATCATATTTGGAAAGGGTGGATTAGAAAAATGGCGTTATTGGACGGTACATGCATGGTATGGAGGGGGTACAGAAATTTTCGATACATCTACAATACCCACATTTCTCCGTATCTAAGATTCTCTATAGACGAACATGTCTTTTTCTTCGCGTTCAAAAGCAAGGACGTAGCTTGAACGCAATTCAGCGACCGATTCCAAGGAGTCAGGATATGGCAC
Organism: Hyaloscypha sp. PMI_1271; assembly: GCA_021399465.1. Lineage (NCBI taxonomy): Eukaryota > Fungi > Ascomycota > Leotiomycetes > Helotiales > Hyaloscyphaceae > Hyaloscypha > Hyaloscypha sp. PMI_1271. Next base: position 22,323 of record JAJTUS010000218.1, on the reverse strand, counting down.
ATCCCTCGAGCCTGTAGCATTTGACCTCTTTACATGGTTTATTGTCCCACCCCAAACGACAAAGATCTTTGTCTGCGTCACTTCTCAGCATCTCTACAATCGATCACCATTTAGCTAAACCAATAATCATGGATTGATATTACCCCGCCACCAAAATAGCCGAAGTTGAATGTAAGCGTGTCTCTTGGCTAGCCAGCAGTATAACTTTATGCAATATATCCACATTTCAACCCCCTTTTGAGTACACAATTTCGTGATACCCGCAAAATGCGTTCCCTAGCTCAGCTCACCCTATTTACCTCTCTCTATCTTTCGCGTGGGTTGGGGTCTTGGGAGCAAGCAGAGGGCCTCAAAAACAATCTGCAGATAGTGGTAACGGAGGAACCTCGAATTCCGAGCACCCTGACTTTGAGTTAGATGGTTCCGCCTCAGCACGATTCGAGACTTGCTGGAAAGATGCAAAATCTACTTCCCTGGATGGAGCTCACATAAACATACACCTCCTCATAATATCACAGTGAACATAAGCCCACCTCTTCCCCTCTAACAACCTCACCCGCAGCCTATACTATTTCGGCGATGTTGAAACCAAGGAAATCCTAACAAACAGAAAACCTACAAAACATGATCTTCTCCTTCAAAGCCCTAAACACACCCCTTTCCGCAGCGTTTCTGGCTGCTGAGTAGGCAAATTAAGGCCTTGGTTTCATAAACGAGAATGAAACATTGGAAATGGGGATTAGTAGGTGGAGGCTGGATGGCAGGCAGGTGGTGGATTACTGGTCGGTTTGGATTTTTTTTGGTTTGGGCGGGGGAAGGCGGGGAGTTCATATCTCGGGATGTAGGCTTGACAAAGGAGGGAAGGGGGTTAATGTGATGGACCTTAGCTTGAGGCAGGTGATGGTGCAGACTGTCGGTTTGAGATTGATGATTTGAGGGATACGATTTGGGAGGGGGAGGGGGAGGGGGATACTCGGGAACAGTTTTGATGATAGGCGTCTCAGGAAGTTGGAAGTATCGGCAAGGAAAATGGGAGGTTGAGTTCGATTTTATAGCCTTTTCAAGGGTATAAGATTCATGGCCGAGAGCCGCCATCGTTCTAATGATTATTACTATTAATATCAAGAATAAATTCACCACCGCAATATGCAACTGCGCTTCCTATTTACAAACACAAATATTAACATTCAATAAAAGGGATGGACAATTTTTCAGACTCACCACGCACACTCCCATTACTCTGACACTTCTCAATCAGATCTTGCGGCCCTCCCGCCAGTTGACTGGCAATAGCATTCGCAACCTGCCCTTCACTTTTCATTAAATAACCATAAACCGAATTACCATCTCATTGCCCTTTGATCAAAATCTTATTGAAATGTGTGCCTTGGGGAGGCGCAGAGTACGCTTTTGTATTCCATCCATTGAGGTCATGTTATCCAGCCTGGGGCGACGCCGAGATGCACGGGCACCGTGGTCGCTGTTGCAGCATGTTTGCCAGTCTGCTAGGCCATTACCACCTTGAGAGGTTGTTCAGCATTTCCTTGAGTTGGAATACAGATTTTGACATACGGGGACAGCCTGGTGCGTCCGTTCCATTCCGGGACGGAACTGTGGCAGCATGATTATCAGAAGAGACGACTCGGACGAGAGCGATCACCAAAATCGCAGGTAACAAGAGGCATGCCATAACTGATTTTATACTGCCATACTGGTTGATAAGCCGAACTCTTCGATGGAATGCATGAATTAAGGAAGAAAGTGCCCCAGCTCTGAATATTGCAAGAATTAATTTTCAGGTGAAATCAATAGAGATCGCCTGGAAAACATACTGCATAGATGGTCTGCTTATACTCCTCTAAATCACCTTGGGTAACAAGTTTACGAGAACTAACCATACATTTGCCTCCCCTCGTAGAAAGAAGCTCTGGGGAAAATGGTAGTCTAAAAGTGAATTCCCCGCATTTCCACCACTCACTTTCAAGTTACCTGTTGGTTTTGTTAGACCAATGAATGCCTTTGATAGGGTGCGTGGGGCGATGCTTTGGAGCATTAGACACAGGAGAATCAATTTATTTTACTTATGGGGATGTGGTATTCTCGGAGAAGGGCTGGGCGAGTTGTGGAAACCAACCTGGCTGTGAGAGCTTGCTCCAAATATGCGTGTTCTTCAATTATTATCCCAAATTACAACCCCAGAGTCCCAAAGCGCTAACAAAATAAATATATAAAGTCAGGAGGTAGCCAAACCCTTCGTGTCGTCACAGCAACATCACCGGGTATAAAGGAACACAATGAAGTAAACGTATTTGAATAAACCTAGGCAAGAATTCTCTTCTTGGAAACTAGTGTCTTAGTGATATATAAGGAAGAGAACAAGCAAAAGAGCTTGAATCGCGAGGAGAGAGATCGTGAGATATTTCACTTTCAATGGCGTTAGATTTCTCGTTACTGATCCTGGAAAAATCATAAGCATTGGATATCAATATTTTGGGTCGGGCGTACACACCTTGTCCTTGCACCGGATTCGTTGTAGGGTAAACTTTCTTGGGGCTGACAGCCCGTGGCTGCTTTAGACGTCTGTTCGATTTCCGTAACCGCATAGATTGACTAGGAGGAGGACTGGTTTCATTTCGGCATCTTGATACTTCCGTGAGCTGGAGATTTTGCTCTGTATCTACGATCCTTAGTTAGAATGTGAGTATTTGAGTTTCCATGGGGGCTCACCAGTATGTTTCTCTTCAGCATCCCAATCTGCCCGTGACGTGGCCGGCTGGCTTCCCTCCAATTTCAGAACAGTTGATGTTATCTTCAACCTTTCCTCGACAACATTCGCAGCTTTTTCCAGCATCTCTCGCTTGAATTTCAAATCTTTCTGGCTCTCGCCGAAGCCAAGTCGCAACCCAGACAGCGAAGACTGCAGTCTATCGATGCCAGTATACATATCATATAACCGAGATACAAGCCTCTCGCCTTCCAGCGCGTTACTTTCTATCTCCTTTTTGAGCTGCCCCATTGACTCAATCCATTTCTTTCGAATCCTCCCATCCTTTGAAGAAGAAGCGTTCAAGTACTGAAACGGAAGCAATTTCTCCCATCCTTGGACTTTAGTCTCATCCGCACGTCTGCTATTCTCGTATGAGAGTGGATTGATGCAAACGACACGGTCCAGGGAGTAGCAAGCCTGAAGGAATTGCCATAAGGCAAACGCCGGAATAGGATGCTGGATGAAGAACGCGGAAAATTCCAGGTCCTCTACTTTCTTGAGATCCTCAAGCTTTACATCTGGCGAGTCTGGATTGGAATGCTTCTCCAAAAATGATTTGGTGCGCTTGAACCATTCAGTCGAGAAGATGTCATCAGCGGCGTCGCTATTGCGCGCTTCGTGCCAGCTGTACACTGCTCGTTGTTGTCGCGTCGGATTTGAATTGGAAGCATCGATTGCTTCCACTAGAACAGATCTCGCGTCCATGGTGCTAGGTACAGTAGCTCAGGGGGTGAGTAGGGTGAGGTTGATAACAAGGAGATCGGCGGGATGTCTGATGGAGCTCGGTCCCAATTGACACAGTGAGCGCGTCTCTCAGGTTCTTCAAGCCTTTGATGGTGCTTTGCAGTGTCTTCTAATCCTTTGATGACAGCCAGCCCTTCATATCCCCATATCTTCGAGCCTCGACGTGAAGAACGGACAGAATACCGATTTCGGTGAGCGAACTGGATGTGCTGAGCCTGGTGGTATTGCCGAGATGAAACCAAAACCGAGGGAGATTTGCTGGTGTTTCGCCACTGACCACATTCCGCCCAACCCTGCTTTGTTTTTAATGGTATGGGACGTGGCAACCGGGCGGCAAATGATGTGCGGAAAGTCACGTCTATTGGCGAGTGTGATTATAACTGTTGTGGAGGTTGTGGGTCGGGGCCAGTGGGGCAGCCTTCGAGCTGGCCTTCGGGACAGCCCCTCAGCCTCACCAGAAAGCAAGGCCAGTTTTGGAAAGGCTACGAGGGGCAGTGCACAGGCAGCAATTGGCAATAGCATTGACATGCGATCATATAGCCTCACATCAAACATGGCCTTAACAGTCTCTCCTGTTCTCGAGGCACACGCGGGAACGAGGGCATTCTCCCTGGCCGTGTGGGATTTCTTTTTCTTGGTTGTGCAGACAATGCATAAAGATGGTGTGTATGGCCTCCACATCGGGAAATGCAGCAAGCCACACTGGGCAGAGCATGATTGCATCAGGTGTACAGAGTCCTCAGCCGTATATTTCGCAATGAGGAGTTGCCAAGGCTCTGATTGTTTTCACTGGGAGAGATTTCGATCGCTTGCAGAGTCAGTATTGTTGAGTTACGGCTGATGCTCCAGGACTGACGGACGCTGAACACATGGCGAAAGTAGTATGCTATCTATGCAACGTGGTCTACAGTCACTGGGATTCATTTTCTAGTTTCCTGCGATCGGGCTATACACCCCTTGGGCATCAAGTTCTGCCTGCAGGATATTGATTGGGTGTGTTTGCAATGTTCTATGAAGAGGCTTTTCATTCAAAATTACCATTAAATTAGTGTGTACCCCTGCACCTCAGTGTATGGATGCGGTGGGATATCAGGATGCAAAGACTCGCCGTCCATCTTCCCGTGGACATAGCATTCCCCAATGAACTGGTATAACCCCGGTTGTTTCCTTGATTCACGAAGAACGACTGGTACACTGCAGCCGAAAAATATACAAATGATGTCGTTTTCCTTGGCTCCAGCTGGAGCCAGTCCATAATTTCCCCGATTTCCTTCCTCGTCTCCGTCAGTCAAGAAGAATTTTCTACACCAAACAACTCCCCGCACTCTTTCCAAGAACAACTTCATTGTCCTTGGGGTGTCGGGAAGCGCAAGGTCTTTGAACTCGTTGGTATTCAGATCTCCATTCGTGTTAGTGTGGTTGAGGCATTCACGGCAAGCTCGTCGATACCAAGTTGGAGCATTCGTGCCATCAGGCCCTCTGTCTGCTACTAGAGTGCGCCATATGCACTCTGGAACATCGTCAGGGTATTCACTGTCCTTCGACTTTTTGGGCCAGCCTCCAAGCTCAAACGCTTCATGCGGGATCACTCCATTTAGTACGCGACCAGATAGATTTGAAATGGTGTCCAGTTTGAATCCTTTGACGTGAAGAGTTCCGTCGAACTTGTCTAACCTCGGCCGTGCTTGCTTTTCGCCGCGCCGCTGAGATGCTGTGGCTTCTGCTTCCCCACTTGTTGAGTTTCGATTTGATTCGTCTCCCACCCATTGGTCATTAGGCGGCATTTCCTTGTTCTTCCCAAACATCACTGCTGGCTTCAAGCCCTTAGAGGCTCCGTAGTGCTGCTGATTTCGTCTTTCAACGCAGCCCACAAGACTATCAGCATTCTTCCTTCCTTCAAAGACGCCCAAGGGTTCGCCATAAACGTGTCCTTCAATTGACGGAATCCAGGTTGGCCTATGTTCTGTCTGTTCTTTCAGGCCTTCGATCCTCAATCGGACTTTTTCACTTTTCGTGGGCCTCTTTGGCATGGGAGCCCAGTGGCGACAGAGTATGTCCAAGGAATCCGATGTCTCAATACAGTATTCCATAAAGTCTGCGCACACGTCTGTGAGACTCTTCTCGTAGTCCGGTGCAATTCGATCGTCCAAGTAGACAGAGTATGGGTCTGGTGGGGGCGAGAGCTCCTTGGCCACAGGCACAGATCCGAAGTACTGATAGATGAATGCCACACGGCAAAAGACGGCCTTGAAAAATTTCCCGGCTGTGTGATTGGCATCTTCCATCCACGGAGGACGCCCGATGGACTTCGGACGGGGCATTGTATCTTTGGCCAGGGACAAGACCGCATAAATGGTGTCTCGCGGTTCCGAAGCTTCGAAGGCAAGGAACATAGAAGATACCAAGACCTCCAGGTCGACGAGGCGATCTTGGATCCTTTTTCCGTCATCAGATCTCCGGAACAAGTTCGTAGTGGCATCAACGAGAGTGTTAGCACCCAGTGCTTGCGGTTCTATCAGGCCCAGATGCGCATCGTGGTCTTGTTTGTCCGAAAAGGTTTTCGGCTTTTCCAGGTACGCTTTGATCTCATCATGTCTAGTCATGAATAAAGCAATGGCATCAGCGAAGTCCTTCCAAAGCATGCGCTCTGGGCCCCACTGAACTGTCGCTTTTTTTGCCAACGCTAATTCCTGGATTACCCAACGTCGAGTAAACCAAGGTAGTCTCATCAATTTGACGATCAACATCCACTGCTTATATTTGTTTGTATCCTTTATCAACTTGTCGAGCTCTTGCAAGTTCAGGATTGACCTCAGAAGCTCGAATGTCTTGCGTGTTTCGGTTTTCCCTTCGCCGAGCCAGACAACGACCTCCTCCGCTTCACTATATATCTCGTTCATTCTCGAAACCTGCGTTTTCTTCTCTATATTGTCTTTTTGGTTGATACACAAAGCATCCACCCAAACATTGACGTCACTGTATGGAGATCTGAATTGTCGAAGTGCCGTATCCAGGTTTTTGCGAACATGAAATACGCGGCTTGTGGCTAGTTGAACAATGGCCACACCCTCACGTACTCCGGTATCGTGAAACATCTCGACCTGATGGGAAGCATCATCGTCGAAGCCCCAGAAGTATGAAAGAGCTGTGTATGGGTAGGATTCGAGTTTCGAGTGTCGACTCGAGGAAGGAATTGCGCTTGGAAAGAGCATGCACATCAAAGGGTCATTTTGGTTTCCTTTCAGGATCTTGAGAATTCGAATATCGTTATGGAAATCGATAGGTGTGTAAGTGTACTTGTTGATCTTCGGTGTGGTTGCTTTCTTGGCCTTCTCCCAATACCCGCTGGGAGCCCCGCTCCTTGCTGATCCTTCTCGGGTTCCTTGATTGTTCGATGGTGCATTGTCTCCGTGATTATGGTCGGACATCTTTCGCAGTCTGCGAGTTCCAAAACTCGAAATGCGACAAAAATAGAGTAGACGTTGTCAATTTGCGAGGGCGAGGCTGCGCTCTTTATCACCTCCTTGTGTGCATTTCGAGAGGTGGGCAAGAGCGCCTCCGATTCTCCGATCGGGCAATCGCACAGTGGCGTTCCAACACGGCAGCAGCCGTGGGATTACACCATTGCGGCAACACATATTGGTTCTCCACCTGAGATGCCACCGTGATCTGGTGTGCGTCTTGGGAAACAGTTTCAGTCCCCAACCAATAACGATTGTGAGGCGTCGTCGATGGTGGATTCAAGAGTGTTCCCGCCCACCAGTAGCTGGTTACATTGCTCATATGCCACTACCATATTTGCTTTTTTTGCAATTGCGAACATCTCAGGGGCTCATGGGGAGCGGAACCGGGGTACCGTTGACCCGGATTTATTTGTAGAAATTAGCCCATGCAGTGCGGGGCAGGAGCCTCCATCAATATTATGGAAGGCGGCTGGGCTGCAAGCCATGAGACCCACATCCGATTGTATTGGGCGAATGCCTCTGGAACTTTCAGCTTCCTTCGGGGGCTTGACAATTCCAGCGCGTAAAGAGAAAACGAAATTTCTACATTTGAATCAGGAGCAAATAAGTCAAAACCAAACGCGTTGGCGTTTAACATCTGTTTCAGGGGAAAATCGGTTCTTTGCTGATTTCTAGCGCAACCAAATAAAACAGAATGCGTTAAAGTATTGGCTGATTGCATAGCATGAGTTTGACACACAGAATCTGACAGATACTGGTACCATGTCGTTGAGGACTCCAAGACTCAATTCCAGAATGCTAGTTCGAGGATCACATGCTAACACTCAGCACACGCCGCTCTATATTGCCTACTTGGCTACTTTCTCAGTGGCGTCCTTCTCAGGATCATCGACATCCAGATTAGCTTTCCCCACAGCAGGTGCCGCAGCAGTTGGCTTGACAACTCTAATCGCGGCTGCCATACCAGGCGTAAAGACTTTCAGTCCAACAACGCAGACGGCATCCCATGGAGCCTCATCCGACCCTGGATCTGGCTCTGTATCAACTGTGAAAGCAGCACCCACAGTTGTTCCAGCAGCACCAGTTGCGTCGACATTGCTGGCATCCACCGCCACAGCAGGTTCAGATGGTGCCGATGGCGCAGGATCAGCCGTTATCGTCATTACGCTGGCGGTTGGTTCCGGTCCCGGTTCCTGTTCCGATTCCATGCCCTGTCCTTTGGCGTTTGCAATATCATACGAGAGGCCAATTGACATCAACTTCTCGCGGCGAGCAAGCCAGTTCTGTTTAACGACATCCTCAACTTTCGGGAGTTTGTCGAAACGCTGGCCGGAGATCTGCAAGAGGACTTCGTAGGTGCCGGCTTCGAGGTCGACTTCGGTTGTAGCAGACCTGTCTCCGCTTGAATAGCCTCGAATGATATGTTGCTTTTCGCCAGATTTATGGACACGGAATGAGAGCTGGAAGGTATACTGACCAGTCAAGCCCATGAAGTAGCGAGTGTCAAGCTGGGACAGTACAATCACAGTCGTTGCAGGCTTAGGCAAGTCGAACTCAAATTTCGTGTCATTGTAATCTCCTGCCCACGGAACCTGAATGGTAGTCCAATGCTGGGCAATGTTCCAGTCGTCAGTGAAGAGTCGAGTCCGCCAGATCTGATCATATCGGCGAAGGAAGTCGGCGTATGGCATCCAGAAAATACCCTCGTTGCCAAATTTGTGTTCGAGGGCTTTCATTGCCTCCGGTGTCCATTCTTTAGATCCATCGCTCCAGGGTCCGTTCCATTCGGTTTCGCCCCACGGGTTCTTTACCATACAGAGGCGGTTTCCGTTGTAGTCGACTGCGCGAAGGAGGGAGTATGCATGATCATCCTCAATTCCTTGACGCCCAAGTTCATTGGGGTCGGCATGTCCGTATTGTCGAGTACCAGAATTGAACAGGAATTCTTTGTTGACCCTAAGGAAACCCTCATTCCAGAGCAGGTCTTTGTCCAGGATATCGGCGGAGATAATCTCGGTGGTAACACCGCCCGTGAGGTCTTCGATCCCCTCGCTTTGAACATATTAGCATATTGCCAGGAAGATTTAAAAGAGAAACATGCCCTGGCCATCCACCATCAATGGCGTTGAAGTCCCCGTGTGCTTTGGCAAACGCTTTCTCAATTAAGGGGACCCACGTCTCATTCGGATCAGCACAAGATCCAAAAAAGAGTGCATCAGAATTGCTCTGAAATGTCTTCCTGTATTCTTCCCGCACGACAGCTGGATCCAATCGGCTGTGAGAGCGATCCCAAACCGCTCGTCTCTCATCATCACAGTCGTCATAATCAGGAGCTGTGATATACAATTTGTCATCGATGATCTCAGATATCCATTCCCCATCTCTGAAGAAGACAAATCCATACACGCCAACCTTCTCATCCCGTGCCTCAGAAGGGCAGAGCTTGGCGATCAACTTGGGAAACTGGACGTCGACACACAGACAGCCGAGAGATGAAATAAACCAGCAGTCTCCTTCAGCTCCTTGGCGCGTATCCATCACACGCGCATCTTTATGGACGAAGAATTGGGGCTTGTCGAAAATATCTCCCACTCTCTTCGCGCAGGCGGGTATGGCTTCGGAGGGGTCGTCTTGTTCTGCAGAAGCAGACTGAACGTTTCCCCAGAAAATAGGCCCGCCGGTTGATGTAGCCTTCTGCGTCACATCGAAGGTAACAGTGTTTTCTTCAGTTGTACCATCGGCAGACGGCGCGTCGGAGGTCGCAGTGAGGGATTTCAGGCAGTATTCCATATCGTCGAGGTCGAAGTGAGGATCGGTGTATTTCTGGTTGTTTCGGCGGCATTCGGCGACGATGGTTTTGACTTTGGCAATGCAGTCTTGGACTGCTTGTTTATAGGAGACGGCGATGCTTTGGCCTTTGACCTCGCCCTGAGGCATACTCTGCCCAACGAGCTGTGCGAAGACATTGCTGGGGAGGACCGTTGGAGCTTTGCGTGAGTTAGAGAACGACTGCAGCTTGGAGAACTACGTCTTCGAGGAGCTTACGCTTGGTGGTGGGCTTTGCTGGAGCTAGACTGGTCTGCCAGAAGTCATTGATGATATCCTGGGTGGTTTGAACTGGCGGAGGAGGTGGGGGCGAGGGCGAGAGAGTGATGATTGCCATTGTAATGGTTCCAGATGGTGACGTTGGAAAGCTTGATGGTGCTCAATGTAGAGTTTCAGATGGGAGGACGAGTGATGTTTGGAAAGAAGAGAAGCCATCTCGAAGACTGGGAGGAAGGCGTCAGCTTCGTTTATCAGTGACAACATGCTTGGAGCTCAGCTGAAAGCTGATGAGGGGATGGGGGGAAGGTGTCAGGAATTTCAGCTGAAGCCACCAAGCACCGTCTGAAACACGGCACGAGCCGCGCTTGCCAAGAAAGGTTAATGTTCACCTATGTGGGAAGGGCTATTTATAACCACTGGTTTCCCCATATTCCAGCCGATTACAGCTTCTAAAAACACTACATTTTTTCTTTTTAATACTGTGTGTATTTTGTTCGCTATTTTACTTCTCAGGAGTTACATCTCCGCAATTTCGGAAAGTCCAAAATTACATCCTGAAATCAAATTCGCCCAACATTTTATGCTCTGTATCAACACCCAATACAGTCTTGCCGTTATTTCGGTGACAAAAAATTTCTTTGAATCATGATTTGCATCTTGTTGCGAAATTGTGGAAGTTTCCAGCAGCTGGTATCAAGAACGCGAAGTGAAGTTTGTAGTCCAAAGAAAGTTTTCAAACGGTGTTCGCAAGCACTGCATCGCTTCAAACCGAATTGTTGTTTGTTGAACATGAGATAAATAGCAGTCAATCTCTTCGGTTTTAACACATTCAAAACAACCGCATTCGACTCGCAGAATAATCACCCGGATCTTCAGTATTCAAACGACTGCTCGCATAGCTACCATTACCTAGCTACCTGCAAACCCTCAAGTCTCATCTCTCACAAAGCCATCTCGACGGACTAATCCACAAAGTACCAAAATGGGCGAAGACTCTCAAGATGATCAGTTCAAGGTGTTGTGCGTTGATCAACAAATCCTGCTCGGTCGTATGGATCCGCCTTGCACTGTCGCTGGGCAGAAATGCGGGTTTTGCAATTGTCAGATACCTCTTGCAAAGAATCGCACGAGGAACTTGGGGAGAAAGAAACGCAAGGCTCGCAAGTGAAGTTGTTGGACCAAGGGAAATCCTCTCCTCGTCCTCTAAGTGGGACGTACTGCTTCAGCACTTGACAGCTGTAGTTTCACAAATTCAATAGATAGGCAGAAATCCAACCCCACGCGTTCCATTCATCTGCAAGCTCATCATTTTGAATTTTTGAACGGTAACTCAGTATTTTCCAAATATTGTTCGCGACCGAATGAATGGTCTTTGCTCCCAACTCTAAGTCCAGAGAGGACGAAGCGTATCGAATAATAGTCAGCTTCCGGATAAAGTTGCAGCTGTTGTCCCGAGTCGATTACGGACAAGATCGGCAACGCAAGGATGGTGACCAGGCAGCAGGCAATGTGAAAGCAAGAAGTCGACGGAATGATACCTACCACTCCGACTTGGCCTGTATATTATGCGTACGTGGAATGAGGTTTCCAATACCGGATTGGAGAGTGATCGAGGGAAATCGGGGTTGTTCGGGGTAATCGGGGTACTCGGGGTACCGGGATGCTCCCCGTAATAGTGTTCAATTCGCCCAAATGAGAAGGTAAGCTCTGTAGATCCAGGGTGTTTCAGCGAATGGGAACAGACAACGCGCTTTAGCCAAGGCGCACAGATGGTTTGTTACCAACAGGGTAGGGAATAGTGTGACCTCAGTCCAGTGCCACCGCGGTGCCACCGCGGTGGTGTAGTGTAATAGAGCTGTAGTCTAGTTTAGTGCGGATATACTAAACCGCGGTGGGTGCGGTGTAACTGAGGTTGTACCGCGGTGTAACCGTAGTTTAAGGGGTAGTCTCGCTTAAAATTAGTTAAGGATATCAAGTGACTTATAATAAATAGAATATATTTAAACCTTAATGTAATTAAATAATTCTTTTATTATTGGAAAGTATAGATCTAGGGCTTTTAAATAGATTAAAGATTATAATTTTAGGTGTGGTAGTTATAGAAATATCGTTAAGTGCTTAATCGGGAATTCTTGAAGCTATTTACCGAGTTCTTGCTCTAGTACCGGGAGAGAATTTTTCTTCAATTCTAGCCTCTCTTGAATTCCTCTTAATTAGAATGTGTCCTATTAATTAATAACTACGTAAATATGCCTCTAAAGGCCTAATCGAAACTCCCTTTTGGGAAACCTACTTAATTAAGCTCTTCTAATAAGAGAAATTCGTTAGTAATCGACCTAGAAGCCTCCGAGATCGATAGTCAAGCCTCTATAAATTCGACTCTAGCTCCTCCCGAAATACCGAATCCTTCTCCCGAAGCCTTCGAACCCCTCCAAAAGCCCCCGAATAAGAAGACTCTACGTATATCCTAGGTATTTAAGTAGATAAGAGGGACAGATAATATATAGTACGTGTTTTATAATATAGCTAGTAAGGAGGAGTGGTGTTGTCGATTTTGCTTGCAAAATTACTAAATTAGTAGTGGGACTAGTACTATTAGGGCCTATTTGGATACATATAATATTAAGAAGGACTCCTCTATAGATGCTAAGGCAAAGAACGTCCAAATCGTAATCGAAGAAGCTATCGAATTAGTAGCTTAGAACCCTTAAAAGTATAGATGACTAAACGATTCGGACGGTGGCGAAATACCCTTTAATAGAGACGTTCTTGAGGTTCTTTATATTAAGTTTATTATAGCTTGTAATATGCTACTCCGCTTAGTAGAGTGCCCCAAATTTAGAGCCTTGCTTTTATACCTCAATTCTAATATTGATTAATGGCTCCTAATAGCCTATAAGATAGTATAGACCTAGGTTATACGCTAGTTTGAGATTAAGAAGGGAAAAATTAAGATATGCCTTTAGAACTCTAAGACTAAGATCTACTTATCCCTTAATATTTGGACTTCACTAAGTAATAAGCTGATCTTTGGTATTATTACTCACTATATATCTAATACGGGGGTACTAGAGCGGGTTATACTTGCTATAAAGGAGATAGAAGGCAATTATAGCGGATTAAACCTTGCACTAGTTCTTATGGACGTAATTAGGGACTAGGGAATTGCACTGAAGCTAGGGTATAGTAATGGACAATACAAGTAATAATGATACGATAATACTAGCGCTCTCAATAGGTACGTGTTTTATATGGGAATTATATAGGTATTGGCTAATTTTGATAGAATTACTTCATGAGTATAGTATAATCTATGACCCTATTACCTATAGAATTCGATACCAAGGCTATATAATCAACCTATCTATTAACTCCTTTATTTATGTCACAGATAAGGAGAATCTAGAGGAGGAAGAAGAGCCTAGAAAGCTTAAGTAGACCCTGAAGGAGATCGATTAATGGCGCAAATTTAGACCAATTAGTAAGCTATATAATATCGTTATTAATATCTAAAGTAGTGCCTAGAAAATGCAGGAATTTATGGTATTAAGTAAGCAAAATCGCCTAGTATAAGATAACAAAACGCGGTGGAACTCTATAGTACGAATAATCAAGAAGGCTATTACTTCCCCGGTTTATGAGGCTATTAAACTATACGTTAAACGCTATTAATTAGACAGAGTCGGAGAAGATGAGCTTTTAGAGGATAATTAGGCTACTTTACGTAATATCTACGAGCTCCTAGATTAACTCGCCTAAACCACACTTATACTAGAGTCTTCTATATCTATATTAGATAGTGTCTTACCTATAATAGATTTTATCCTTAAGCTTTTTGAGTAAGAGAAAGCCTGATATAAGAAGGATAAGATAATAGTGTTAATATATAATTCCGGGTAGGCAAAGATAGAGAAGTACTATAATATGACTAAGGAGAGTCCTGCTTATATTACTACTATTATTTTGGACCCTAATTTGAAATAGAAGTATATAGAGACTAATTAGAAGTATGAGTAGGTTCTAAAGGCGAGAGCTATAATAGAAGACCTTTGGGAAGAGTATAAACCTAATCCTCAGCGATCTTAATTAACTACTATGCTATTAACTGAAGCTTCTACTTAGAATGCCTTTAGCTAGTAGAAGAAACGTTACTAAGGAACACTAAACCTTGAGGACGAATACAAGAGATACTGTGTAGCTGAGTGTACATATGACGTTGATTCAAGAGTATAGTGGTTGGAAAAGACTTAGTAAACTAGCTATCCTAATCTTAGCCGTATAGTATTAGATATCTTGAGTATTCCTGCTATATTAGCTAACCCTAAGCGTCTGTTTTCTAGCGCTAAGTTACTAATTTCGGATCTATGGAATAAGCTCGGTATGGATATTATTAAGGCCTTTGAGTACTTGAAATCGTGGTATAAGATTAAAGGGTGGGAGGCTAAATTAGAGTGGTTAGAGAAAATTATTGGTATTAAAGCTGGTTTAATCGTGTAAAGTCACGTGAAACTGGTAAACTGTGGTTTAAACTACGGTTTTGAGGATATAATCGTAGTTTAGTTTAGTGGAGAGATACCTTAGTTTAGTATACTTAAAATGCACCGCAGTTTAAGAATAAAAATCTGCACCGTAGTCTCAAACCGCGGTTTACACTATGCCCTACCCTGGTATAGGTGTTTAGTTAGCCTTAAATCGACGCTATGGCGTCGATACGCTGTGCAAAGTATGCTGTGCGTAATGTCAAGTGCAACGTGCAAACTGGGGTTTTGGCAGTACAGGGGCTATCGGCCTCGGTACTGGGCAATGAAAGATTTGATGGAAAAACATCGAAATCCAGATCTGAAGCAGCGCTTCGTTGACCAGCGAAAAATCGTTTTACAGCTACGATTTGCTCACCTCACTGCGCAAGTTCACGCACTTGAGGATATCGAGTTAAGCTATGATAATGTGAAAAACGCCCATGATCAGTGGCTCAGACGATGCGCAAACAGAGTTCAAGCACTTTGTACCATCGTCAAAGAAGAGGAGTTGACCGAGGACGACGAATGCCCAATCTGCTACTGTAGCCTGCTTCAAGCAACAAGACCTGATGCTACTGCATGGCATACTCCAGTCAGACTTCCTTGTGGACATATGTTCTCGAAGCTCTGTATCTATATTTGGCTTACGGGTGAGAACCGAAACTGTCCCAAATGCAGGTCGTATTTCAACCTTACGCAGGATAATAGTGCGGACTTCGACGGTATGGCCAATAATCTCCTCGATCGGATTCTCAATCGACCAGCAGTACCAACCCCTTGGTGGGTCACGATGCTCCGATCAGAGTAGGCTACGACTAGATAGCACAGTAGGAAGACTACTCAGGTATGCAGTACGGTTAGGAGGACAGTCAGATGGAGCTGCTCAGGGAATGAAAGATTTCCACGAACCCAACGAATAGATTGTCAGTTAACGAAATATCAATACAAGATTACAGCATATCATGAAGGAAAACTGCTTACGGAATGCAGTAGGGCCAGCCTCCTGGAAGATAGGTAATTAGAGGAATATCAATACAGAACACTATCAACAAAAAATAAAAAACAGTGCAATGAGTGAGGCAATTTAGATTGTAGTGTGATATAAAGGAGTTTGACAATACTAGATAATTCAAGTGGCTTGTTTTAAGGAGCTTGAAGAAGAGCTTCAAGTAAATGATATCGATTCTAGCGCAGTGTAAACTTAATTGCCAAATAGAGGGATCTAGTTATTATTACGCTTCTAAAATGGTCAAAGCTTCGAATGAAGGAGCTTGCAGTCTTCTCCGAAGACAAAAAAAAGCCACCTGGGTTGAAAAAGTACAGAAGACAACCAGTTTGATTTCCAAAAACATTCGGGCTGGTTCAAAAAGAAGAAGAAAACGATATCTAAGAGCTCACTACGGTATACTCATGTAAAAATGACATAGCTTAAGAAAGGCCTGACTTTGATAACTCTAATACTTCTTGAAGTGTTCCAACCCCCTGCCAACTCTACATCTCCAAAACCTCTCCCTCATGAATCCCCAATTCCTTTAACACGTCCTCCGTCGTAACAACCCTGCAAAATTCCCCTTTCAAACTCTCCACAGAAACACCATGCACGGTGTCAGCATCGTACTTTCCCCCATGCTTTGCCCACGCCGCAGTTGCGTCCTCAATCAACATCAGCTGGCCCGGAACAGTCTCGCCCTTCTCATCAACATGCTTGCCGACATCCAAATCACTCGCATGTCTCACCGTCGTCCCCAAGCAAAGATCGACGCTCAACCCAGCAAAATAGATCTTCCAGCACGTCTTGGCCCTCAAATACTCACCCAGATCGCTCCCCTGGAATGCGGAGTTCGTCGTCTTTGGGAAGACTGTTTCATGGGCTGCTGGATGAGAGAGTTCGTGGAACGACATCCCTGGGGAAGTGGAGTGCAGCGGTGAGGCTGGGTTCAAGGAGCGATGGTACACGTGCACGATGTGAGGGCCGGCAGGGCCGTGGAGGATGCGAGGTCCGTCCTCGCCTTGAAGGGAGCGAAAGGCTTTGAGGAGCTTGACGATATTAGCTTCGTAGGAAGGGTTGCTGCGCGCGGTACCCCAGAAGGGATTGTCGAGCGCTCCGGCTTGGGAGTCAACCACGATAAAGGCGGTGTGAGAATGATCGACTGACATTTTGTCGCTGTTTCTATGCTTGAATATAGAAGGCAAGCCTAAAGTCTAACAATGAGGGATCTGGAGTGGAAGCGTAAGATGAGATGGAATTTGTAAGAGGGGGGTGATAAGACACGAAATATCGAACGATGGGTGCGTCTTTTCGGAGCGTATCTGATTACATGATTTGCCTGTGTGCTCGCGCCCGGCTGGCGCCGGCGTCGTCAGCCCGAACTCCAGCCTACAGGGTGTGATTTCGAAAGAGCGGAAATCATGAGCTGAAGCTTCTTTGTTGTCGCGATAAGGTCCCAGTAGTAGTATGGAACAATCTCGCTTAACCTAACTAGTGCAGTGCGGAAAAGGGGAAGAGTTTCTTGTGGATCACGTGATAGGGATCAGGTGTTCTTCTTTCTCCTTAGCGTTATACAAAAGTGATTCCTTGTGGCCTATTATACTACGATTAGCACTCCTCTGCGCTACCCAAATCATTCGAGCCCTTTCCTTTTTGGTGGTCAATCAACGCGGAAATATCTTTCCCACCGACCCCGTGTTTAGCTTGCCTAGCACAGGGCCCCACTAGGATCCCTGCAACTCAGCCTCGATGTATCACTCCAGGGTAACTTATGAAGTTGATTCCTTATCGGTCCAATCATACGGAAGTACTTTACCGCGCCAGACAGAAAGTTGCGCCTTCAAATATAGAACGACCAAACGACGTCTCATCAGCATCGGTGGCCAAAACGCGACGCCCACCTAGTTACTGTATCTGTTGCTCCAAGTTGACTGCAAGAAATCAAACAATGCGGCACAGGAACCATGGAAGGAGTCTCGTCTGAATCGTATACGCCCACTCTAAATGCCAGACACTCATCTCTCATCCCGTCCCGACAGCCTTGCAATCAAACTTTACTGTCGAAGCAACGGCATGCCATCATAAGAATGCCTGAAAAGTCGTTAAGCTCTCGGAGAGGATGGAGTAAGGGCCCGTTTCGCACGGGCTCACGTAGGTTGAATACTGAAATTAGTAATATTGAACTCTAGCATTCAATCCCCCACATTGAATGCTAGTTTCAGCACAATCTGGACCTGTTTCTCAAAATACAAATACTCAATAATTATTACAATTATGGAGGTTTCAGCTTCATCTCCGCTAGCCTTTTCAGCCTCTATTTTCAGCCTCACTAATTTCACACTTCTCCTTCCCTAAAAATTAGCGAATACTCCCTACAATTATAGCGTCTTGAAGCCTGTATTTTATTTTTGTTATTAAATGAAAAAGTAATTAATAAAATAGTTATATCTTATATCTTATATCACTTACTAGTAAATAAATCAAACCGAGATTTATTCTATAAGAATTACAAAATATAAAGCTTTAGAAAGAAATTATACCTTAGAGTCATTCTCAAACTGGTCCCAGAATGATATAATTACAGTAAAGGAAGGAAAGTCCACTGTAAATTTGGGCATATAGGGTGTATATAATGGCTTAAGGCCGAACTTTGAACGCTCAGTATAGAAGCAGATACTGGTATCTAAATGCTAGCATTCAAACCTAGTTTCAAAAAAAGAAAAGAAAGAAGGAAAGAAAGCTATACACTTATTTTTATAATATCCGAATGCTAGTATTACGATATCGGCAGTATCCAAATATTGGTGGGTTGCGGAACGGGCCCTAACAGTGATCTGCAATACGAATCCTATTGCCTCTCAGAGAACGTGCCGAGCAAGCACTCAAGCAAAGCCCCCAAAAACCAGCACAACCAGTCTCATTTCCATCGAAAAACCAAAACTCCACTTCGCCGTTTCTAAACTAGGGCAGGAATTATTGTATTTGCCTCTCTCGCTAGCTTAATCGACGTCCTGAAAGCCTACTTACACACCATCGCCATCTCAGACATCGGACACGGCATCACATTGAACGGCGTGATCGTTGCTTTATCGACGATTGTCCGGGCCGCGCTATTGGTCATCGTTGGCTCTGGTTTTAGTCAATGTAAATCGATTCGGTTTTCTTCGAAAACAAAAGCGCGGCGTCGATCCTATCGGACGAGGAAGCTGAAAGATATTGAGATATTTGATGATGCGTCTAGGGGGGTGATTGGAAGATTGAAGTTGCTTTGGACACTTGAAGGAAGGTGCGCTGATTCTTTGAGAGATAGGGTTAGATACAGCTGATGAAAGAGCAGATCGTTTGCTTGTTTAGGAGCAGTGAGCATGATTTCAGCATCGCGTTTGATACTTTTACGCAACAGGTATTGACTATTCAGTCGGATACTGTACATATGCCAAATGTTACGGCTTCAGTCGCCAGAAGTGAGCAATACTCGATATTTAGCGGTAATGGAGAAAGTAAGTTCGCACTGGTCTTCTTGAACTGCTGGTGTTTCACTAAAGATACAAAAGCAATTTCCCCTTCGCGGCCAGCTCAAGATGCAATATACAACGGCTTATCCAACAACATCAACCTAACCAACGTCGGAGTACCCTGCCGTTCAGGAGACATGTACGAGGACCAAGCCTGTCCTATTACTGGGTGTTCGTTCCTCTTGCAGCCCTCAAAACTACACGAGGCAATACACAACCTCCACGATGCAAGATCTTCCAGGATCTAAACAAGTCCTCACTTGTAACTCTACTGTATCCAATGAAACTTTCCTGAATTGGCTGACTGTAATGCCTGGCCAACACACAAATACATCAAGTGTATTTGCCGTGCTACCGCGCGACGAACCAGGACCCTCGTTTCCAAACGTCTCTTCGAGGGCTCACAACGCCAAATCTCGATGCTCTCGGTTGGCTAAAAGATAGTGAATTCCTTGGAGCCCAATTTACAGCGATTGAGTGTAACATATGGTTTTACGTACAAGGCTACACTGTCTCGATAAGGGACAATATCCTCCCGCAGGATATTTCACAGATATAATAGGAAAGCTCGCTGGATATACGATGTTGTTGTCATTGACGGGCTTCCGAAAACTCCCG
Organism: Hyaloscypha sp. PMI_1271; assembly: GCA_021399465.1. Classification (NCBI taxonomy): domain Eukaryota; kingdom Fungi; phylum Ascomycota; class Leotiomycetes; order Helotiales; family Hyaloscyphaceae; genus Hyaloscypha; species Hyaloscypha sp. PMI_1271. The sequence continues at coordinate 2,662 of JAJTUS010000218.1, read as the reverse complement.
GAGGCACAGCACTGATGTCTGAGAGCCCACTGCCTTTTGATGGAACATATGGTGCCTCTGTGCTGGCCTTGGATGGCCTTGCTACCGGTATTGGGTGCTTACATTCGGCGTAGTTGAGGGACTTCCAGGAGGCTACCACTATAACGGATCAGCACTTCTGCAGGCGTTGTACCAATCTGATTCCGTCGAGGATGGTCTCGGCAATCTGGCGACCCGCCTAACGAATCACATTCGACAGTCGGGTAGTTCAGCTACGAAAAAAGAGGAATGGCTAGGGGCTATTTACACAGACGCCATCTTTGTCAAGGTCGATGATTTTGTTTGATATTTCCTGTTAACCTAATTATGAGCTCTGTTACTTTTGGGAGAGCAAGAAATTTTTATATGAGATCAAGGGCGATTAAAGCGTGGAAGGGAACTTCTTTGACATTATTGTTCATGGGGATGACGGAAACGTTGACGATGGAAGCCGCTGAGCAGTTGATAATTCAAGATGGCTTGCAAGAAGGCGTGGGAGAAACCGAAGTTCTGCTCAGCAATGGCGATGGGCTTTGGGGGTTTCGAGGAGCAATAGGTCAAGAGGGTGTATGAGCTTCACCCTTGGCTAGTCTCCAAATCTATCGAAGTCACTGACGGAGATATCGATATTATCCGCGTTGGAGATACCCCGTAGGGCTATGGCAACTAAATTCGACTTGCATGACTCAAAGTCATTGCATCCGCTTCAGAAGCCTCTACTCAAGAGCTGATGCTCAGACTGGATTGGGTAATCGGGGTTCCTCATCAGCCACTGGGTCTTTTGACCCCGGTGAGGGTCCAAAGATTGGTATCGGATCCTACAACTGAAATCAAGGATATTGTTTCCATGTGCAGCCCCTGCGACCTGTGATCTTCGTACTTCACCTGTATCGAAGGAAAAAGACTACTGAGATCTGGTACTGGGAGGAGGTGCCATTATTATTATAAACAAAACTTCAATTGATGTTGCTGCGAGGATCCTGTGCTCTAAGGTTTCTTCTCGTATCGCTTGTGATAATTTTCGCTCGCAGTCACATTTCACTAACAACACTTCAAAGTTCAACCCGTTCCACAAGTCTAAAGCTTATTGTAGTTGATATTTGCAAAATGTTCAATGACGATACAGTTTTGTATCTATGCTTGCTCATTGTAAATCTCTACAATATTAAAGTCATTGAAGTGTTCAGACTAATGATGTGTTCTAAGCAACAGCTGCCTGTTCCGCCACGGCGCCTGGTAGCATTAAAAGGCAGGGGCAATACCCGCCTTCCTAAGTCTACAAGCCTATCAAAACTGTCCGGTCCTCAGGCCCTTGATTGTTTGAGTGTACGTTTAAATGGATTTGGATATGGGAAACCTCGCTATCTGATTGTGGTTGTATTGCGAAGATTGTGGCACAAAGTGACGGTGCTCCAGGGCATTTGCGCTCACCTAGAGGTCTTAGCGGACTCCAGGGTGTGGCTCCAGATACCACGCCCGCGACAAGCCTTGTAATTCTAGGCCTGAGGCCCTAAAACAAGGGCCGTGAGACATTTACAAGGTTGTGGAAGATCTCCAATGGCGGCTCATGTATGTTCTATCACTGTGTGACCTCTATGTTGAGGTATCAGTAACATCCTCGAACCCCGTTGCCACTCTGCTCCTACTTGCTAGAACTGCTCGAGCTCCCAAATCGAGCTCGCTGGGCAGCCTGCAGGAATAATCCGCGCTTCGCTGTTAGCGCTAGTCCACTTGCTAAAGATGTGGTGGGTGATTAAGTATACGCTGCTCAGTGTACCAGAGGAGATACATGTATGGGGGCTTGCACACAATAACCCGGACGGAGCCCGCGAAGCCTGTCGCTCATATATGTATAGCGAATCCGATGAGCTTGTTTTATCATAACTGTGTTGAGAAGCACGCCGACCACGCTGAGGCCAACGGCTATGTGGTTGTGGGCAGGGTGAACTTTCCTGATATCCAGTATGTTGCGCATACCCGCTCGTACCTGGACAAATACTGGGCTCTTATTAGGGATACTTGGGAGGCAGGACAAAAGACAGTGGCTGGGCTCCAATCCCCCGTCAATTTACTGCTTCGGCCATTTTTAATCTCCTCCCCTCAAAGATTCTCAGCAAATGCAATTTACTTGTCGTTGCAGCATTGCTTCGAGGAAGTGAGCCACTTCAGAGACGCGTCAGAATTCTCGTGCCTCACAAGCGGAATACGCATCCTCAGGCTGTGTCCGAAGGCAGTTTTGCCCAACCAAGTAACGACTTCGTTCCTCATCAAGGCATCAGTTGTCTTCACCCAAGCAGAGAAAACAACGTAAAGCAGATCTTTGACGCGAAGGTTGGATGTCATTGTCCCAAAGGTGGGGGGCATTCTGGATCTTCTGAACTTCAGGCGAGTATAACCTGAAACCTTCGTCGACCTGTTCACAATCTGTGGCTGTCAAGAAGGGGTTTTCGTAGTCCGAGTGTCCGTCTTGTGCACGATCTCGGACGGCCATCATGGTTGACCATTGCCACGACGCCACACAGCATGTCTACTATTGGGAGAGATGGTAGCACAGCAGTTCCGTCCGGGAATCCGTAAGTCTTTAAACAGACGTAGGAACAGCCTAATGCGACATCGGCAATCTGTTGCTATCCTGGGCGCTTCA
>JAJTUS010000217.1:0-77475 GCA_021399465.1 Hyaloscypha sp. PMI_1271 | reverse complement strand
GGGCCTAATTAAGGAATTTAATAAAAGAATATATTATACTGAAATTTATATAAAAAAAACTCGAAGTTCTTAAAGTAAAGTACTATAAATATAAATATAAGATAATAATATAGAAGTAAGCTAAAAGTATATTAGCGTCTTATATAATATTTTATATAATTATTTAAACCAATCTAATATAGTACTTAATAATAAAGACTTAGTTAAGCGAGTACTAAAATAATTTAATAATATATAATTTATATAAAAAAAGTCGAAATATTTAAGTAAAGTACTATAAATATATAAAATAAGATAATACCATAGAGATTAAACCACAAAGCTCAAAAACTATATATAGTACTTAATTATAAGGACTTAATTAAGAGATTTAATAAAATAGTATAATAATAACAAAAGATCATTAAAAAGCCTCGAAATTTTCGAAGTAAAATTATTCTTACTTATAAGTATTAACTCAATAAGTAAGTTATACAAGTCTTTAAACTAAGCCTATATATAGTATTCTATATAGTACTTAATAATAAGGGCCTAATTAAGGGATTTAATAAAAGATTTAAATTAAAATAAAAAATATATAAAAAAAAACTTAAAGTGTTTAAAGTAAAGTATTATAAATATATAAATATGAGATAATATATATAGAATTAAAGGAAAATATTAAACTAAGCTCTTATATGACATTTTGTATAAGTATTTAAACTAATCTTATATATAGTACTTAATAGTAAGGACTTAATTAAGAGATTTAACAAAAGGGTATAATAATAATAAAAGATTATTAAAAAGCCTCGAAATTTTCGAAGTAAATTATTCTTACTTATAACTATTAACTTAATAAGTAAGTTATATAAGTCTTTAAACCGAGCTTATATATAGCATTAAATATAGTACTTATTAATAAGGACCTAATTAAAGGATTTAATAATAATAAAGAATTATAAAAAAAATCGAAATTTTAAAGTAAAGTACTATAATTATATAAATATAAGATAACATATATAGAATTAAGCTAAACGTATTAAATTAAGATCTTATATAATATTTTATAATTAGGGACTATAATAGCGAACTTATAAAGAGTCTTTTAAGAAGCTTTTTTAAAAAAAATTAAAAAATAATTTAATTAATTATTATAAAGTTATATATTAATTATATATAATATAAGCTTATATATTTAAGATTAAGTAATAAAGAACTAAGTAAAGTATATCTTTAAAAAGGATATTATTATAATATAAAAGAGAGAAGTAAGGACTCCTTTCTCAAACTCTTAGTTTTATAGTTTATATTTTATTTTAATAATTAACTTAAGAGTTTACTTTAAGATTTTATTATAATAATATTTATATCTTTTATTTAATATTCTGATTTCTATTCTTACTTCTATTATATATTTACTAGTACTTTATATAAATACTATTAGTTTTAACTACTTATATAAGGCTTTTATTAAGTCTTTTAAAATAAACCTATTAATTTAGTTCTTTATTTAAGTCCTTTACTTTAAAAAATCTAGGTAGAATCTTAAACTAAGGTTTAGTAACCTCTATATTAGTCTTAATATTAACTTAGTAAAATAGACTAGCTATTTAAGCTATATTAGCTCTTTATTAATTCGACCAAATAAATCATGTCACTAGAAAACCTCGAAATTTTCGAAGAAATCAAAGGAGGTATATTACAGCTAAACTACATATAAGCTATTAACTAATCCCTCCCCCACATAGCTTACACCTCTTTTTCCTGAACTTCTCAGGCTTCAGAAAGTCCTCCCGAGGGTTTATAGGATCATCATTAACCCCCATTAAGTACCGAACGATTGTCAAGTTATCAAAGTTAGTTGACCACCCCCCCCAATCGCAAAGCTTCATTATTGCCCACCCTAGAACAGAAGAGAAGTACTGACAGCCTCCACGGCGAAAGGAGTGCGTCCCATAGAGCCTAGGATCTAAGTCTATTTCAACCAGGTGGCGGCGAAAGAGCTCAAGGAAGACCTCAGCTGTCTAGCACTAATTAGTCTAGAGCCCTCGAAAATTCCGAGGAAACCTACTATACTCTTTCTAGTCGGGCTCGAATCAACTACTTGATCAAACTTATTAATCTTTCGAAAGAGAAACCCTTGTTCAATCCTTGACACGTGTTGCCAGCGAAGGAGAGCATGGACTGGATCGAGCCATATTTTTTCCCGGTCATGGTATAAATGAAAGGGCTTGATTTCTGAATATTATATTAGCATAGGCGATTCCTCGAATTTTCCGAAGCATTCAGAGCTAGTAACTTACCACCAGTTTGGTGAGTCTTGCGGAAGGGTAAAGTGAGCCTGATCTCACCCGTCTCCCTGGTTAGATCAATAACCTCAATATGATGCGCCTCGATTCTAAGAACCTCATCAAAGCGAAGCATACAAAGGAAGGCGAGAGTATATGCCGCATGGAGCATTACTCGCTGCCGGTAACCCCCCCAGTTTGTCAAGTCGTCGTCGTCAAGGCTAATAACAAAGCCTTGATTGTTCTTCGGTGCGGGGAACCTTGAACTAGACTCATAGAGGCGTTTAATAACGTCTTCAGAAACTGCTTTGACACTTGAGGAGATCTCTCCCGCACGAACCTACTTCTAGTCAGTTAAATTGGTTCGAAAATTTCGAGAGAACTCACTTACCTTTCTTCTTTGTAAGCTTACCATATACCTACCCACCTCGTATGCTAATGAGGGGTTCCCATCCCATTTACCCTCCCCCCGGTCCTTATATTCCTGATGCCCGCACCTATAGTCACGAGCAAAGCCCCAACTAAGAGCCGCTCTCATCTTTAAGGCATGAGAGTAGGAAGCACCCTTTGTATCCTCCTTGATCTCTTCATTATACTCCTCCCCAGCAGCTCGATTCTCACACGCATTCATAATCCAATGTATAATATAATGCGGCGTATGAGCCCCAATATTAAAGCATCGATCATGGTGCCGGCTACCTAGCCCCAGGACATAGGTATTGAAGCGTCTCCAGAGCCTATAGAAATTCCTCGTTAATTACGATAAATTCAAGGAGTTATACTTATTAACCTACCTCTTATAGTTCTGAACTGTTGATTTCACAAGCGCGCCCTCAGTTAATACTGCGGCCGCCTCCTTACTCCGCTCAAATAGCCTATCGCTCTCATCCTCCTTCCCCTCCTGCTCCAGCATCAAGATCATATCAAGCTTTAGCTGCTCCTGGGCCTCGTCAAGCTCGTCATTTGTATCCCCCTTCAAGTTGAAGTCCTCTGGCTCCTGCCCCTCTACTGCCTCTTGTTTTTGGTCCCACACCTCCAAGCTATCCACTTCGCGATCAGTTAATGGAATCCCCTGGGGATTATTAACCTGCTCACGCTCCATATCATTCCAGGACCGCTTCGTGCGATAGTTATCTGCCAGAGGTAAATCCTGGGGGTTCGTAGAAGGGAGGGGCGCCCAATTCGGTGGGTGGAGGTCTTGTACAGGAGAGCCCCACCGCTTCGTGCGCGGCATCTTGTAATCGCCTCGAAAATTACGAGGGGAGTAGGAATCTCGGAAATTCCGAGAATTAATTAATGTGGAGGTATCTGCAAGTGGGATGATAAGGAGAGGGGGATCATTGTTTATTTGCATACTAATTTAGTGCGGAACAACAATACGCTTCCCTAGCGTGTCACCGTGTCAACAGCACCACTCCCACACTTCACATCCTCCATTTCTATACACCTCCACCACCACCACCACCACCACCACCACTTATTATATCCTTCGCACCTTTTAATATGTCTTCCCCTATACCCTCCTCTGCCCCCACCACCCCGAGCAAGTCGCCCTTGAAGCGGAAGGCCCCTGTTTACCAAAAGAGGAGCATTGTGCTATCCAAGAGACGAAAGCTTGAGGGCAGGACTCAAGGGGCCACATCTACGGAGACTGGAGAGGGCGAGAACCGATACCCCTCTGAGAGGAGTAAGATTACTCTCTGGGCTGACGAGTATATGGCGCTGGGCGAGCGAACGCCTTCAGAATTCGCTGCCTTCCAGAGGGGTAAAGAGAACTTCGAAAATTCCGAGGATTCCCTGCCCTCATACACTTCGCAAGCAGTACCTTCCTCCCCTTGCACTCCAAGCAAGAGCCAGTCTACTAGCCAGTCTACTAGTAGCGGGGTGATTACAATTAGGTACGAGAACCACATTATCTTCTCCTCAAGCCCAAACTCCAAAGGAACACCTCAAGAGATCATCCGGCAAGCGGCACTTACAGCTAAAAACAAGACGGTGGGATCACTTGTCTCCATTACAGAGGAGCACACAGCAGGAGCACCCTCTAAACGACCACCCAGCCCACTACAGAAGTTCAAGATTATCGACCTGAATCTTGAGTATACTGTGGACGATATTCCTGAGATCCCCACCACCACCTATAATGCACAAAACTACCACCAGATTCCCCAGGACTGGGAGGCTTCAGCACACCTGGTAATTCGGGGAGTGCCCATTCCACTGAAGTACTGGGCGGAGATCTACCAAAGGAAGCCTACGGCGGAGTACGAATACCGGCGGAACAAGTGGAGGCTCTGGAAGGTAGGCTCTCTTGAACCTGTGGAATCCTCGGATTTTCCGAAATATTTACTGACCCCTTTCTAGGACATTTTTGTTGCCTTCCGCCTAGCGGGCTCTAATTGGGACACCTTCCACGACAAATATGCGACTATCCAGCTGCCCGATGGGAGCTCCCGTCCCGAAAGCAACTTCAATAAGATCTGTGCTAGTATTGCGGGTATACGGAAGGTGGAAAACACAGAGCATGCGAGGCTCGCCAGGCAGGAGTATATTAGAGGGGACTTTGAGAAGCACTTTAGCTCTCGTAAGAGTGGAAAGACAACTATAATGAAGGGAGATCAAGAGATTGCTCGGCGGTATAGAAAACACAAGGGGATTGCTTCAATGTGGGATGAGTACTTTGACTAGTATATGTATACTTTCCTCGAAAATTTCGAGATCTCAATGTGATAAACTATAACTCTGTAAACTGTAAAGCAATTAAGAACCACATAAAAAGAGTGGACTAGCAGAAAGTACAGGAGCTTAAGGTACTCCTAATAGACGCGAAAACTCGGGGATAAGGCCCAAATCCGGTGTGTGGGGGGGGGGGAAAGTCCGGTGGTACTTGGGACCAGCACCTGGGACCGTATTTTTCTCGATTTGCTACCCGTTCACACGCTTTCCACTGCAATTTTGTAAGGGCCCCACCACCGCAGAAAGGATATTCACGCCCAGAAAAATACGGTCCCAAAAACACGCTAGAGGGCCGGAGTTAATGGTGTTGTTTACCTAGTCAAGGGGGGGGCAGATGGGAGCGTGTCTCGCTTAGTACTACACGCGTAAATCTGATATTTTTTCTCGGCCGCCTGCGGCGGCCAGTCTTTAATATAATTAAGTAGAAGCCGCATATGGAAATCACGATTAGCTTCTGCTCTTTCAGAATCTAAAGTCCTTTTGTTTCTACGATTACTCCTGATAAAGTTATGGCCGCGCGAAGAGGGGGTATATTGGGGGGTGCAGGGCTCGCTTATAGTGCACTGAACCCCCCGCCCTCAGGGCGCTGGCCGCCAGCGCAATCTGTGCGCGCAAAAAGAGCAGTTTTTGACCGCCCCCACAGGCCGTTTTCACTGATTTTTTGTTCTAGAATCGCGAAACCGCATACGCGCTTTCAGAATCTCTACTTTTTAGCTCCGTACGATTTTTTTTGGGCTAGGGGCAGGCTGCGGGGGGTAGGGGTGGATTGCGGGAGTGGCCATTTCGCGATTCTGGTGGGGGGGCAGGGGGTAGGGGGCTAGGGCCAGAAGGGGCTTAGCGCAGAACAGGGAGGGACCGTATTTTTTCGGGGGTTCAGGCTTAATTCAGCTGTCTCGGTGAGGATGAGGCTGCGGGAAACGCCATTTGGGTTGGGGGGCGGTCTTGGCTCCCTCGAACATGGCCATTCATGGCTCCGGAAAGTTGGCCGTTTTGAGCGCCTTGCAGCGAGGTGTTCGCAAAGGAAGATTTAGCCCTTTTGTTCGCCAAGCGTCTCTTATCTTCAGCTTGCATCCAACATCTGCTGTGACTCAATATAATTTTCAGCAGCATTTCATCGAACAACACCGCCGAAGACACATCTTCAGTTCGAAAGAGTTCCAACCTTGGCATGTCATAGTGTTGATACAACGAGACTTGTGGCCATGTCTGGTCAGCCTCTTATGCTAGGAGGAACTACACCAGCTTACATCCATCATCGGTCAACGAGAGCAAAAGCAGGGAATCCGCCAGTAAACCAAAACCTGGAGCCAGTCATTTATGCCACGTGCGAATGCTGCCGTGGCATCTCTATCGATACGCTTGTTCTTCCCGGGGGTCACCGTGTTCCAATTAAATACCAGTGGGAGAAACGTGTAAAGTTTAGCAACAATCGATGCTTGCTCTGCTCGTCCCTGTATCAAAGAGCAGTTGGACTTGATATTCACCAGGGAAGTCTAGTACTCAGGCCCAAACATTCAGTCCTATTATCACCCAAACCCTACGCCGAACTCATCACATATTCTGGGGACAGTTCTGACTGCTTCCACCGAATGATTCCACTGTACACAGTAGAAGGGGATCCAGCACAAGAAATCGGCGTTCCGCTCCTACATGAGTGGTTGAACACCTCCTCAGACAGGTCTTTTGAGATTGTAAACCATTAGATCAATGCTTGCGACAAGAACCATGACTGTCTAAGCGAAGATCTTTGGTTGAACACGGGGATTGGTGCTGCTGCAAGACTTATTGACGTGAGTAAAATCGGAGATACAATGGATGTCCGCATAGTTGAGTTCAGCAAAGCTGAGACCAGGCCTCGATACGCAACTCTGAGCTATTGCTGGGGAGTTGATCCAAGCTCAGCATACTCCACCACTCTATCCTCTCTGAAGGCTAGAAAAGAAAGATTATCATACGTCACACTACCACTTACTATCCAGCATGCCATCGATATCGCTAGGAATCTCAAACTTCGGTATTTATGGGTTGATGCTCTTTGTATTATTCAAGATTCAGAAGACGATTGGAAAACTGAAGCCGCCAAAATGGGCTCCATTTATGCAAGATCGTACTTGACGATCGCGGTCGATTCCGCTCAGGGAGCAAATGAGGGTTGTTTCAACATACGAAAGGAGTTTCGAGTCAGCTTCTGCGAGTCAAAATGTACTTTGGCAGATGGACGTGAAAGTGTCTTATACATTCCAGTGGACAAGATCAGATACCCTCCACCTCCAAGAGAACGAAAGAACGAACCGCTCTCACAGCGAGGCTGGACCTTGCAAGAGCGCATGCTATCCCCTCGTGTCCTCCACTACACCGCCCAACAGCTGTACTGGGAATGCCGCTCTCGCCCAAGACTAGAAGAGGAGTCCTTTGCGTTCTGCTGCAAGGATCCTCTTGTGAGTTTTGGGGGGATATCATATAACGGTTCCCGCGGTCTTATCAGGCGTCTCAATTTAGACGACCCTAGAGACAAGGTACTCGCAGTCTGGTACCTCGACCTGATTTCCAAGGACTACTCAGGTCGCAAGTTGAGATTTGCCACCGATACGTTATCAGCCATTTCTGGGATGGCTACTCTTGTCAACACGAAACTCAAATCGGAATACTTAGCAGGAATGTGGCTGGATGGACTTGAATGGGCACTATTATGGTTCAGAACACCTTCTGAAAATTCTCTGCCACGGAAAGAGCAAGGTCAATATGTGGCTCCGTCATGGTCGTGGGCTTCAGTTTCGGGACCAGTTTCGTGGAGGCTGGGTATACGATATCCTAACGCTCCTCCGCGGTTCGTTATCGAAGAAGCGATGGTTAAACTATCTGGTGACGACACGTTTGGTGCTGTGGAGAAGGGCTCTCTCAAGATAAATGGATTCCTTGTCCACGTTCGGCTAGCGAAACTTGGCCCTAAAACTAATGTCATTGTCAATGATTGGGTTTTGGCCGGTGTGTCTCTCGACTACTCCGAGTCGGTGGGACCTGTATCCCTGCTTCTGCTTTTTAACCCTCCTGGTGGCAAGCACTTTTATATGCTTTTACGCCAAGTTGAAGAACAACCTGAGAAATACTGCCGAGTGGGCCTGCTTGTGAATGATTTCTCAGTCCACGAAGATCCTGTTAGCACTCGTCAGGCGGTTACGATTATATAGCATTACTTCCTATTCACAAAAATATACAATTGTCAAAAAGCGGGAGGTTTATCAAGGGCTGACATGTGTCAGCTCTTTGAAAGCTGTCAGCTTGCTGGGTCGATCCCATGCTTAAGCAGCATGAATGTCGCCCATCCTGGTGTCTGACGCGTGGCGGAGGATATACCAAGGAATCAGCTGTGATGAGAAGGTGTATGCCGCGGCGGGAACAGCTCAACTCGCCCTATAAAGATGCTGGGCAAGGGCACAGCTGAGATGGGATTCATGCATGGGCGGGGGAGACACAAGCTTAGATCGCATGGGCAAGATCCTGCCTGCCTGCTCATCGCTCACATAAGAGCTTCCTCAACCCCAATAATCATCTCTCATCAAGTCTCTTCTGCTTCTCCTTCAGCACTATGGCATCAACGACATAAATCATCAATTTAACATCCGATCGATCACATACTTTACATCTCATTGACGTCGATATGGATCTAAATTGAGCCCAATCTAAACCAAAGTGTATAACAGCTACAGTTCAGAGTTAGTGTGTACGCCGTGACCTTACCTATATCTAACAGGACGTAGGAAACATCTTTCATGCGAAAGATGGCTTTGCATCCAGTGTCCAATATGGATATGACCATGACGACGATGAGGGTGACGACGAATTTTCACCAATTGAAGAGCTGCTTGACCAAAACCGGAAGAGAGTCTTTGGACTCGAAAACCAGACCTGCAAGAGGAACATCGCAGCAGTTTCGTCTCACAGGTCGAGGAATGGACCTCCTCAGAAGCGCCAGTGTAGTCGACCCAAGCGACCGGAGCTTATCGATCTTACCAACAGTACCGAGTGTTGCGCTTTTTGCTCCAATACTCTCAAGCAGGGTGAGGAACCCGGTTGCATGCGCTTCTCGTCGTCCTGGTTCTCCCTTGATGGCGGATTATAGAGAGAGCGGGAGAGGATATGTGGGAAGCGAGGAAACTAGATCTTATTGAGAGAGAGGGGGGGGGGAGGAGAAATAGCTTGACATACCAAATGGTGAAGTGCATACTCTTTTACTTGAAAGTAAGAACAGAGACGACGGCAAGAATGATTCAATACTGGATGAAAAACTCACCCGACCTAATCATTGTTGAGGCGATCAGGCAGCTGTAAAAAAAAATTGAATCCCCGGGAACGACCAGAAGAAGTGAGCTTTCTAAGGATCCACTATAGCTTTTGAAATTTATGAGGTCAAACTGCTGTAGTTGATATGGGTGCTTCTTGACATGCTAGTTGGATGCGATCCTTGATGCCTTATAAATACTTCGCGCCCGAGTGAAGAAGGGTTCAAGATTTCTTGTCTTGCACTGCTTGAGGTTGGCGCTTTCCCACTACACCATCATGTGTTTCGAAATTCTGCAAGCTGACTTTTTTGTATTAGCTATTATGATTACTCAGTTTCAAATGCGAAATTTACACGTATTAGACATTACTAGAATCGACCGAGCATCAGAATTTGCAGATTACAACTTCCTCGTCAGACTAACTCTCTTGCCTCCCTCGGGGGACCGCCCAGCTCCCCATCCGTCCTGGCCGAGCTCAAACTGGCTCCTCTGGTGGCTGGTGCAGACCCAACAAGTCTCAAATCCTTGGATACCCTTCTTTCCACACGAGGGACTTCCTCTCTGCCACCTTCCAGCTCAACATCCCTCGTGGTAGGCCTCTTCATCTCCGCCAGAACACCCCTCTTCACTCTCCTCCTAATAACAACAACATAAATACAGATCCCAATGCTCACGGCCACCTCTGCACCAATCATAACACCATCGAAGAAATCCAGGGCACCGCAATATAATACCAGACCAAGCAGTCCAATGAGTATCGCTGCTATGCTCTGTGTCTGGAATTCTTTGCTGGTGAGTCTGAAGCTGGCGAACTTCTTGATGATGAGGATTATGTAGATGGAGAGGATTAAGCCGAGGATCATATTGATGCTCCAAGCTGCACGCTGAAATTGAGAGCCGCCAGCGTCAGGACCGGCTGTGGCGACGGTGCTGAGGAGCTTAGCGGGGGTTGGCAGGAGCAGGAAGGAGACCATACATGAGGAAGGTGAGACACCAGCAGAAATTGAAGAGGGAGAGGCCGAGCTGGAGGACCCAGAGGGTAATTAGGACCCCTTTCCTCCATGGGGCGTGCTTGTGGAGCTTCTCCTTTGTTGCCATTTTGACAGCGAGAGATCAGGCTGCGTTGCGAGGCGAGAGTGTGAGATAAGGCGATCGACTGTTCCTCCCGGCGTTTGAGGGGATGGATGACTTGTAAGTGGTCAGAAGTTCGGTTTGGTAGAGACTATAGGTAAGAGTCTTAAAAACTCCAGGCCGCCTCAAGGGTAATGGTCAATGTTGGGAGCTTGAATTGTCGTATGTTCGAGGCTAAGACCCGCTTCATTTGATGGAGTCACGCGACCAGTGATCATCGATCTTCTGCAGAAGAGAGGAGTACTACTAGAAAGAACATCCACGACAGAGTGGATCTTTATCTTTATCAAAAATCTTCCCCCTTGGATTGCGGCTTGTTCCTGCTCCTGTAAACCTTATCAGGTCTAGACTTGGCTTAGCGAGGCAAGATCGTAGGGCTAAGGTTACGTAGTTGCATAGCCACCAACGAGAGCTTCGCCTCTCTTGGCATGTTTGGGGTGAACCCAATTGGACCGCGCCGCAGAGGTACATGGCCAATCCGCTCTGAATACAAGATCTTTCTACTTTGTTTCGTTCTTTAGGTTTATGCAGGTGTAAGGCGTCGGTCACCGAATCTTGCGCGGAAAGGAGGGCTCGTCTCAACTTCCCTTTTTTGGCATACGAATCACAAGATGGTTTGTTTCAGAATCTAATATCTGGATGCCTAAATGGAAGTGGAAGCATTATCTTGCTGGAAATCTGTATTGGCACTTGAGAGTGCTTAACAAATGCCAAGGAAAAGGATTCAAAATTGGGGCGATAAACACGCCCGAGCACGACAGTCATGCTCACTAACTGCATTCAAAGCACGGGATGAATGGAACTGCTGTGTTATCACAATATATTACCTCGGAATTTGCAGTTGGGAACAATAATGCCCATACCAGCAATGCCATCTTGTTTCAAGGAGGTGCCCAAGACAACACCCGGGGTAAACATTGCCTGGTCTGATACTAGATCTTTCCTTCTGCCGTCAAGTTTGGAATCCTTATTGTTCACACGATGAAGTGCAGCTTAAACTCAACTGCGAAGGAGATAGGACGAGGCGAGTGACAACGCCTGTAGACTTGATGACAAAGAATGACCTACAACGAGGATGGAGCTGGGGATAGTGTTGATTCATATCTTAGGTTGTTTTGGCAACGGAGAGATTGACGGCAAATCGGGATTTGGAAACAAGAATAGAATACAAGTTGTGAACAAGATTTATTAGCCAAAGGCCAAGAATTTCATATTCGAATTCTGAAATGGTTCTTTTTATAGTCCTGTCTACATTCCTAATACGGGAGGAATTTAGCAAGTACTATCAACAAATGGCAACTTTAAATACTTTGATCCTTAGGGTCGGAGCAGGTTCTCCCCTTCCTAGCCATGTCCGACCCCAAAGGATCCCTTTTAACATCTTCCTAACTTCTGGAAGTTGTTACTGCAATAATGTTACTATCTCCGGGTATGCCGTTGCATATGAAAGGGGTGTCCGTCCACCGTTGTCTTCGCTCTTGATGTCGATGTCCGCGGCAGTTAATAATAATCTGACAACCTCTAGATAGCCATAACCCGCTGCAAACGAGAGGGCACTCCGGCCACTTTGATCCTTCTTATTTACGTCCACAAGGCCGGAGGCAAGAAGCACCTGTACGGTCCTCGGGCTTTGGCTAAAGAGAGACCATGCTAACGGCGTCCAGCCGTCGATATCTACCTCATCAGCACCTTGCCGATCATGCTTAATTAGATATTTAACCACCTCGTGGTGACCTCCCGAACAGGCCCACGAAATTGCATTTCGCCCCTCGTGATCCTTTTTCGACAAGTCGATACGCTGGCTGCGCCGTAGGCAAAGGGTCGTTTGCAAATGTCCGGTTCCTGCGGCCCAAGATAGCGGTGTTCGGCCATTTCGATCTGTTTCGTTAGCATTGAGGTCTTTCAGACCTATCAGATATTCTACGAGCTCAAGCTCGCCTCCTGAAGCGGCCCAGGAGAGGATGTTTCTGCCGGATCCGTCCACGTGATTTATAGAGAGACGGTTATCTGCAAGGAGCAACTTAAGTACTTCCAGATGTTTTCCATGTACAGCCCAGAAGAGGGGGGTCCAATGGTTGAAGTCTGCTAGGTCGGGCTTGATTCGGCTGTGTTGGAGGAGCTCCGCAACAACTTCTAGAAAGCCGTTGCCAGCTGCAATAGACAAGGGTGTCCGGCCAGCGGTCATACTATGATTGACACGAGATTCCTCATGCTGGGAAACAGATTTCTCGTCTTTCAACAGGCGCTTTACCACTTCCAGGCGATTGAAAGAAACTGCAGCGATGAATGTACTTTGGCCATTCAGGATCTTCAAATCAGGATCGAGCCCTTCCCCAAGAAGCAGATCTACTACCTGATAGTGTCCATTCCGCGCGGCCCAATATAGACCACGTAATCCTACTTCAGTCTCGATGGGAGTTCCCTCGCGTAAGATAATTTTGAGATATATTGAGTGGCCGAAGTAACATGCGGTCACAGCGGGAATGAAATCTTGAGGGCATGACAGATCGATTTCAGCCTGAAGCCAATAAACCCTTAGCCAATTCATGCCACGAGAGCTGCTGGCATCTGACAACAAGATTACTAGTGCTTGGAGCTCGGGCGTCCCCATTGAACCGGCCAAGGAAACGTGTTCTGGCCAATGTCTCGCGGAATAGTCAAAAAACGTGTATTTTGTTCCGATGAACGCGCAAGCCTCTGCCTCAAGCACTGTGGGATCCTTGAACAAATAGTCCTCCTCCAAAAGAGACGGGTCCCAATCCTGTTCGGTGGATCCATCGGCGGAGACTGCGGCGGAGGAGGTGGGAGAGATTCCAGGATTTGATTCATCTATGGTGAACAGGTCCTGCTTGAAGTCGTCAAGCAACAGATAAGAGATGCACGCTTCGGCCATGAGCAAGCTTGCCCTGCCTAAGTTTACGCCGTAGATTGCAGAGAGTGGGTTGTCCGTTTGGGTTTCGAGAGCTACCAGGAACTCCTTTAGCGACAGGTGGGCGAGATGGACTCGGTTGTCCCATACCCTCACCAGCGGGCCTAAAACCCCTTCAATTGTTTCCCGAACGTTAGGTTGAGAATCCTCCTCTACGGCAGACAGACTACCATGATGGCGCTGTATTGCGATGAGAATTTGTATGTCGTCTAGAGTCAGAGGCCTTAAGCTTCCGACGAGGAAATGCAATATCCTGGTGGCGAGCATTTGGTGCTCAACTGGGATAGCTTGGAGGTAATGTTGGTATGTGGCCGTTAGAGTCTTTGGCACTTCGTCGATGATACGCTTGAAATCCTGTTGCGATGCCAAAAGACTCTTTTCCAGGAGATGAAGCACGAGATTCACCCAGAGAAAGGTGCAATCTGCTTTGGAATACAAAGCATTCTCGAGGTATCTCCTCACGTCAGGCTTGCATTGCGTTCGTTGGACGATAATTTCAATTTTCGTCTGTATTACGAGCCTTAAATCTTGTTCGAGGTGGTGCTGATCGATTTGCAGAAGATTCGTAGTATACAGACGTCCCAATCGAGGGCGACTTGTGATAAGGAACTTGATGCAAGGAGTATGTGTTCCATTAGAATTTGACTTGCGAATGAGGTGTAACGTGTCCTGTAGGAAGCGTTCTCTTGTTGTCTGCTCACACTCATCGATGGCGTCAATGATGACGCTTACCGTCCCAATCCGCTTGTCACTTGCAATGGCTAAGAATATTCTCCAAAGTTCATGGAAATTTTGGTCAAAATGGGGTCCGTAGAAGTCGTACGCAGCCTTCACATGCTTGACTAACAACCGGCGTCGCATCAACAGCTGAAGAATGAGGCTCCTGACAATGGCCAAGCCATCCCGCTGGGTGTTGCTCTTTTCGTCACAAAAGAAATAACATAGGGTTGTGCGCGTGCTTGGCGAACGCTCCCCTGTGGTGAGGTATTCCAGAAGGTAGGCTGAGAGGATTGTCTTTCCACTCCCAGGATATCCACTTATCCAAAGAAGGCAAGGTTCATTTTGCACATTCCAGTCACGGTACTGCGCATGTGACAAAATCCATTGACAAGTACCCTCTACGCGGCGGGGAAGCGAGGACCTGTCTTCTGCCGCATTTGATGTGTTCTGGGTTAGCAGCGAAAGGCATTTTCTTTCGACATCGTTCAGAGCTTACACGTTTGCTCAGCTGCGTTCCGCTGTGATTAGGAGCTCAGAGCTACATACAGTATGATGTAGAAGTTGTACTCGGAGACCCAACCTGTGCTTCGGCGACCAATCTTTCCCTCTCAAATGCAGCCTGTTCCATCTTCTGCTGTATTTCGGCTACAAGGATCTTAATTTCTCCCGAAACTTGTTTATACCCCTCATCGTCTTTGCTTGAAAATCGGCACATTGACATGTGGTTGGCGTTAATGATTTGCGTTGGTTCCGTAGTGATCGAAGACGAGAAAGGCTCTACGACCTAGATATTGTAACAGGCGATGAGTTTCAATATCTTCAAGATAGCTGTGCAGGATCACCTACCCTTTCATTCAGACTCATATAGCTTATCCCGACCACACCCTTGGCTTCCTGGAACGTTAGAACCTTAAAGTGCCGATTCATCTGGTCATACAGTTTCATGAAGAGCTCATGGATCAGCTCTAATTCTGTACTGTTCACCTGAAGCGCCTGAATATTCCGGTTTGTTGTGTCGAATCCCGAAACAGAAACAATTTTTCTGACCACTTCTGCAATTTCAGCTTTATTGCTACCTCGGTGGGGTGTTCCAAGAAAAAGTATCGCCTTCGTAGAGTTGTATATATCTAGCAGTGCGGGTTCAGTGGCTGTGGCAGCGCGGTAGAGGACCTACATGTGTGATAGTCAATACTGTTCACAAGCGATGGGCTTGTCGCCCCCGGAAATACACACATCTTTCACGATGATCCCTGTGTTTTGTCAGCCCGGGATAATTGGATTATGTGTTGATTTTGAAAGACTTACCACCAAGAGAATGTGCTACGAAGATGACGCTTCGGCCTTGCTGTTTTGCGGTTAGTCGAAGGCTGCCAAAAGAAGTCGAGAAACTGACGCAATTCAATCTGCGGATCTTCAACGCTTGCAGCAGATTTTTGGCGTGTGCGCTTATGTTGCTCTGGTTTGCCGGCCCGCTGAAAAAGTGGGAGACCATTGAATCATAGCCCCATGTGAGGATCCGTGAATTCTTACAGTCCTCCGGAAGAAGGTCAAGTGGCCAGAAGACCTCATCTGCTCCAAGCTTGTGCGAGCCCTTGGTACCATGTTTATGTCTAGATGTCCGCGAAAAGAGATTCCTCATGGTTCGATGCGAGGTGCCGACGCCGCCTCCCGAACCCTGTGGTCCCGTCCTTGAGGTCTTGTCGCAGGTCCACGTTCGTCGCGGATGGCCTTGCAGGCCGTGGACAAATATGATGCTGTGATCGAATTAGACTGTAATTTTGGCCTTTGTTCAGCATCGACTCACTCTGCAACCGCATCTTCTGGATCGTGAAGGAGGGAAAAGCCGATGTCGTTGATTCGGGGAGTTTCTGCCTGCGATAGGCTTTCCTGCTCCCGAGACCTCCGTCAGCTCTTCGCTTCATACGCTTCCGTGCGGACCTGCTACATACCATGTTTGTACTACATGCGATTCAACAGCACGTTGAGAATTCGCAGTGGGAACGTTAGAGACAGCCACCGAAGGTCGGATCATGTTGGAAATCCCCAAACCCGCTGGCGGCCTGATTGGCTGGTACGATTTTCCAAAGCGCGGCCGGCAGCCTGGAGCGGGGCTGCCATAAGCGCTTCGAGGAGCGCAGCTAAGAGGTTCGAAAACCCTCGGCGGGGCAGTTCCCGGAGAGTGGCGCTCCGGCGCGACCCGTGTGCCGAGAGTGCTAGTATGTTTAGCAGGACTTAAGCTTCGTTTCCCAGATACGGTACAGGCTAGCATCTATCTTATTTTGGGCCGTGTCCCGATCCCTTAAGGGTTTGTCTATGAGTTGTGTCTCGTCGACTACGATATACGCACGTGATCTGCTTGGTTATCTATAAATATAATTAGCCTGTCTCTCTTTCCATTTTGAAATCCTCATTTATAATTTAAAGAGCCAAATCAATGCATTATAGCTCTAAGGCATATAGAGTTAAAGGTATGTGGTCTCTTATATATCCTAATTTTAAGTACTTAAGTAATAATAATACTATTATAGCTTTAATACCTCCATTAATTCTATTACTACCGCCTGCTACAGTAATTGGCATCGCAAGCCAATTCTTGCCCATCCTACTCACGTTCAAGACTAATGGCCTGGCAGCCTTCCACATCCCTGTGCACCTGCACAACCTGCTTCTGTGGGGGTCCACGCGTCAAGAATGGCTTCGAGCCCTAGGGCTGAGAGTGAGAATCGGCGCATAGGCTTCCGGGGCATACACCGATTCAGGTACAGTCACTTGTAAAATCGGCTTCGCCTTCTTCGCTTAAAAAGATTCTGAGCACAGACCACTTTTGGCCACTTTTGGCGCTGACATCGTATATGTGTGTCAGCCTACCTTACCTTATGTAAGGTAGTTTATTGTACCATACCGCACTTGCGGCGTCGCCCAAAGTCGAGCTTATTAACTTATCAGCGCGAAAATTAACGGCACGTATTCACACCGTACTTTTATCCTGAGAGGCTCAATCCTGGTCGATTGATTATTATACTACTTTTCCTGCTATATTGTTCCCTTTATTCAGTTTTTTGAGTGGTACAGTATAATTTTCCCGCTCTCATTTTGGTTCCAGAAGTGACAAAATCCCAGGTTTATACTAAATGTATCTGCGTCCTGCCGCCAAAACTTTTATTCTCCATCGCAGCCTTGGCATCCATCACACCATGCACATAACACGGTCCCACAAGAGCCCAATCAAGAGTATCATCTCCCAAATGCCGAATCACAAATGGCACATTAGCACCATCCAAAAACGCAACTGAATCATCACAATTATCCTTCGTGTTCAATGGTGCCAGACCAGCGTACCCATCAGCAGCCATAAAGAACCGGTGATTTCTGAAAATCCGGACCAAATGATGATTATAACTCCAAGCTCGGCTAGCTTCTTTACTTCCAGTACTGTAGAAGTTATAGCTAACGCCATTGACCTTCCCTTCTGCTTCGGGGTTCTGGCGCTCCCATACCATGGCTTGATATACCTCCCCATCTTCCTCTATAGAGCACTTCTCATAGTTTATCCAGAGGTCGAGGGGATTTATTTGTTCGCTTGATATGAGATTGAATGTCTTGTTGTATTCATCATCCGTGCCTCCTCCAACCAGAGCGTATGCGAAAGCCCTAGTGAGATCCTCGCAGCCTCCTGGATACGATTGACCGATGACGTTGGAATCGAATTTCTCCTTGAGGCGTTTGCAGAAACGTCTCATGATGAAGAACATGTCTAGGTGTGAGGCCCTGAGAACTTCAGAGCTGGCGAAGGAAGCGGGTTCCACCCAAGTGATAATATCGACCAGTGTTCCACGTGTGATTAGCCTGTGAGGAGCATCTTCAGGTAGAGTGATTGATGCGCAAATGTAAGGATCTTTTCCAAAAGTTGTCCCGAATCGCGGTGTCCAGGTCAGTGGGGCGGGTGAGAATTGAGGACCGTGTACGTGCACTACGGAGGCAATGCTTTTTCTGTAGTCTGGGGCCCAGCTAGGTAGGTATTTGGATAGATCCTGAATGCCTGTTTCGGGATGGGTATATAGATCTGGAGGAGCAAAAGACAACCTCCTGCATAGTCCTGCCTCGTAGAGTAGTCCGATATGGCCTAGGCGTAAGGCGTTGCGAGCAAGCTCAAGATACACCCGCACGGTCGATTTTGAATAATCTGGTTGGATGTGCAAATTTCGATCTCTTGCCAGAATTCCAAGCAAAGCGTAGACTCTGTCTCGGTCATCTTTGCACTGTCTTCGGTTCAGTTGAGTGGCATAGTACGCGATCTCTGACCCGGTATCCGTCTCTTCTGTCAGCCTTCGTCGGTAATGATCTCGAACTGTGACGATGTTCCACCCAAACTTGAAGAAGTAGTCTCTGCTTTCGATCGGAAGATGGAGACTCTCGCCGATAGAGTACATTAGGATCATTACCCGTTCGAAGTCATCCCAGTGAAGAGCACACGCCCCATAGCAGAAAGTGAGCTGGCGTGCAAGCAGAGCCTCTTGCACAATCCACATTCGCGTAAACCACGAACTAGAATATATCGTCCAGAAGTTCCAAAGGTTTGCCATTCTCATCATATCAACTGCCATTTTAAATCCATCCTGAGTACTCCTGATCCACCGTTTGAGGAGTTCATGGTGTGAGTCGTTTACATTGATCAGTCCGATGTTTATGGCCATGCGAGACAAGTTGAGGAGACCCGCCGTCTGGAGTTCGAAGACTTTCGTCTCTTGGCCAAGCCAGGCAAGAACTCCAGCAGCCTCTCTGTAAATCTTGGCCATCATGGAAACTTGATGCCCTTTCTCTAACTCATCTCCTTGATTGATGCATACAGCATCAACCCAAAGATTTCGCTCCTTATCAATCAACCGCAATGCTGTCAGAGCAGATGCTAGACTTGCAGTGATTTTGATGTATCCACCTTCGAGATGTAATATATTCGGAAACTCATCTTTACCCCACACATATGACAGCGCCTCGTATGTTTCGGCCGTTGCTCGGTCAGTTTCTATTAGCTCGCATTGAAGCTCCATTTGGGGATCGCTTGCTGGTTTTAGAGAGAGAATTCGAATCGATGTTCTTTCTCGAAAGGCTTGGTACTGATATGTCCCGCCAGGGGAGACATCAGTCTCGGGAGAGTTGGATGGATGAACATCATAATTATCCGCAGATCCTCTCAAGGATGGATCTATCTTAATCCAGGATAGGTGGCTAGAAAGTTCTAACGCCGTCTTGTTCTCGCCTTGCAAGCAGGCTCGCAATGAGCAATCAAGACACTGCTGGAATCCAGGTAGCAAAGGCAAGAACTTTGCAACGCTCAGTCTTGTGTAAATTTTGAGGAGATTATGGAAGGACAAAGGAGGAGGAACTAAAGCTAGGAATTGAGGAAAAAGCTGAAATATTTATCAAGTGATGCCTAGCTAGGAGGCGTTTTATGTTGGGCGCTTCAGGAACTCAGCCACCACACCTGCAACCTCAAAACGAAAAAGTGGGTCAAGTGTCCGCCTCCTTTCCAGAAAGGCTACCTACGTCCACAGCATAAAAGAATTTGAGGGGCCTTGGAAGCAAATAAAGGAGTTAAAAACCCCAGAATCCAATGATAAGAAAGGGATCAGTGGTCTTGTTACGAAAAATCGATACGCTCACAGAAGTGTCTGAGAGCGTCTGCGAAGGAGCCACGGTCAACGATAGTTGGGGTTGCGTAGCGCCATTTGACCACGTGGCCATATGAGCAGAGCTGCGACAAAGAAGCGACGGTCTGTAGAGCTGCTCCTCCGATATGTCTTCCACTGCAACAATTAGCGACTCCAAAAATGAGGATGTAATATACGCACGTATTCCGTTGGAGTTCTCAGCACTAAGGTGGGGCAATGCTTTCCCACTCTGTCTTCGTGTCGAAGTCGCAAAGGGAGTACGCGTTCCATATTTAGAAAGCGGGGGATGCAATCGATGAGTCCATGGCCTGAGATGCATGCTCTTTTCTTTCCTTGAGCCGTCACTTCGCGTTGTGGTGGGGGACACAAGTTGCGGTGAAAAGTGGCCAATTCAGGGAGCAGGGCCCTAATTCACAAGGAGTGATCGCTGAAATCACAGGGCTGTCGGGCTACCTGAGCGGAGACTATCGCTGGGGTACCTAATTTATAAGGCAGGTACAGCGCTTCAACGCTTCACTACCCGAGATTTTGGTTGCAACCGCGTCAAGCGTTTGCATGGACGAACCCGGCCCTAGAGGCGATGCTAGTCACTTCTAGTTACCTGGGCCTCATTTAATACCGAGTTCACTCGATTCTGAGATGGCAGACGTGTTGTTGCGATGTTGGACATGAGGGGCGCTTTGGGATGTTGGGGAAGATTGAGGGTTCGCGACTGAAGCCTGGATGATTTCCAGCTGCAACTCCTTTGCCGAGAGGTCACGTAATCAGCCCCTGATATACGAGCAAAGCGAAGCCAGGCGTCTCAGAGATGAAGCGCACAGTGACACCGAAAGTACTCCAGAAGACGTCAAATAGCTTTGCTCTAGCCGCTATTTCATTCCAGCCCTCAATTCCACAAGTAAAGGTAAGTTGACCTTGAGTCGAGTGAAGTCAGGGGTAGTTTATAGGGGCTTCTCGCTAATCATTTTACGGAGAGCAAAACACCCCCGAGGCTTCAAGAAAGGGCCGCCTCTGAAAATGCTTCCGTATAAAGTTAGATCAGGCACTACGGTGAGTGGCATTATCAACTTACTTGTACGTAGTTTTGGAGTACCTTGGTGTCCATTGGAGCAGTTTACTTTGTAGAACAGTCTGTTACGTGTTGTCACAGAAACCGCCTAGCTCTTAAACTGCGAATCGCTAATCACCTCAAACGCGTCTCTCCAAATCCCACTCCACAACCTCACAGAATGACTTGAGGCGCCGCGCACCTCCAGACGAAACCGATGGCCTACTATGAGCGGCACTGTCATATACGTTCTATCGCGTTCGACATTGGTCGAGCCCGTACGAAGTTCGGGCCACCTGAAGCGGGATGGGGCGTGAGACAGGGCTACATGAGATACGATACACCTCGATGCCTGGCAATTCGGCGGCAACGTAGATATAAGAAGGAAGACAGAGGCATACATGTTGCGGGGCCGGGTTGTTCATTCGATAGAGCACACAGTGGGCATCGTTGAAATGAAGGTCAGTAGTGATCCCTCTCACATCCTCGCTTCTTCTCCAGTCAACATGGCTGCTAATCTTATAATCTGCTAGGGCATGAGTCGGCCACGATTTATTGCCAAAAGCCTGCACGGTATCTTTGGGAGGAAGACGGGACGGAAGAAGAGGAAGAGGATAACAATAACGACGAGCAATGAGAAACAGATGAAATAGAAGGGGGGGTACAAGAAGAGGAGGAAGTAGAAGAGGGAGTAGAGGAAGGAGTGGAATCGGGTCGGACGAAAGCAGCGAGAAATATTACGATGAGAGCAACACGACTACAAAAGGGCCAGTGAGTACTTCGTCACCCCTCAAACAGCGGACTGGGTGGCGACTCGTTGATTACATCTACACCCACACCGGGTAAGGTTCGGCATTGAAGAATCTTCGCCTTCAAACTACAGTACCGGAACGACTGATCCCAATGAGCCCTCGGAGCTTGATGGCCTTTATGGGATACCTGTACATGTTGCGTGCTGGAAGATTTTCGAGCGAGTCTGCAAATTACACCTTGGAGGGGTCGATCTACCGCTGTATTGCGCTATGGTGGATATGAAACCGCATTTAACCACTTTTTGAGTTTACTGCTGACAGTTAGCTGGCGTGGAGAGAAGCTCGCGGAAGTTAGGGGTTTCAAAACTTGAAGCAAGAGGCTACTAACCAACAACTCAGTAGGCCCCCCGGAGACTGGACCCACCAGGTTGAGGCCGAGTTGAGTACGGAGTAAGATGGGGAGAATAGTTCCCTCTGCATTATCTGATATTTTAAAGTACGTTGCCGCAAATCCATATCGTATCCTGGGCCTTGCCTTCGGACTTTTCGAATCAATTTCAGGCGGCGGCAATCCACCCTTCGCTGGAGCCTACCCACACTCCAAGCCAGAGAAGACTCTTACATCACTTGGTCCTTTCAGGACACTTCCAAACGAATTAATAAACATAGTCCTATTCCAGCTAATGCCAAAAGATATTGCAAATCTACGCTTGGTTTCTCGATCGTTCCATCAATTACCAGGATATCTCTCAAGCACCTGATCAAGTGACATATGCTCTGGTTCTGGGACGTGGTCCAAGTGGATGAACTGGAAGATCAGGATGAATGCTTTGGTCGAAGATTTCAGAGTCGG
The DNA here is from genome assembly GCA_021399465.1 of Hyaloscypha sp. PMI_1271. NCBI lineage: Eukaryota > Fungi > Ascomycota > Leotiomycetes > Helotiales > Hyaloscyphaceae > Hyaloscypha > Hyaloscypha sp. PMI_1271. The sequence continues at coordinate 55,087 of JAJTUS010000217.1, read as the reverse complement.
ATATTCGCGGACGTACAGCAAACCTCAATTTGCTGCAAATATATCAGCATATGCTCGTACTCTGGAGAGCACATTGGACGTCAGAAATCGAGTAAGGATATTCAAGCTGGTGGAAGAATTCATAGACCACACTCAGCGTTTGCAAATCGAGGACCCTAGTGGAAATATCACATCTTGGCAAAGGTAACCGACTTGAATGCTCGGGCGTAGTGGCAGTCTATTTCATCTAGAGGCCACCGTTCGTGTGACGCATTCATGGCATTGCCCGGGATGTGTGCAAAATAAAATTTCAACTTACAAGATTTGACCAGCTGGACATTGACGAAATGGGAGACCTCTGGCCCATTTCTTTTCAAATTTGAAACGAACGACGACATTCAGCAGCGGAACAGCAACTCTCAGGCAAGGTGGAAGTAAAATAGATTCAGCGTGCGTTCTGGTCCACCCAATCTTCGCCCTGTCATAATGCACCAATATTGACATGGTCCATCCATATCACTTCACAAGAATAGCCTCTGTCTTGACCGAAGTCGATACTGTCGCTTACACTTCCTCCGCGGCAGTATCTCAGAAGATCTTACACAAGCGCTCTCATCATGTGACAGAACTATTGATGCTGCATTTTCATTGCGTCGTCGAATCAAGTGTCTCCACTCAGAGTTCTGAGATGGGCTGCAGTAGCGTGCGCCACGCCAGCAGGCAACCTCACCCACGAACAACTTCTTCACTTCACAGTCAAGCCGAGACACGCTCCTTACTCCATGCACAAGACACCATGGCTGAGATCGTCTACTCGGAACTACGTCCTGAACGCCAAGAGATCCGCCTCATGTTCCTTGAAGCCGGCCAACCGAAAGACGAGATCATCGCGAGCCTCATGGTCACGAGCCTGCGCTGGGCTCCTGAATACTGGACTCCCGAGTTTGAAGCACTCTCTTACGTCTGGGGAGACCCTCTGGTCACTCGTCCGATCAAGCTAAATGGCCAGCCCTACCAAGTTACCGAAAATCTGGAAGCTGCATTACGAAGACTGCGGCATGATGATCGAGTGCGAATTATGTGGATCGACGCCATTTGCATCGATCAACAGAATCCTCGGGAGCAAGAGCATCAGATCGGCCTCATGCGTGACATATTTGGAGGATGTGCGCAGTGCATTGTCTGGCTGGGAGAGGAAGACCATGAAACCGAGAAGGTTCTTGAGTCCCTTCATTGGATGCAAGACAATCTGCACGTGCATGAATGGCCGTGTTTTTCTAAGTCCGAAGCTACCAAGGGCCGGTGCGGCGCAGGCAAAGACAACACTCATGGAGTTGGTCCAGCACTCGTGCCATTATGGAAGTTTTTGCGCCGACCCTGGTTCTCTCGTACTTGGACTTTCCAAGAGTTCGTACTACCAAGAAATCATGAAATACGTTGTGGTCATTTCCAAATCCCTTTCAGCCTTATGACGAAAGCTCGACAGACATTCCGTGGTCACACCAGCAATTGCTGCAAACTGGACTCGGCTTCACTCTGGTACCTTCTCCAATATCTCAAAGCCAAACTCGATACTATCGTTTTTCCTCTTGATGGTGTGCTTCACTGTCGCCACAACTACGAAACGATAGACTTTCTAAAAGTGTTAAATGACAACTGTCACCGAAAGGCAACCAGAGACCATGATAAAGTATACGGGCTCATTGGGCTTGCTCCGCCGTATATTCAAAAGGCAGTACTCCCAGATTATCGACTGGACGTCGCAGCTGTTTTTGCCCAACCACTAGTGGCGTATTGGCAGACGAAGGCATCTCTGCGACCTCTTATATATGTGAGAAAACATAGTCACAAGTTTCAACTGCCATCATGGGTACCAGACTGGTCTCATGCTCCGACGTCTCGAGGATCTCAAGCCCTTCGAATAGCCACATACAAAGTTTTCAATGCATGCGGCTACGAACGTCTTCTTCCAATTGTATTTCACGATAGAATTCTCCATGTACAAGGCGTATGTTCCGATACTGTGAAAACATTGTGCGAGGCCGAGTCAATGATCCGTACGAAATCGGACCTCTTTGTTACAGTACGGGGTTGGCTGGAGGTGGCAGCAAAGTGCAGCGTTCAGAAGTCGCGCAGAGCGCTCGCAACCATCTCGAAGAACACTCTTTGGAGAATTTTACTTCTTGATAGTGTAGAGGTTGAAGGAACTGATTGTTTAATGCGTCGGGCCACCGAAAGCGATTTCAACACTCTTCACACCGAGTTGGCGTCATTCGAAAGCGACTCGGGGTCACTAGAGGCACACCAAGTGTCTCCACTCATGTTGCACGTATTACATACAATTCAGCAAGCCACCCTCATCATCACTATGAATGGTAGGTTGGGTATGGTTCCACTAGATACCCAAATTGGGGATGAGATATATGTTTTAGCAGGTGGAAGAATGCCCTTCGTCCTACGACCTTCGCAAGAAAAGTTTTCCCCGCCAGGTTCATCGAATGCTCAACGTTCTTGTCACACGTTGGTGGGAGAATGCTATCTCGATGGATCCATGGATGGAGAGCTGTCGGTTAAGTTGAGAGATGAAGCTGACGATGTCTTCATCGTCTAAATAATCAATTTCCGAAAAGGCATTTTGATCCAAACGTGAGACATATGGATTGCATATCGCGTCAGAACAGCTCCCATTTAAGTGATGGATTGTGGAAAGTAATTTGTGGGGAGAAAGAAGGGGTTGGGGGCGTAAGGGACACCATATATTTCATGCAGGAATCTAAAACACCGTGCGTGTAAATTAAAACCGCATACAGAATTCTCGGCCTCTCGACTCATGCACGAAACCGCAAGCAAAAAACTAATGAGAATGCGCACTCGCGTTCCCTTTGAGCTCACCAACAGTGATATCCGCCGAACCTGTACCGTGATAGCCCTCAGTGGCAAGAATCATATAATCATGCGTGCCCATCTTCATGCCCAACTTTGCCCAGGCCGCAAAATGTGCTCCAGTGTCAATTGTTCCGCCAACACGCTTAGTCTGTCTCACACTCCAGAATTGCTGGAAAGTCGCGGTGCCCTTGATGGATGGTTCATTTGTTCGTGTAGTCGTCAGGATATTGTAGACCGACCCATCGGAGGTGACCGTCCCCTTCTTGGAAGCAGCCGATGAAGGGTCGTAGCTGCCGAAGTTTTCGGTGATGTAGTATTCCACGAGCGGATCCACGGTCCAACCGTACAAGGAGAGATATCCATTGCCAGGGCTTTGCCAAGTCCCATTGTACGTAACCAGCCTGGACAGAAGACTGTTAGGATGTTTTGATTCTATGAATGGATGGGAGTAACGTACTTGGCTCCGCCTGGGTTCCATCCTTTTCCAACGACCAAGTTGCCGCTGCCACTGCTCCAGTTGACAGAGTACTCGCCACCGGCGAGGTTGTTGTAAGAGAACGAGCCCCCATCACTCCAACACGAATAGAAGTAACCATTGTTCATCCCCGAGCCTTGTGGTGTATCACGCTCGACGACCTCCCTCAACTTGGGAAAATCGGGAAGCTGCCCAGGTGCTGCAAATGCTGCGGTGATGGCCGAGCAGGCCACGACAAATGACGAGAAGGAGACCATGGCGAGTGCTGAGGACCGTTCAGGACTTTAGGAGCAATACTATTCTCCTTCCACGGGGGAGCCTATCCCTTTATCCATCATCCCCTAGCTCCCTGAAGGCGAAAGAGATAAATTGTAACAAGCTGGCATTTGATCATTATTCCATTTTTTCATGGATCATGAGGCTGATGGAGCTTTTGCTAGCGGCAGATAGGAATATTTCAACCTTGGCCTCACTCGAGTTGGTCAAAACGCGGAGGTGATGCCCCACCTTCACAAAATCTGTGGATTCCGAGTGGCGGCGTCTGGGGCAAAATTACCAGTACTTCACCCCCTCGCACGGAACATATGATATTTTCTTTAGTTAAGACCTTCTTTCGTGAATTAATACCCCTCCCTCGGAGTTTTAACAAACATGCAGGCTTCAAGTAGCCAATAAAAATATTAAGGGGCGCCGGCGCGTTTCGTTTATCCGAAATACGAATTAACCCGAAACAGCTGCCCATCCACTCGGAAATGGATGACTATGAATCGCTTGGACGTCATATATCTGCGATGTTTCAAGCCTGAAATGGCGCTTCTTAGTTCTTACAATGGAACTCCTGATATTATTTCCGAGACCAGGGGGGATGTCACTAACGGTGTGTGGACGTGATGTCTCAAACAACATGGAAAGTAGTATGCGGATCTGAAGTTATTGCCAGAAGCGACAGGGACTTTTTCAATCCGAATCGGGTAAGTAATAAACCAATCAAACTTCAGCCTGGAAGCTTCTGTTTGGTCCTCAAAGCGAGGTGCAGTTCAGCAGAACTACTTAGGAGGTCAAGCTGAACGCGGGGTAGAGTTCTTGGTACAGTGGGATGGCAACCTAAGTACCGGAAGCAGTTAGGAGCCTTCAATTATATGGACCAGTGATATGTTTGCCTCCTTGGCGCTCCTGATTCCTGATCATCAGGCTGGGTGCCCATGTGGTGTACAAACAGTCTCGCCTTCTCACACCAGAGTGTGGAGCTACATTTTATCTATTAATTAATTAGTGTTCTCCCTATATGGAAGCCTTCGCACAAAACACCAGATTGAGGCTAATCGCTTCGTGGACCTCCATTGCTGCAGGCATCTCCCGGGGGGGCGATTTCTCTTCCTCATAGCAAATTTCGGTACGAATACAGCTTGTTTCCTTGTAAAGACCGAAACCAGGTTTGAGAATAATGATTTGTGGCTCCTACTCTTGACCACAGGAGATAGAGAAATTCAAGTGGCCATGTCAAGCGAATATAAGGCCTTACAGCGAGTTTGCTACCTTGATCTGTAAGCTAGAGGGTCTAAAAGTCCCCCAATGCCCTGTATTCCCGATGCTTTATACCAATAGACTCAGGATTAATTTTCCCTGTCGCTGGTTCCGTTTTAGTCTGGGGACGTGAGCAACTGCTGCTTTAACCTGAGCTGAAAGTGAGCAAGCCTGAGCAAAGCCTGAGTATCCTGAGCACGCTCATGTGGAACCCATTTTGGCTTCCTGTGTGCCCCGGCTACAGTTCCCTTAACCGAATTTTGCCCGCGAATCCGTTTTTGCTCCCTCGCAAGGTTTCTGCTGGAGCAGATTTTAGATCCCTCTTATTAAATAGCACGTAACTCGTAGTTTAGCCTCACAATTTACCTGAAGTAATCTCGATAGACGAAACGCCGTCCCTTTCCCAAAGTTCAATATTGCTTCTATCCTACCTATCTCGAGAAGTTAATATTATATCTGCGTAGATATAGCGTAATATTATAGCGAATAAATCCAGATTAGATATTATTAAATCTAACTTTATTAGTAATAGGCTAGATATGATGGCAGATCAATGGAATAGTCGAAGGCTCAAGGTTCAGAGAATCTCATATATTGAAAATACTAAGCTAGAGTAAAGGAGGGAGGAATGCCTCGACCCTTAGTAGTATGCCCAGAGCTCTAGCTTAGTCCCTTGTTCCATTCCTGTTTCCTAGTTCCTATTCCCGGCAGATCATACTTTATCGGGGCTTAGCATTACTATCATCTCCGTTAACTTCAACTTCGATTATGTTAAACCCCTCTTAAGCGCCATTCTCAATAACGAATCCGATAAACTTATCTTAGGATATAGTTTATAACGCTGTTATCGAGTCTATACTACCTCCGCGGCTTCTATTATCCTTTCCCATAAATACCCTAGCTGCGCAATACGAGCAGCTTTGCGAACTCCTTCAAATACCACAAATACGTAGACGATGTACTCAAGGAAGAGCTCGGGACAATGCCACGGTTTCTATGTGATATTCTTTAGGGATGTGGCAGGTCTCGAGACGGGTCCAAGGATGTTTTCAAGAAATGCAGAGAAGGCAGTAATCCACTCTGTTGTGACGAGAGTGGGTGGGACGGACGGCCCAAAAATAGCGGATTTTTGGGAGGGCCTCGAACGTATTACGATTTCAGGTCTAGTTTGGAAAGTCACGGGGTGTAACGTATTACCAGATCAGGCGATATTAACAATAATGCCCTTTTGAGTACCAGGAGATATTACACAATTGATATGCAGGCAGTGCGTAACCTGTTCGTGCTTGGATAGGCCGGCCTCGTCGTCGCTATCGACCCCCCTGATGATAGACCTCAGACTTACGTAGCGAGCTGAAATTCTTTTCAGCGTGGTTTGAAACTTGACCAATCATTATCATTACCTTTTGATTTATACCCTTAATAGAGCTTCTGAAATCATATGTCTATTTTCTTTTTCTTACCGGTTCCATCCAAGCATGCCTACATAACAGACGCGAAATGAAACGTGTCAATCCCCTGACGCCCCAAATCCTCCACTCCAGTCTGAAAAGGAGGCTGCAAAGTGAGCAGTGATACTTCAATTGGGACTGCGACAATGGATATATCAGAAAAAGAGCGCGTGATTAACGTACTAGACGGCGAAGAACCCCTTCGACTGTCGACCCTTCAAGAACTCAGCTCCTATATTGGACAATATCCCGAGGCAGAGAACGATCAAGCTTGCCGGCTCTTCACTTACACCTCACGATGTCCTAAACTGTTGCTGGTGGCTTTATTCTCAAACTTCGACTTCGCCCTGTTTTCTATGTTCCCCCTTGGCTTAACTTCCCAGCAGCCTGTGGCCAGAACCTGGGCCAGCAACGTAATCTGCCCATGCGAGAGATTTCGCACTGGAGAGACTTGCGGCAGAGATGGTATGGAAATCTCCTTAAGCTATATTATACCGATATCCGATATTATTCCCCAAGAAAGCAACTTGCCCATCACATCATCCCCTAGTCTCTCTACACTACGTGTGCAAAACAAGTAAGTCATGCTACTACCATCATTAGCGTCGAGTGTTGATCGCAAGCAGAACGCCCAGCTTTCGTACCGTGACGTGGGGTCTACAAGTCTTTCGGTTCCGATCTCGGCGTCTCGAGCACATTGAACATGCTTTTGATGCTTTGTTATACTGCAGTTCCGATACCCAAACAACGCTGCACGCTGAACCTGTTGCTTATGTGGTTCAGCAACTTCGTGAGATATTAATCGCATGGAATTCCGCAATCTCTTGCGGAACAGAGTACCTTGGGTATTTTGTAGGGAAATGCAACTCCGTTGATACGGTCGACGTACTAATAGTCGTAGCGATTCGAGATATTAGAGGAGAGGCTTGAGTACGATAGAAAAATCATTCGCAATCTACTCATGGCCGCGCGAATGTGGGAGACGTTCCAGACTATTTCAAGAGCAGTCAACGCAGCTACAGTTCTTACAAGATCTGAAATCATTCCCAACGTGGGTCGGCGGATGTCCGGACCTGGAGGAATTTCAATCAATTGCGAATACATTGATTGCTGAATTTGCAACTGTTGGTCCTCGAATACAGCCGTAGGCGAAACTAGCTTTAATATCGATTTTTTAGCGAACCTCAAAAATCGTGTGGGAAATCGAAATCGCGATTCCACTACCCTTTGGCCACGACACCAAATATTATCTAAACTATAAGAGCTCTTAGAATATTAAAGTTTGATATATTACAATTAATTTAAGCCTAATAGCTCTACTTTTAAATAAGTAATAGTAAAGTTATTTCAGAAGGTATTTTTAACCTTATTTTTAAGGCAGCAAGAACCCCGCCCCCTCGATTTTTCAAGTTTTTAGTCCAAACTATACTATTTTCCTAATAACTTTATACTTATTAATCTAGACTATAAGCTATATACCTTAAATTAATTAGTACCTGGCAGAAATTAATATCTAAGAGAGCTTTTATAATATAAATCATTTTTGAGAGTATAGTTAATAGGTTTAATAGAATTCACATAGAAAACTTGTAATAAAATTACCTTTTTCTTAATTATTTTTTAATTACCTATTTTTAATAAAAGCTATATAGCTAAAATTAACTATATTATATATTATTTTAATAATTAAAGAGGATTTATAATTTGAATTATTTTTGCGAATATAATTAGTATTTTTAGTAAAAATCACAGAAAAATATATAGGAAAATCGCCCTTTTCTTAATAACTTTTTACTTACTTACTTAGAATAAGAGCTATATAGCTTAAATTAATTATATTATATCTAATATTGATATTTATAAAGGGTTTATGACTTAGATTATTTTTGGGAGTATAGTCGGTGATTTTAGTAGAATTTAGTGAAAAACTATTAATTTCCCTTATTACTTATAGTAGTAAACGAGCACAGGGCTTGCCTACTAATGCTATTAGAGAACTGAAGAAGAGATGGCAGTCTTTCATTCGATCAACTTACTTTTCGATCAGGAGTTATGGTTATTGAGCAATTCGCGATTCAGTAATAATGGTTCATGCGCGACGCGATTTCCCCACACGATTTTTGAAGCTCGGTAAAAAATCGATATTAAAGCTAGTTTCGCCTACGGCTGTAGATACGGAACTTGTGGACGACACCAAGGTTCTGATACAGCAAATCACCAATCTAATACCAATTGACCAAGGGTATAGATCTCGGGACCAAAGCTCCAGTATGCGAAGACTGTTTTGGATCACGGTACGTTTTGGAACCTGTATGCATGTGAATCTGTCCTAATGCTTATATAGTTTGTCTTTCTACCGTTACTATTCGCAGCGGTATGTGGGCCATCCCCGCTTTGGCATATCACTGATCGTTTTAGAGCATATTTGGACTGAACGTCGACCTATTTCAAAACGACCCCTCTTGGGTATATTATGTGTACCTATCAATCCCCCTCTTTATAGTCATCCTCTCATTGTATGTACTTGTCAAAAAGAAGAGGTGAATAACACGTGCATTGAGTTACATGCTGTATCAACTCTTGGGTAGAATGAGCAGCGACGGCGCTACAGATGAAGAAAGAGCAATGGCTGTGGACGATGAAAAACTCGGAAGAAATTCTGCGATGGGCGGCGAGCGCTGGCCGTGCAGACATCATACGAACGATCGGTCAGCCACTCAATGCTCTTTCGACAAAGCCGTCACAGAGGGGAATACCGCTTCTTTTGGCTATAAAAAATGGACATCAAGATATCGCTGAGTTTTTAATACCAAAGACGAAGAGTTTGGATGCGGTTGATGAAGGAGGTGCAACGGCATTACACTGGGCTGCTGAGCACGAAATGACCAGGATATCGGAGCAACTTATTTCGAAAGGGGCAAATATCCGTATCAAAGATAAAAACGGCATGGACGCACAGGCTTGGGCCACAAAAATGAAAGAATAGAACATTACGCCTTGGTCAACGGGCAACCGCTATCTCAGGCTGGCAAACTCTTATTGAGCCGGAACGGCAGCCGCTTGGGGACATCTTCCCTGCCGTTGAAACAGGAGATCTGGCCGAGATCAATTTATTGAATGGCAACGGCGAGAGTCTGGAACTTCGCGATTCAGCGGGGCGTACTGCTCTCTTCCGCGCTATCACTTCAAAGCAACTGTATCCTCTGGGTCTTCTAATAAGCCTGGGTGCAAATGTAAACGCAATCGATAACCAAGGATTTACACCTCTCCATGTAGCAGCCCAGGAAGGATATAGCGAAGCGGCACAAGTTCTCATTAACCGAGGAGCAGATGTATCCGCAAGGTCCAACTCCCGGCTTACGCCACTCCTTCTAGCTGATACAGTTGAGCATTTGCCCACCCTAAGGGTCTTAATCGAACGAGGAGCAGATATCAACGCTATTGACGATGCTTCAACGACAATCATGCATATGGTTGCCAAAAAACCAAAGCCAAACTCAGCTACACTTTACCACTTTTTTAATTTTACAACAAACTGAGTTGGACAAGAAGGATAACGCAATGGGCATTCCCGCACACCTGGCTGCTTGTTTCGGAAATACAGAATTCATTCGGTTTCTTAAAGAAAAAGAAAAAGAAATCGAACATTACAGAAATCGGTCTGGGGTCACACCATTAATGGTCGCAGTCGAGAAAGACCAAGTAGTAGTCGTGAAGCTCTTGATGGAGATGGGCGGGGGTCGTTTTACATTTTCCCATCCTGCTTCGCAGAGTTGGTGTTCGGGCCAATTAAAGCTGCGCTACGATCGAAAGCCGTGGTGTCACAGACATCGGAACCCACGACAGGCACTGGCCCAAAAAAGCCCCTTCTCGCTCAGCCTCACTCACGGGCGCTTAAACTGTTGGTTGCCTGGAAGAAAATTTCTTCATATTTGCCAGTTCATCACATTGCACCGTCTCTAATCAGGCTCGACTCTACAGTTTACGTCGTATAATCTGTGACCTGAGTAGTTGACGACAGCCCAGCAGGTAGCCGTTCAACCACGAGAAGGCGCGAGGCTTCTCACCCAAGCATTCCTCGTCGAGTTTGGCCGTTCAGACCAGGCTTCCTCTCAACGCGGCTACCGTTCACGAAATTGGAAACACTTGTCTCCGCATGCGAGAATCTGGGCCCGCGATAGAACCTTCGGCATTAATTTCCTTCGCTCCCGCTGTGCTTTGCAGCGGTTGCGATTGTATTTGATTCTGTAAGGCGCCTTGGCACATTGCCCCCAACCACCCCCTCATTTGCAGCCTATAAGCTATACTTCAAAATGTCAGCAATCAGCAAGCTTACGGCGGCATTTGCTTCGGCAACAAACGAATTCACCCTCGCTGCGGCAAATTTCAGCATCGACTTTTCTCTCATGAAAGTTGAGGCACCAATAGAGTTTCACGGCCTTGGCAGAGGTCTCTCGGAGCGTAGAAGAACGGAAGCCGAAAGCGGGTCAGCGCACATCACAGCTAGGAAATTGGGTGCTCTTTTCAACGATGTTGCGCCACCAACTCCAGAATTGGTTAAAGCATATGGCCGTCGCGTCTCTGAAATTGCGGATACCCCGGAGGTAAATCCTCGAGGGCAAGGGACCATGGTCTTTGGGAATCATGTGGGCGCAGATGGCACTTCAATTTGGGCTGCTGCAACCTCAGGCTCTGGAGCGTTACAGATCCAACTGCTTACTTGCATGTTAGCTCGCGTTTGGGATGGTCCCGAAGCGATCTCAGTCTGGGTTGAGCTTGTCAAGGAGCGAAAGGAAGACATTGCAAAGCAGTGCGAAGACGGTCATGAAGTTCCCTATGGTGCTGTAATGGCCACACGACAGGAGATATCTCGCGATCAATTGGCAGAATGGGACGCAAGTGCTCGAGCGTGGCTCCGCACTGCTGATCAAGCCAAGTTGCTTCAACAAAAGCAGTTGATGCTTGTTATCGACAATGTAGAAGTGCCAGTAAATCACGACATGAGGGTCTATTCCAGCGTCATTGCAGCATGGAAAACCGCACTTCAGGCACTGGAAAATCTAGTGATAGGAATGCCTCAGAGCTTGCATCAAGAAGGCTCGATTCTCTTGGCACTCTCTGCCTGGCATCTTTATCCCGACCTTTTAATTCTGAAAGAGAGTATCAAAAGGGTTCAATTCAAAGACGATTTGATCGCGTCGAGTGGTACTCTGACCCTTGGGATGTTCAAAGACGGAGACAGCGGACAACAAGGCGTTTACTGGTCCTTGTCACTAGCGCATTTGCGATATTATGGCGACCCTGTTGTTCGCACGCAGGCTATCACCAGGGAATCCTCACGAATAACGTTCTTGCAGCTTATGCAAGTTGCTCTCGGAGGTTTAACTGCTTCTTGGAGTAAGACTTATGCACCGGTAAATGCCCTTGAATTGGCAGAATGGTTCGTGTCGCTAGGTGCTCTGTTCGACACTGTCAAGGCAGATGATCAACTCCTCCGTCCAGAGAGTATCTGGGAAAATCTACCCGATTGGCTGCACATGCTCGTCAAAGCTTCACGCAGCGCTGTGGAAGCCAAAGGACGGGAGCATGAAGTCGTGGTAAAACTCTTCAACGTTGGCCAGAAGCATGGAAGCGAATTTCTAGTTACCGAACAAGACTCTTCCTACATCGATCCATTCTTTGGGCTCCTAGACTTAGAAAAGCTTCTTCCTATGCTCAAAGGACTCGAACAGCGACTTTGGCTTCTGCGGCAAATTGCCGAAAGGCTTCGTCTTGACAGCGATCAAATTATCATTCGATACTTTGTCTATCCGAAAATAGACGAGGAGATTGATGAGGAACGACTTCCCGAGGATCATCCTGGTCGTTTTGATACTCCTAGAGGGGATGGCTCGGATGATACCATGGACGAAGATGAGGATTCAGACCTGGAAGCAGACTCCAATGAGGACATGCAAGCAGACCATGGAAGTGTGCAGTCTGGAGATGATGCTGCGTTTGAAAGCGGGGATAACTCGACTCGTGATTCTGACAAGAGTGAAGACGACGATGACAATGAGATGGATGATGATGAAGAAAATCAAGTCGATGGTTCAGAAGATAGTGACTATGCGAAACAAGAGCAGTGGCGATATTACAAGGCGCCTGGACAAGAAGAAAGCTCTACGCAAAGGTCTCAATATTATCGGCCCATACCATCTCATATTGAATATGCAACCGCAATTCCTCGAACCGAACAAACTAGTGGACAGCAATACCCCGTCTCTGAAAATATGCGACTCGTGCATAAGAGATGGGTTACCAGAGAATTTGTTGCTGCCCACCAAGAATTGCGAGCAGATTCGGCCCTCACGTGCGATTGTATTGGACACTGCCGCAAGGATTACTGTGCTTGCTATCGACACAATTTAAGGTGCACTACCGAGTGTCAGCCATCATTAACATCTGAGCGCCGCCCCGAGTGTGACAACACAGAAGCGTCAAGGCTATACAGTGCGCGGATAGAGGCAATTCGAAAAGGCGGCGAAGAGATAATTCTAAAAGGAAATGATCCACTTGATACTCAGACAATGGGATCACACAAAGTTTCGGCAGATATTCTTGACCATGAATTTGCGAGTGGAGCGCTTCAGGCCACAAAAAATAGCTGGGATCGGTACGACTACCTTTTCGGGGACACCAAGACTGCGGCTATCTATGTCCTTCGAGGCTCCCCAACTCAGAAAACATGGCAAGCGAAAAAGCATACCGTCGTCGGCAATCCGGTGATTGTAGCTGACTTGAACCAGCTCATTTTGCTTCTAAATGCGGGAGGCTTCAAGATGAAGGATCTTCTATCGTACTTCAAGACGCTGGGAAACAAACAGACTTCGAAGCTTCCTGTATTGGCATCGGGGCCAATGTTGATTCCTAGCATTTCCATGTCACAGCAGGAACGGAGCTCTCTAGTTAATGAGTGGACGGAGGCTGCGCCGCAGAGATTTCTTTCCTCTCTAAAAGCGCTCGTAGCAGCGTCCAAAGTATACGAGCCGTTCCCCCACACAACTATCGCGATCGGAATCATTCGGAAACCAGTTTATAAGAGACAATGGGCTTCTGAGATATCAGAAAAGCCAGAAATTTCCCAACTTTCGCCAGGTATAACACAAGCGCCGCTTGACAATGTTCTTGCTCCTCTTAGCGGTACGCAATCGGGACGAATCCCCGCCAATGTGCTCAGTCGCGCTGCCACCTTCTCTTGTCTTACTCTTTTCGAATCCGGGCATTGTGATGTTAATCCGCATGCTTTAAAAGAGGTGATGGCACTTTCCTCAGGGGACTCTATTTACGTCGCAACACCCTTGCTGTGTGATCCGATCGAAATGAAAAGTCCCCACGAAATGCGCCGTGTAATCGGAAACGTTGGGCGTCCTGGCATCACAATGCTTGTACCGCCGGCAAATCCATTGATTCGAAAGGTTGGGCCAGAGAATTGGAATGTGGTCACGCACGCTAGTTACGATGGCAAGAGAGAGGATAGTTTTCAGGGAACAACACTTCACTTATCGTTTACAGGTTACAATCCACCGATAGTGATTGGTGAGCATGGAGCTCAAGATTCAGAGGTCTTTATTCTCGAGTCGCTCGTGTCAGTTCATGATCATGGGAAGTGGGTTGCGGATCTCAACGTACTCGAGGCACTTGGCAGTAAAACTTTGGCTCGTATTAATGGAACTCCAGTAGAGATCTGTCCACATAAAACCGAAGAGCTACCACGCATAGCTCTCACTGCCATAGATTCGTGGGAGGAGTTTCTCGACCTTCCATCGAAGCCGAGTGTAGTCAGAGCCTGTGGAAATTGGGTTGCTCGGTTGAGTCTTGCCGCCACAGGCATCCGCCAGCGCTCAGGTACCAAAGCTGGTCGAATCTTGCTTTGCGGCGATAAATTTTGCTGGAAGTGTTTTGAGGACAGTCAGATTTCGGTGGGTCAAAATGATGTATTTATACAATAGTGCCAAGGTGCAAGTATAGTACTAAGGAAGTAAAAAGGTTTTGGTGTTCGTGCATGCAAAGCCAGTTACTTTTTTTCATTCCCTAACATCGACACGATTTGTATCAATAAGTTAAATATAAATGAAAGTAACCACCAGGTTTTGCAGATACATAAAGATAGTAATGTTATTATCTAGTGGACTAGAGAACACTAGGACGTTAAAGAGGATTCGCTTCTAATAAAGAGACTTTTGATACCTTGTAGAACTAAATAGTAAATACATCATTTGTCACGAGAAGGTAGAGTAGGAACGTGGCTGAGTAGCCTGAGTAACGGTGAGGTGAGGGTGAGTAGCACCTGAGCAGAGCGGCGACGCTGACTAGCCGTGTTGGAAGCGAATGTGAAGAAATGTCGTCTGAGACTTCCAAAGGAAACTAGATACCGTATCAACGGTCAAAGGAGGAGGTATTCTTGGACGCCCGACGTTCAAGAAAGTGCACAAGGGAGAGCAGAGGTACCTTAAGGTTAGGGGTATAATTTGTCTTAGGGTGACGTTTCGGCCCTGAGCTTAGTGATCACCCTTAACAAAACCTGATTAAGCTTCACGTGACAGGCCACGGGGATATAAACGGCGCACGCTCTGCTCTCCTCCTCCTTCTTTTCTTCTATTTTTAGCTTCAGATTCTAGCGTATAAGCAATCCACTACTTCGGGCTTTGGTCTATTAATTTAGTACCTCGTTCGATCCCCTAGTGACTGGGCCGTTACAAAACGGGGCTTTTAAGAGCGAGATGAAGTAAATAAGGTATTAGAAGATTGTTAGGTTTTTAGCTTTAAATACGATACGTGCAACATATAATAATAAGCCTAAAAGTGTTAAATTATACTTTAATAAAATATAAGAGTGGAACTGGTACTAACAAGGTAATCGTTAATGATAACGAGGTGCTTCTAGTAAAAAAAAATATCAAAAGGGAATGATAATGTACTTTTTCTATCCTTAATCGTCGTCGACGCCCACTCTATTATTCGAATCCGATACTGATTTTCCGATTTTCAAAGAAAATTACATTAGTTTCGTGACTCCTAGAGCTCTGTTGTCAAGCCCGCTATTACTACTACTTTCATTCCAGGTCTCTAGTACACGAAATAGCATACCTACCTCTCACTCCGTAATATTGCTTAATAGTATAGTGTTGCAGCGCTGTGGGCATGTGATCTCTGTATATAGTCAAGTACGATTAGTTCGCTTAGCCAGGATCTATGAACCATATTCCTGAAGATTTCAAGCTTTACGAGCCGGCTCCCACTAGTCTGTGCGTAGAGGCCTGTTTTCAGGCCACACTTCACCCCGCACCCACCATAATTTCCTGAATATCATCAAAATGACTACTACGCCCCCGCCGGAATGGACTAATCAATTGATTCTAAAGCACGAGCACTGAGTGTATGTATTAGTAGAGCGTAGAGGGTGGTCAACTCCTAATTAAATTAAATGATTTCGCATCGCGATTTGCGCTGTGAAGTGTGTCTAGAAGCCTGTACGCGCAGACTAGTGGGAGCCGGCTCGTTACTATAGTCTTTTCTAGCTAGCTTTATATTAACTCTTTTCATGAGAAATGCAACTCCCTACTCTGCGATATTTACGTGCATTATATAGCAAGGCCATGTACGCTGTCTGAGACAATCTTCGTTGCTCTCAGCTCAACTGGGTCAAATCTTTTCTATGAAGATTACGGCATAAAGCGACGGGATTACAGGGCATTTGGACCTTTGGAACCCCCCAGGGCACAAATTAGGGGGTTCAGCCCGCTGCAAGGCGATATGACTCCAGGTCATACGCTCTAAGCAGATTTAAAGAAGCGCTGTGAGACCTTCGCAAGGTATGAGAAGATCTTTAGGGGCAAATAGCGCTACTGCTGAAGCAATGATAGCACTTGGACCTTAAACAGGTAGTTGCTATAGGGCGCTTTAGCGAGGTACCCCTTGTAAGTACAGGAGAGAAGCCCTAAAAGGCGCTTTTGCTCCCGCCTTCTAGCGTGTTTTTAGGGAAATTGCCGAGAATTAATAGGTTAATTTAGGGACCGAGTGCGCTTAAAAAGGGGGGCCACTGAAGTAATCCCGTCACTTTATGCTGCGATCTTCGTACGTTGATGGTAATCAAAAACACAACTTGTTTATTTATCGGGCCAGGATATGCACTTCCTGTTGAACGCCTATGCAAGACTGGAGTCATTGAGAGTGAATAGTGAGAATTATGCGAATTGGCGAATTTGAAAGTGTCTGTGAAAGTGATTGGGAAATTTCAGCCCAGCTAATTGAGGATTCTCATCTTCAAATTCAAATTCAAGCCTCCGGCCTCCTTTGAACTCCTCGACAAACACCTGTGATCAAGCCACCCTCCAATTCTCTCCATCCTTTCGGATTCCTGACCGTGAAAGATAACCGCCTTTAAGGAAGCAATTTTTGTATCCCCTCTACTTCTTCAGACCACCAGATGTTACCACATCTCCAGTCATTTCCAATCGACAGAACTATGGCCTGCATCATGGATCCAACCATTCGATGGCTACCTCAGCAGATGGGACAGAGCAAGATGCCCACGTTATTGCGACCACTTTCACCTGATTCCCGGAGCTGCCGGCTGAACTAAGACTGAGAATCTGGGGGGTTGCCCTCCTCGGTCCACGAACAGTTAGCATTCGGGCTGTGGGGAGAAGAGCCAAGCATCGAACCAAGCACGATAAATCAGGTACGTCAGCAATTTTGCAAACCCGCATCGAACCTCCCACCGTTACCCTCAGGCATCATACCGTCATCTCATCCCGTAGTAATGCTCTCTCCAGCAGTTTCGATTCCGAACTCGACCTCCTTCGCATGCTCAACCAAGCCGAATTTTACGGGTACGCTGGTGGAATGGAACGCGGGCTAATATTGGGTAGTCACTGCAAATAAGATATCGATGCTTGGTCCTTTGCGTGGTAAGGCTTTTTTGCGCTTTGTAGAAGTAGTGGGGTAGATAATAAGGCAATGGAGAGAGGTGATTGACTAAGCTGCATACTTTGAACTGGAGGGACGTGCCAGAAGCTTCAGGAGGGACTTGATGGTGGCTGATATTGATGATTGTAAATAATGAACCACACCAGCAGCGTTCGCTGGTCGGTGTAGTCTTTTTCTAAGTTTCCCATTGAACTTATGTTCATTCCTGTTCCATTTAAAAAAATTCTCATGTATCGATCTTAAGGAACGCTTAATCTTTGAAAGTGAGCCCGATGCACCATTGCCACATGCCCTCGTTTAAACCCTGTTGGCATTTGCTCCGTCCTTTGCCATCAGACTATAAATTCAAGCTCTTTCGCATGTTTCTCCCAATAAATCGCAGCACCACAGAGTCATTTCTTGTCGTGTCAAAACAACAGCAAGGCAAGTTGTTCCTCTTCCACAATCCCAAGCGGAAAGCTTCTCAGTTTGTCCCGAAGGTCGACGCGTCCACCAAGCTGACCTTTTTTTTAAACAAGATGGGCCAGGTGCTCTCTACTCCTGCGATACCCATGGAAGAGCCACCTTCTTTGAAGTTTACACTGTTTCCTAAGCTTCCACCAGAGTTGAGAAACAAGATCTGGGAGTTTGCCTTACCTGGTATGTGCCCCAGCGCCGTGGGCAAAACCCAATTTCTATTCCGATCTGTCCAAAACAATCTGTATGGAGCAATTGCTAATTCGGTCTTTATGAAGGTCCACGAAAGATCACGATCGAGACATGGGATTGTGTTATCGTCCACGTCAAGCTCCAACATCGTCATCGACAACAGCAAAACAAATCCGATATCCCTGTCACTCTCCATGTCTGCCGTGATTCTCGCGCGATAGCACTGAAACACTACTCCCTCGCCTTCAGCTACCGCCTTCTCCGAACCGTTTATTTCGACTTCGAAATTGATACCCTGCATCTTGTTGATGAGTACGCCTTAAGGGCTTTTACCCAATCCTACGATGGCGAATACGAAGAAGAGAGAGCGGAATTGAATGTCAGGAGCCTTCGCGTTGGCATTGAATTCGAAACCATTAGAGGTCATCCATTTTCTCGCATAAAAGACTTCGATGCCTTGCAGCACCTGACCATCGAGTTTTACAACTTGGTTCCTTTGGCCCGCCCGCTCAAGGACAAAGATTTGGTGTTCGCATTCCGTCGGCGATGGTTGAACGATATATATGGATGGACAAAAGCAGCCAAAGTTCCAAAGAATACTCGCCTTCGGTACTGCTACAGAGAATTTCAGTTGCCACAGCTGGTTTCTGCCAATTCTGAGGTATTTGAGCTCCCTGAAGATACTTTATAGTTGCTAATTTACGTCTTCACAAGGTTTGATCCCAAGGCCATAACTCAGATGATTAAGTCAACCTTTCAGAACAGTCTGATGCCGCTGACCGATATCGAGTGTTTTACGCCTCAACACACACTCTGGTAAGGCCGAAAAGCAAATAATGGGGTACTGAGAAGCCATGACCCATGGTAAATGGCAAATTAAACAGGCTAGTGTCTATTAGGGGAAAGTTGCCTCCTATTCCGTAGAATTCGAATCACTTTCTTCCAAAAACTATTTCTATATGATCCCGGTGCCACATGCAAGCCAAATACTTGTAATCATCCCACGAAGCCTTCCGACTAAAGTAACCCGAGTCTGGGATAGAACCCCTCCCTCCGGCATGGATCAAGAAGAAGATTTTCAACCAGAAGCTGCCAGCCAGCATGTTATGGCTGAGTTCACCACCTCCACCCTCTTCCCAAAACTTGCACCAGAGACTACTGAGAGTTTGGAAACAAGTACTTCCCATACGGCTGCAGTTCGTCAAGGTTGGCGTATGCCGTGTATGTCCGACCATATTTTGCTACTGGAGCAAAGCACACAACTAGCCTCCGATAAGCACTGATATACCCAAGCCAACGGTGAAGTTCGCCGTGAAGCACTCAAGAACCACGAGATTGGCTTTGGGGAACGCCTGCTCCACCCAGCCCTCTTCAACTTTTCTCAAGACAGACCTCATTTCAGATATGAAGAAGCAACTAGAAATTTCTACCTCGCGCATCATCCTAGCCTCGTGGATCCCGAGGATGTAGAACACAATCTGGGCATGTCGTCCTTGAGAATCCGTTGGGCAAATGGTGCGGTATTTATGAGCGGCTTCGGAACTTCGTGAACCTAGAGACCGCGACAGTGATTCGGGTTGAAATCAGTAATAATATTGATTCGGATGGATGGAGTGGACTCAAGGATACGATTTTGAGACACCCTCGCCGTTGCTGGGACCCAGAATTCCATTTCCAAGGATTGAGTGAAGATGGAAATAGGCAAGAGAGGCTGGGTCCGTCGGTAGGAGCTCCTAAGATTGTAATTTTGACTGTCGACGAAGTTGAAAGATTGGACTGGTGAAGAGCTCCTTTCTTTTCTTGATCTCGCCTTTAGCCACAGCTGGATTTAAGAATTGCGAAGAGGTTGGCAGGACTTGACCTTCTATTCAGGAAGGCCTAAATAAACTATATTTTCCCTACAATCTATTCTCCATTGTGCCGATCTTTGCGCGTGTGAGCTAGAAATGCCACATGTAGTTAATAACGCAAGCAAGCAACTTTATATCATGAAGTCGCTGTTGTGTTTGTGCCGAATTAAAAATCTGGTGCTATCATGTAGCCACGCCCCAAGTTAGGGTCATCTGCCGTGTTCGGCACGCCATCCTTCTCTACCCGACAACATCAAGCAAACCGGGTTTGCGACTTGGGACAACACCAAAGAAAATCTCTGGGACATTTCGAGGTACGGTATCCCAATTACCCCTTTCCCAACTGTCTGCTCGCCCTCTGGGAAGGGCCAGGCGGTGTTTGTGACCCGCTCTGACAAGAAACAGTTCCCCGGCCATCGCAACAAGATGGAGATCGGAGATCTCGCGACTGCTCAGACCGTCGAGCCGCTTGAGTTCACCTTGTTTCCTAGGCTGGCAACAGAGACACGTCTCACCATCTGGAAAATGGCAATACCCGGACCTCGAGTCATAACAATTCAAGAACACAACGATGCGACACCGAACTTCCGGTTACTGGCGGCAAGCTATGTAATTCCGGCGATGCTGCATACCTCCCGGGAGTCAAGAGAGGTAGCACTGAAAGTCTACGAACTCGATTTCACAGATCACCTATACATCAAACCTATGTACCTAGACTTCTCCAAAGACATCATCTTTGCCAAAGACCCCAGGGACCTCATGTCGTTGTGCATCGGAAGTCAACTAGATCCTCGAAACCACACAAATTTACGGGAAGACTTGCGCCACTCGAAACTTCTCAGAGATCTGCGTCATTTGATGCTTGGCGGAAGTGATAGAGATTTTGAGAGGCATGGGGCTCTTGAGGCACTTGGTTTCTGCATAATCAGGGAATTTTGGGACCTTGAGACTCTGGTTCTTGAACCTCGGGAAAGCTTCGAGACACCATTATGGACAATGGAGGAGGCTATCCGGAGGAACATAGCTAAGGTTGAGGGGGAGCATCTTGATCCGAATAAGCTTGCTGGTCGTGTCTCGCTGGCTGTCATGTCAGTTCAGGAGATTATAGCCCGAGCTGAGAAATTGAGGGTAAGATTTTTTTCCTCCAGAAATAGAGGCAAATAAGGCTGACTTGATGCAGAATGGAACTTCGGAGCTGGAGGAAGTGAAGTGGGATAGACTGGAGGCATAAGAAATAGTCCTTGTCTTTGAGGTGTTTGCAAGCTCTCATCCACGGGAGTTCAGCAAGCATAATAGGGGATTTGAGCTTGTCCAATTGACGTTGCTTTGAAATTGCTTTGGGCCTGGGTGTAATTTGTAAAAGCCAAGGTTGATAGGCACAGCTGAATGAGCTAATACATAACAATTTCTCTTTACTGCTGCTCTCCATAATTGTGAAGAGGGGACGGGATGTCCGGGTCTGGTTTGTGAAGCGGGTAACGGGTCCAGGCTTTACCCGTGGGATATCCTACCCGACATCCGGTAAAACCGGAAAAGTGAAAACACCCAAGACACGTTCTTTTGAAATAAGATGCGATAGGAGCGACCAGGACAAAGAATATACATCTGCGCTCATTCGCTTCGCGGCAAATCTTCGGTCCAGACTCACCTTCGACCCCTTTCGAGTGAAGTGAACCTTGGGTCACTCTATGCAGAGGCCAGCCATACTGATATTCACTCTCGACCCCGAGCGCCAGTGAGCATGGGTGTGAGTTGGAAAAATTCGCACAAGACTTGCGTCTACTTCTACCCTTGTCGTCTAACTACCAGTGCGATAAGCGCCTTTCTGCGACAACTCTTGCTCACAACCCACAATGGACTAAGACATTGTAGAGCAATCGTCCCATCTCTCGATCTAGCTCTTGCTCTTCTTTAAGCTCTCTTCACGTTGCCCACGTCCATTTGGAACAATAGTCTGGTGTCGGCGCATCACATCGCACTTCAAAGTACCATGTAAGTACTAGACACTCTCATCTGCGACAACCACATTCGACAGAAGGAGACTAGAACAATCGTCTGATCTCTTTGTCTGGCTTTTGCCGTGCTCTCTACATGAAGCTGACATTGCCTCACCCAGATTCGTACATTCCAAATGGCTTCCGATCGCTTCTTTAAGGAGTTTCCGCCCGAGGTCAAAGAGATGATATGGGTCTGCGCTGCAACCTCATTTCCTCGAACCGTTACCATCAAACTTGATGAAAACAGTGAGATGAGAGTTGCGCAAACCATTCCCGCCCTGCTACATA
Source organism: Hyaloscypha sp. PMI_1271 (assembly GCA_021399465.1). Taxonomy (NCBI): domain Eukaryota; kingdom Fungi; phylum Ascomycota; class Leotiomycetes; order Helotiales; family Hyaloscyphaceae; genus Hyaloscypha; species Hyaloscypha sp. PMI_1271. The sequence continues at coordinate 33,018 of JAJTUS010000217.1, read as the reverse complement.
CAAACAAGCATGGTACGCGTAGCCCTGAGCTACCTCTTGCCCTTCATGATTTAGACATGCTAACTCAGTGCTTAAGCTCGCGCTGTTGCTTTGACGAAGTATACACTCATGTTCGCCAACCAACCCGTTATGGACCCCTTCTACATCAACATTCGCACTGATACTATCTACGTTGAGGGCTTTGGAGCGTTGGCCATTCTCACCGAATTCCCCTACAAGGTCGAAAATGGAGGGGCACGTCACTTTACTCAAGGCGCTCTTCAAAACATGATGGTTAGTGGAGATATTCAAAGCATGGAGGGTCCCGAGTTCAAGCTACTGCAAAAGTTCACTGCGTTGAGGGTCTTGAAGCTTGAAATTCAGGCTGCTGCGTTGGAGTCGGGACCTGCTGCGGACATGGGCGGTTCTTGGCACAAGATCTTGGCAAAGGGACTCCGCAAGGATAACGAGGGTCTGATGGTCAAGTGGTACAAGAAGGTTGAGATGGAGGAGGAGGCGGCTCAGAAGCGCTCTTAAGATCCTGAGATGCAAAGTACATAGAACTCTCAACAGATGGGCAGCTCGACCATGAGACGTGGCGCCTTTCGTTGATGCAATACAACAGAGTGTCTTTCAAGAACTGCAATCAATGTGTATATGCTTCACAGAATATACTCGCGGTGGGAATCTGATCTTCTGAAGCCACGCTTTCCTGAATCTAAGATTGGTAACCTTTCGGAGAGTTATCGGCTAGCAGATTCTGCCCATTTCTACAAAATATCGCGTCGCTACTGTAGATCTTTCCGCGGCCCGACCGCTCCTCAAATTTCCTCAAGATTATCCAGCAAACTGCTACGGTAGGCATGAATATCTCTTCATATTGTAGATCCAAGCCAGCTGACTCTACCTAGATCACCCAAGCGGCCCCTACGATCTCTTCGACGGCGGACCAGCCACCATTGGCAACATCCTGCAAGTAGTTCACTCTCTTTCCGAGACGCCCTCCGGAGTTTATATTGATGATATGGCAATGGACTGTCCCTTGTCCCTGAATAATTGAGCTTACAGGATCTGAGCGCTCTGTCCATTGGGGTTTCACCAGTCCATATTGCGTCCCCGAATAGTCTCTGCCAGCAGAGTGTGTCGCAAGATTGCTCTTAAACACCACACATTGTCATTCCGCATCAGACCTCGGAGGGGACTCTATGTCGGCTTCGCTTTCGACACTTCTACTTCCCCGAGATCCGCTCCTTGAGGGCCTTCCCCGGAACGGCACCTAATAGCTTCATCTACCTTCTTTATGCCAATTCCATCGATGTGGAGGGTAAGGTGGGACATCTGGTTGTGCGCAGTCTAGGGTCAATTTCGTTTCGAAAACCGCAACCCTAGGCTGGATTCTTTGGGAACTTGGAGACAGCAGTATTCGAGTGGGATATTCACAAGCACCCGTTTGAGCAAGTACATCGGGATTTGAGGAAGCGTGGGAGAACGACCAAGGAGTCTGGGAGAGAGTTTCCGGTGGTTCAGTGGGTCTCACATAAGATTTGCAGGCTCTGGTGAAGAGGAAGGAGTAGGGTAAGTCTATTCTCCTGAATTTTTGATAGACCTTGACTGACATCACAAGCAGAAGCGCCTTTGGATTACAGGAGGTTGTGGGACTGGGAGAGTGCGTTTTCTAGCAACTTCGAAAATTCCAGTCTTTGAGAAAGTATTCCCCTATTGGTATATACTATATAGTCTCTCAGCATTCCGCAGTCCCGCTACAAGCCCAACAGGCCGAATAAGAGTGAGAGAAGGTCTTTAGTTACTTGTGAGAGACATGGCGGAGTTCCAAATAAAGTAGTGGTTTTTCTTTGCCATAGATCAATACCACAGCCACCATACCAAGAATTGCCAGAGCATTTGCGTTTTTGTGTGGAACCCGCCTCAAAACACCTGCTTCTATTGAACTTAAGCTTACATAAACTCAGTTTCCTTTTTGTCGAAACCAGTGTCTTAAAAGAGATACTTTTGCAACATTCAGGACTACATTGTGCAGTAAGGCTGAGTTTTACAAAGAGGGTCAGGGAAATGATTGGCTGCAAAATCCAGGTGTCGAGATTCGACAACAGCCGAAGAGGCGTTGAATGCCGGCACAGCCTACTTTTTCGTCGCAGCACACTCCAGCTTCACGATCCAGAACTTCACCCAACGCTCGAATATCCTCACTCTGTCTCATATTTCATATGAAGCTTCATGTATCAGGTTTGCGTGGCAAACATCGTGCATCTATCGATTAAGCCGGCACTTTGAAGCGCGCTGCGTGGTACTATGGACCCCCTCTCAGCCTTGTCTGTGGCTGCAGCTGTCGTTCAGCTCGTCGATTATGGAGCTGGTATTGTATCAAAAGGAACCCAACTTTATAAGTCTGTGGATGGGGCCTTGGGCGAGAATATTGAGCTCGAAACAGCATCTATCCGACTTCAACAGTTGAGCAGCGGTATGCAAGGCTCTCTCAGCCAGGCTCGTCGGGATAATACGCAGGGCTCACCCGCTCAAGTTGACCAGCATCTGGAGGCGATGTGCAATGAATGCGTAACGGTGTCACAGGAATTAGTGAACAAGCTTGAAACATTGAAGGTTCCAGGAGATCACCCCTACAAGAAGTGGAAGAGCTTCCGGCAGGCACTGAAATCGGTTTGGTCCAAAGAGAAGATCGAAGCGATTGCGGAAAGGTTATGTAGCTTGAGGGCGGAGCTGAATACACATGTTGTAGTTTCTCTGAGGTAATGTTCGATGGATCCCCCTGGCTCGATGCTGTCTAAATAATTTGGCGAATAGTGGCAAGGTGACCTCACTATCTATTCAACAGGACGCTCGCTTTATATCGCTCGATACTAGTATCGGAAGAATTATGATAGCATTACTAGCCAACAATGAGGCCACCCAAGCCGGGATTGTCCGAGTGGAAAGCAAAGTCGACGGGGTGTCTATCCAGCTCAATGCCATGAGTTTATCTGGACAAGAAGAACATGCCAAGACTCGAGAACTATTGGAAAATCAAGAGGAAGATAGGCACCGAAGAAAAGCGGAGCTTCACATTCGTGAGAGCCTCCGATTTGAAACAATGACCAACCGATATGAGACCATTTCGGAAGCACATCAACGTACATTCGAATGGATATTTCGGGATCCCGAGGAAGAAGATTTGCCGTGGAGTAGCTTCATCGACTGGACCGAGTCAGGTAGCGGTATTTATTGGATCAACGGGAAAGCCGGGTCTGGGAAGTCGACTCTTATGAGATTTATTGTTGACGATCCACGAACTAGAGGGCACTTGCAAAAATGGGCGCCACATGGGGAGTTGAAAATTCCAGCTTTCTTCTTCTGGAACAGTGGGGTGCCAGAACAGTGTTCACAAGCCGGATTGCTGAGGTCCATAATTCATGATGTCCTGGGAAAACATACCAACTTGATTCCGGAAGTCTGCCCCGAAGAATGGGAAAAAGCTTTGGAGCTAACCAAACATGGAGTACCCGTAGCAGTTGAGAGCTGGTCGCTATCGAGACTACAAAGAAGCTTCGAACGATTGCTTGGTTGTGCCTCCGAGAAGAGTCACTTTTGTTTCTTTATCGACGGTTTGGATGAATATGATGGAGACTACGAAGAGATATCCGACTACTTTTCTTCGCTTTCCAATTTACCTTATGTCAAATTCTGCATCGCCAGCCGGCCCTTGATTGTTTTCAAGGACTCCTTCGACGGGTTTCCAAGCCTCAAACTTCAGGATTTGACATCAAATGATATTCAAAGATATATCAAGGACAAATTAAACGGCCATAGGAGAATGAAGTTTTGGACCACAAGAGAACCTGGGCTATGCAAAGGACTTGTTGCGCAGCTTATTTACAAAGCTGAGGGTGTGTTCCTCTGGGTCAAGCTTGTCGTCAAATCCTTGCTCAAGGGACTGAGCCAAAGGGATGGCATTCCTCAGCTTCTGAAGAGACTCGATGCATTTCCGTCGGACCTAGAACTGCTGTATGGACATATGCTGAGCTTAATTGACCCCATCTACATGGAAGAGGGTACCATCCTCTTCCAAATTTTCGACGTGATTCGCAAATTACCATGGCGAAATGACTCTTTCGTAGAGGTATTGTACACTGCCTATACGGTTGATCTACCACGGGTATTTGGCGCCAGTGAAGACGATCTAAGACAAGCGATGAAGGAAGAAGTGGAGCTTCGAGATTTGACTCTGCTTGAGTCCAAAAACTACTCCATATATTCGCTCGAAAGCCTCACTGAATACATGGATGATATGCTCCGGACACGATGCGGCGGGCTCATCGAGTGCGAACTAACTCAAACGAACCACCTCCAGGGTAACCTTCACTACCTCCATCGAACAGTGAGAGACTATTTGGCTCGAGCAGACATATGGAAAGGTGTCTGCAGCTATAACAGACACGGTTCTATGTTCGATCCGTATCTCCAGATAATTATGTCCTATGTCCTGCGCTTGAAAAGACTCTTTCTCTTCAAGAAACGTCCCTCAGAGAATACAAGACATGCAATTCGCCAGCTGTGGGCTCATATGTGCTGGCAATTGGACGAAATCAACAAGTCGTGGTCATCTGACTGCAGAATGGGGGATTTGACCGTCCCTTGCCGTCTCCTCGACGAGTTCGATCGAGCAGCAATAGAGCTGAGCCATAGCGTGCATGCCCTGGGAGGGAGTATACTCGGCCATTGGTCGAACCAGGGCCTTCCAGCAACTTGGGAATCTGATTTCCTTTGCGAGGCAATCAGACAGAAACATCTTTTCTACGTTGCACCCAGATTTCTGTCGAATGGCGAATCTGTGGAACGGGTTGCAGGGCTACCATTAATCGGGTTCGCATTCTTGGGGACAGACCCAATGTTCTTGAATGAATCATTGTGCAGGATAGTGGAATTTTTGCTGGAGCAGGGTGCCGATCCCAATGAGGTTTTTGAGGGCCACACAATTTGGGAGTACTTCATCCATCATATTCATACTTTCGATGGCCCAGACCTTCGCTTCGCTCCAGCGGGGCCTTGTTCAAGGTTAAGAAAGATCCAACAAGGGCTTCTAGAAACTTTCATGAAAAGCGGCGCTGATCTAGATATATGCTGCATCGAAGATGTTAGGATTTGGGATCAAGTATTAAATTATGAGCCCTTTGGGGGTCCTGGTGCTCCGACGGAGTGGATCCTGCATTCAAAAAGTTGGTTGGTCACTCATGTGGCACCACCCCTAAAGAGATTTAAGAGAGTAGCAAGCACTGATTCCGGGTCTATACCTTCGACATTTTCCACCAAATCGTCGAGCACAACTGACCAGAGCGAAGTGTTTGACTCTGATGAAGATTCAATGGACGACAATGAAAGTCTTTCGTTTGAGGAACGTCATTCGTTGGCCGCTGTAATCAAATGCCTGTTCGCGACAGAAACCGACCCACATGGTGCTGATGAACTTTTGGAGTTGATGGCTACATTGAAAGCAGCCAAAAATCCATCCGAAGATAAGAAGTCATAGGCAGCCCACCAATTTGGTTAAATGGTACATGAACGACACCTAAGCCGAGGAACCAACATGTTAACAATGTCGAAGTTAAATCCGAGATGAAGGCGGCGGAATCAAGGAGCCAAGAGGAACTGAATCGTTCTTTGACGTATGGTATTACTAAGTTGAGTGGAATAAAATATCTATCCATATGATTCTCCCCACAATATACAACATAAGAACCACCGCCCCGACCGGTGCGGGGAAAACTTACAAGAAACACCGTAATCTACTCATCAAGTCTTCTTCATTCTCTGCAACTGCACCAACTCCGAATACCGACCCCTTGCTTCCAAAAGACTATCATGGTTCCCACTCTCCACAACCTGCCCTTGATCAATGACATAGATGATATCAGCATTCTGAATGGTGCTGAGACGGTGAGCGACGGAGATTGTGGTGCGCCCTTTGGAGACACGGTCAAGTGCTTCTTGGACGACTTTCTCGGAGGTAGAGTCAAGGGCTGAGGTAGCTTCGTCGAGAAGTCTGGTGGTGTCATCATGTCAGCAAAGAAGTCTCCTGCTCTGAGAGGCCTGGTAGGGGAGAGGGAAGATGACTTACAGGATCTTGGGATCACGTATCAATGCTCGTGCAATGGCGACCCGTTGTTTTTGACCACCTGACAACATGACGCCTTTTGACCCCACGACGGTGTCAAGACCTGCCGGAAGAGAGATCTGCTCATGTGTTAGATTGAATCCGAATTATACTGAGCAATAGAGACTCACGATAAAATCATAGATGTTGGCATCCTTGCAAGCTCTGATAACTTCTTCCTCGCCAACTTCAGCTTCTGTTCCAAGCATGATATTTTCCCGAATCGTTCCAGAATAGAGAACCGGCTCTTGGCTAACGAGCGCAATATGGCTTCTGTAATCCCGGATATTGAGAGTGGAAATATCCGTTCCATCCAAGAAGATCGAGCCTCCAGTGGGATCATAGAACCGTTCGATGAGCGAGACGATCGTGCTCTTACCGCACCCACTTGGCCCGACCAGAGCTACGTACTGCCCCGGCTTGAATGTCAAGTTAACACCCTTCAGAACCTTCTGTGTGGCGCGGGTAGGATACTGGAACTTGACGTCACGGAACTCAATTGAACCTTCGACATTGTCAAGCTTTGTGCCCGTGTCGGACCAGTTATCAATTTCGGGGACTCGGTCGAACAGAGACTTGAGTGTCTCTGCTGCTTGCTTTGACTTACCCATGTCGGGGGCATAAGAGAATACTCCACCGGTAGACTGTGCTCCGAAGATGACTGCCGGGAACGCAATGAAGAAGTCCTGGATTGATAGTTGGTGATTTGAGATCAAGGTGCCGCCATACCAGAAACCCAGCGCAGATGCGAACAACATCCCTGCCTGGGAAGCGGCGTAAAGGAAAGTTGAGTTCAAGGTAGACTTCAGATCTTTGGCGGTTTGATCAACGAGCATAGCCTCATAAGTTTCCAGCACATCATCTTCGCGGGTAAGAGATACGATGGTACGGATAGCGGCCGTGGCTTCACAAGCATAGCTGGCCGAAGCCTGGTAGGCTGACCGATTTTGCTTGCTGAATCGTGCGAGCATCCAGAAACGGAGGAACCCACAACACATAAGAACAGGCATTGCTGTTGCACATACGAGTCCGAGTCTCCAGCTCAATGCACAGGCAAGAGCTAGCGCGACGATGATAGTGGTGAGGGCATTCAGAATGGCGCCGAGGGTTGCCCCACTCATCCCGGATAAATCGTTGACATCTGCGGATAGCATAGAAACAAGAGCCCCAGAAGAGTTCTCGGGTAGATCGAAAAAGGCGATGTCTTGACGGAGGATTGAGCGGATCGCGCGAGATCGAGCACGGAAGATCAGTCTCTCTGAGCCGTATGCGAACGTGATACCCTGACCTGTATACGACCCGAAAACTCCGAGTCCAAGAACAAGGAACATCAAAGACCAGAAATTGACATCGTGTCGTAATTTGGAATATTGTGCGGAGGGGAGTGAGAGGGCGGAGATTTCGTGGCCCAGGAACAATGCCTGAACAGGCATGGCTGATCCACCTAGAATGGAACAGAAGATGCCGAGAACCATGATACCGATTTCTGGCTTGTTGAAGGACGCTACGAAAGCGATCAGCGTCCATAGTGAGTAGCTTGCTTGAGACTTGATTCGCTCTCCTTGCGGCCTATGTTCGGATTTCTCAGTGAAGGTTTTCGTTAGGCTGGTTGTCTTCTCCCTCAAAGAATGGGATTTTGAGTGGACAAGAGATAACTCATGGTGCTCTTCGACGTCTAGTGAAGTTTCCGGGTGGGCACCAGAGCTAGACTGTAAGGCTTGATCTCCCGCAAGCTTTTGTGCTTCGAGTAACTGAAAATATGCGCCGTGGCTCTGAACAAGTTCCTCATGTGTACCTTGCTCAACGATAGAACCCTCGGACATTACCACAATGTTGTCAGCACCCTTGATAGTAGACAGCCTGTGGGCTATGGCAATGGTGGTACGCCCTTGTGAAGCAGCATCAAGAGCTTCTTGAACAATCGACTCGGACTTTGTGTCTAAGGCGGATGTGGCTTCATCGAGTAGCAGGATTCGCGGATCACTGATGACAGCGCGGGCAATTGCAATTCGTTGTTTCTGACCCCCAGAACTATGTTTGACAGTTAGTATGATTTTTTCCTCGATATATGGAAGCATGCAGTGGGCACAAGACAGCCTTACAGGAGGAATCCTCTTTCACCAACGTTCGTGTCATATCCTTCTGGCAAAGAGGTGATGAATGAGTGTGCGTTGGCCATCTTTGCAGCACTGACGACCAAATCCATTTTCCCAGCGCCGGTAGCATCCGAAAATTTGCTTCCGATAAGACCATGAGCAATGTTGGCAAAGATGGTAGTGCCAAACAAAACTGGCTCTTGACTCACCAGAGCCATTTGCCTTCTGAGCCACTTCAAATCCAGAGTCTGAATATCGTGACCGTCGAGAAGGACTTGGCCTCTAATTGGAGTGTAGAATCGCTCAACCAATCCCACGACGGTCGACTTTCCAGAGCCGGATGCACCAACAAGTGCTGTGACTTTTCCTGCTGGGATTGTGAGATCAACGTCATGCATAACAACCACCTCAGGCCGCGAGGGGTACACATGTTTGATTCCTTTGAGCTTGATTTCCCCTCGTACCTGATCCAGTACTTTACCGTCGGTATGTTCATCTGTGGAAGGTCGATCGATGACGCTGAAGATTGGTCCGGCGGTCGCGGATGCGGCTGCGAAGGCTTGGAAATGAGGTGCAATTTGACCAAGTGCCGTTGACCCCATCATAGTTGCCAGTAAAACAGTGATAATCTGACCAACTGACATTTCCCCCTTCACCAAAAGTCTAGAGCCCTCCCAAAACGATAGGCCATAGCCGCAGAAGATGATCCCAAGCATCGTCCCCAACATCATACCGGTGACGACTCTCATTCTGAAGCCCCATGTCTCTGCCTGTGAAAGATATCCATCGTACTCCTTGGCGAGCCTCTCTTGTGTTCCCAGGGCTGTGGCGTTTCTGATGGAGCTGAATACTTCTTCGGCAATGGTGGCCGACGTACCAGATGACTCTCCAGACTTTTGCTTGAACCGAACCATGAGTTTAGAAAAGGCGGACATTGAGACCACCATTGTGAGAATTGCTGTAAGCATGATCAAGGTCAACTTCCAGTTCTTGATGAACCCAACAATGAGTGCTCCAAAGAACATAGAAAAGCCGGTCACTGCCATCCCGAGCTTATGAGATATTCCATCCTGAATCGTAGCCATGTCGCCGGTGATACGGCTTGTAATCTCTCCGGCTCCAAGTTTGTCGAAGAAGGCCACATTTTGGCTGAGAATAGCGGCAAGATACTTTTGTCGAAGCTTTTGCGAGATGTGTTCCCCGGTGTAGATGAACCCAACAGTGGCAATATAGTTTGCACAAAAGGCTGCTATGCCCAAGTAAACGAAGAATAGAGACAAATGACTGACTTCGTGTCGAAACGAGGCGGGATTTGAATGACTGCTAAAGAATGACTGGAAGCTTGAAGTAAGAGAGCCAAACACAATCTTCAAAAGTTAGCCTTGTTTTCAGAGATTATTGGGTAGGGCACTCACGGTCATCAGGGGGAATATAACACCTGCAACAACTGCAAAAAGTGTGCTGATTATTATAATAAAAAAGTCGATGTTCGTCGCATAGCGATACAGCATGAAGTAGGAGGCTTTCACATGGGGCAAATTCAATTGCTTGGCTAGAATCTCCTGCTCTGCTTCCGTAAGATCGTGGGTCTGGCCTTCTTTTTCGTTTCTGAGTTCTTCATGGCTCGCTTTCGAGGAGGTTGGCAAGTTGGCTGCCATGCCTGGAGCTCTTTGCATCCAGAGAGAGTTTCTGCGACGGCGAAGGCTCGAGGCAGAGGATTAGCTAGGGACAACTTGGCTTGAGGCCCGATTGAAGATGGCCGTGAATCAAAGAATAGAAGAATTATAACGCTTTGGGGCAGCAAGAAGAAAGTCACTGAATCCGAGAAAACAAGAGAAGGATGGATTGATAAGAAGTATTTCTTTCCTCGACGTAAGAAATCGGAGGTTAAGAGCCCCGAATCCCCGGCAGACTGGACCAATCGAACTCCCTGCAGAAATTCGTACTCCCAATCGGTAATACGCCAATCCAGAAAGGGAATACGGAAAGAGGCTTTTGGATCTGATACTTCCCGGGGATTAACTTTGGGCATGGAAGAAGCCTTCATCGGGTAAGCATTGCGTTTTTCACCAGCTCGAGGACATTCGCAGTGTATCTTTTCCACCGGTCGGCGGTCTCAACCCTCAATCATTTGCAAGGGACACTTTTTATATATGCTTCAACCTTTTCGCGTCCAATATTTCTTGCAATATTTTCAATGAGACAAATTTAATGCTCCCAATTATGAAGGTTGTAAGCAGCAGTGGCCTGTTGCTCAGGCGGTGCCAGCAATGACAACGGGAGATCAGTGCACCGCGAGCAGTGCCCACCCAACTTTGACCGCAGTCTATTGAACATCATTGTGGCTCCATCTCGCATCCACCAGATCTTCTCCGTGTACACGCGCAGAATTGCTGCGTAGTAGTATAAAAGAATCGTCAACGATACAGGATTTCCCTCGCCAATTTGCAGTATAAACCCTTTGGTGGACATCCTCCCACTGGATGGCCAAGTGAACAGATATCGATAGATGTCTGGCAAAAGGCCAGTTGACTCAATGTCAGGTGAACTGATGCAAATGACGTTTAGAACAATAATGAGGCGTTTGATGGCGGAGATGTTATTATTTGAGGCGTTATCAGACGCTCTTGTACCGAGTCCGCAATCGATGCAGTGGAGAAAGACGTCCTCTAGCTTGATGGCTGTGGACTGTGATTTCATTAAATACCGTTCTAAGTTGACCCTGGGACTGTAAATCAAGACGCTTGACCATTGGGTTCGAATGAATGTCCCCCAAACGAAGGCCATGCAGTTCTTTAAGCCATGGAAGTGGTCAGCTGTATGACTGAAGCATACTGCAATATCTATGTCGGCGTTTAGCTCGTACTCCATGTGCGACCATGCGTAGTGAACGAGCAAAGATGTGCAGCTAATGATGGACTCCAAGTTTTCGCAAGTCATGTCTGAATTCAAGGCACCTCGTAAACCCGAAAGAGCACTGGATATGTATTGCAAATCAGATTCGCGGTCGTGGTGGTATGTAGGTGTGTTGTGCTTCATATGAGCTATCGTGACGAGGAGAATAGCGCTCTTGACAAAGTCATACTAGAGGAGGGTCTTAGCCAAAAACTGTGTAAGATATTGCAGAATGAGAAACGAACCTGCCAGGCACTCCTCAATACCACTGTTCGCCATAGTGTCTCACAAAGGGCGAGATTCTGGGATGTGAACTTTTCAAAATACAGAAGAAGCTCCCGCTCTTTGGAACTCATGCTTGGGGCAAGTTCCATAAGATTGCATGACGGGGTGACCTCTTCTATATTATGAACATCTTCTACTCGCATGCCTACACGTGTAAAACAGGTCGGACAAGCCACTCCTGCACGGTGGTCTGTTGAATGTTTGTCGAGCATTTCTAGCCAATTCAGTCGTGACCTTTGAGGCCGGCCAGCATTCGGTCCTTGATGAACGGAATTTCCATCATCTTCAACTTCCGCACTAAACCCTGGCATTTGAATGTGAAAGATATCTGTCATAGAGATCTCCCGATATTGCCTAGTAAGTCTGTCGAGAAATTCTATTTGACTTAGCGAAGTGCTTTGAGACGGTCCCGACGTTTTCGTCGCTTCAATCCGTTTCCTAGAATGGGCGTCCGCCAGTCCAAGTGAGGCTTTGAAACTGCATTGCAGATTCCTCCTTGTGCAATTCAGACAAGCAGGTGATGTTTCGTCGCACTGAATTCGATGTCAGCCTTGCAGCCACAAGGCTTGATGCGGCGGATCACATACTTTAACTTTCCTCCGCTTACAAGTCGCACATCCGTTTCTTGATTTATGATGTGGCTGACGTTTCCGTAGGGGGTTCCCGGCTGCATCAACCTGCAGCTTCGCTGGAGGAGTCCCGACTGCAGCTGGCAGAACAAAGAACGAGAAATTGCTGTCCATGGCCACGAACTTCGTATTCCAACTTTGGAGAGATCAAGGCAGAACATTGCTCTTATATGGAACGTTTCACGCCACTGACTAGGATCAAGATTGACGTGGGGACCCGATTGTTGTTTGAGGAGACTGAGTTGAGGTTGGAGGCGTCCAGGTTTCAATGTGGTTTTGCGGGCTTCTGTGGCTTCGTATTCCGGATGCAGTTAGCAGGATTCGTATTCCGGAAGCGGTTAGATTCCAATTCTCGACCGCCAAACTGGCCACGCGTTCAGCACGATATTTGGCATTATTAGGCACCCATTTCATGCTTACAGCAAGGTGTACGTGTCCTTGAAAAGTGTTGAATTCCTGTTGAGCACAATTTTCAAAGCTGGAAAGGGTAACGACACGTGACCTTTGAAAAAGGGGTAGCGAGCACCCCCTCGCCTAAACCATAGCTGACACTGCAAATTTGCTCGTGACTGGGTTGAAAAATTCGAATTCAGCTGCTAGATTATATTAAGTTTAACTTGCCAGCATAAACTTGCTGGTGTCTTGCTGGATAGGAGAGTTATAAGCAAAAACAACTCTTTTCCCCGTAAAATTACATAGTTTCTTTTCACAGCCCCTATTCTTTCTTTAGTCTGTGACGACTATAATAACCTTTGCATATCCGTTATCACTAGGAAACTTCGAAGCATAGTTAGGTAGATCTCATATTTGACAAGCGGGGTTTCGAAGGGCGTACAAAGACCCCACTTTCGACATTTCGATGACTAAGAAAATTATATATATTCAGTAAAATCTCGTCTTCGACATTCTACATCACTCGATTCTTAACTACTATCAATTCAAGTTCTATTCCCAGTTGGTGGCTCAATACAGATGGCAACATCAACAACACAAACCTCGCTCGAGCAATTTCAGCTCAGTAGCTGGACCCTATCAGGCCCCTCACGAAGCCCAACACAGACAAGCGAGATTGCCGTGCTCTCAACCAACAACTTTGCCTCTGATGAGACAGTGATCCCAGAACTCAAGCCAGTAGACGGCGGAGTCGCAGCCTGGACCGTACTGATCACCGCTTTCGTCTTCGAAGCCATTTTATGGGGTACGCACCCACACTCTCTCCTCTAATGTCAATTGTCGACTTACAAGGTGACAGGATTCCCCATCTCCTTCGGCGTGTTCGAAGAATATTACTCTACAATCCCTGAATTCAAAGACAGCTCGTCTAAAATAGCACTCATTGGCACCCTAGCACAGGGGCTCTCTTACCTTGGGGGTCCATTCTCAGCCTCGGTAGCGAAACGCTTCCCGCGGTACCAACGGCAGCAAATCTGGGCAGGCTGGCCGCTCTGCATCCTTGGCCTTGTCTGCGGTTCATTCACAACGACTGTCAACGGCCTGATTCTCACCCAGGGAATAATGTACGGCGTTGGTTTCGTCACTTTGTATTATCCTATCATTAGTATGGTTGACGAGTGGTGGGTTGCGAGAAAGGGCATGGCATTCGGTATCATTGCCAGCGCAGCAGGTGCTTCTGGTACCGTCATGCCGCTCATTATTAACGCTTTACTAAAGAAATATGGGTACAAGACGACGTTGAGAGCTATTTCCGTTGCGATGGTGATCCTTACTGGACCGCTGATTTTTGCGTTGAAGGGACGCTTGACGCATTCTGAGCGCAGTACCATGACGAGGACCAATTGGTCCTTTATTGGGAAACCACTCTTTTGGGTTTATTGTAGCTCAACACTCATTCAAGGATTGGGCTTCTTTTTCCCGGCTGTTTACCTGCCTTCTTATGCCGCGGATATCGGTCTCTCGTCCACGCAAGGAGCGCTGATATTGGCGGTTATGGCTGTTGCGCAAGTGCTGGGACAATTCGTGTTTGGTTATCTTTCTGACAAACATCTTCCAGTCAGCTTCTTGGCGACAATCTGTTCGTTCATGGCGATGATAGCTACGTTTGGCCTATGGGGGATGGCGAAATCCCTTGGATTGCTCCTCACGTTCAGTATCATATTTGGGTTCTTTGCGTATGGGTTTGCCACGATGAGAGTTGGTATGGGGAGGGCAGTTAGCGATGATCCTTCTGGTGTTGTTGCAACGTTTGCGATCTTGGTGTTTTTGCAAGGTGTTGGGAATGTGCTTGTTGGTCCGATTAGTGCGGGGTTGCTGGAGAAGACTGTGAGGATTGATGCTTATGGGATCAATATGTATAAGTCTCTGGTAATCTTTACTGGTGGGTCTATGTCTCTAAGTGCGGTGGTTATCGTGCTTTGGTTTCTGCTGCCAAAAAAAGGTGAGAGAGGTACAATTTGGATCATCACCGTCTAGGAATTGAAAATGGAGTACGAAAGGGGGGAAATGCTTTGAACCGACCTTTGATAAAAAGAAGGAGGGGGCATAAAGGAAGGGAGACGGTTTGAAAATCTTGCCGAGGTGTCGGTGGGTCTTTTCAGGGGATTGTGCAACTTATGGTGAAAGGATTCATATGATGAAGTCGGGATGCCGCTCGAGGTTCGCGAAAATGGGGGGTATCCGAAAAATCAGGCTAATCATTAGCATAGCTTGAAAAACTGGATCAGTGCAACAATTTGCAGGAAGGCTTGCTCACCTCTAAAGCAATTTCATCTCCATGGTCCGAAAAGAGTCGTTCTCTCTCAACCTAACGACCAATCAATCGTGACTGTTGCATGAAGCAGTTCCCGCGGCTCAACTTGGATAAAGGTTTGACTGCCTAAAATGAAGATTTGCAAACCCTCTCACACAACTCGATGTAGGTACTTGCCTATGCACCACGATCAGATAAACCCTCATACCTACTACCAATCGGCTACCATCCCGTCCAATTATCCCGAATCGCTGAATCTATTGTGGGCTGGAGGGTCATCTGGGTTGGGATTGCAATATATTTCCTGTTTTATTACCGCAGCTTCAAGAACCCAAGTTCGGAGGACCAATGAAAGGAAATCTGGCAGAATTTGTTGGAGCGGAGAAGGTTTGAAGTGGAGTTCTCCAGAAAGGGAGAGGGGGGTGAAGGGGTGCTCAGATATGCGCGGATGCTGTGCATATTTCAGACCATGGCGGGTTTTGCTGCTCAACCTCAATCCATCCCCGAAGACCTCGATCTCACCATCGACACACTCGCGATCAGTGCCTCCTCATAATGACTATGAAATAAACAAGCTGAAGCCGTGTGCTTTCGAGTATGGTTGTCCATCTACACCATTGGCCTTGGAGGTCTCTTCACCTCCACAATCCCCACCGGACGACAGTCTCCCGGACAGCTCAACAATAAGAATGGCAACCAGCCTGTGCCAGATACTTGTATCAACACCAATTCCTCTCTCCATCCGCTGCCATGGAACCAGTTTACAGATCCCTCACTGAAAGAGCACTGTCATTGAAAGACCGGCTCGACAATGGCTCTCCAGGTCAACACCGCATCGTGGTTGTGCTCGCCGGTCCACCCGGCTCTGGGAAGTCCACAATTGCAGCAAAGGTCGTGCAGCGCCTGAACGCAACATCCACGACCCCCTTTGCGGCTCTCGTCCCAATGGATGGTTTTCACCTGCCGCGCTCCGCTCTCGACCTCCTCCCCAACCGCGCAGAAGCCTACGCCCGTCGTGGGGCCTCCTGGACCTTCGACTCCAACGGCATCCTGAACCTCGTCCACTCCCTCTCCGAATCGCGCTTCGAGCCCTCCTCCGACACTATACTTGCTCCATCCTTCGATCACGCGCTGAAAGATCCTGTAGAGGATGGTATACGGATTGCACCTGATATAAAGTTCGTGTTGTTGGAGGGCAATTATCTGCTACTAGATGAAGAGCCATGGTGCCAAATCGAGGGGCTGGTGGATGACAGTTGGTTTGTGGATGTTGAAGAGAGGTTGGCGGGGGGAAGGATTGCGAAGAGACACGTCAAGAGTGGGATTGAGACGAGCTGGGAGGCGGCAGTGAGGAGAGCGGAAGGGAATGATTTGGTGAACGGGAGAATCATTAGGCAGAAGTTGGTGAGGCCCGCTGTGGCGGTGCAGAGTGTTGAGGAATGAATGTTGCCATTTCAATCTCCAGAAGTCATGTCAATACTTTTTGCGGATTGCCTTGGTTTCTTTGAATCCGGGTAAAATGAAATGGCCTTTGCGTCAAAACCAGGAGCAATTTGGTGGCCGCATCCGAGACGAAAGTTTGTTGTTATATCTGGTCTAGCACAGGTTTCTGATCTGTGGTTACGGTGGTCTTTGGTCGAGGGTTCAGGGTAGTTCCCTCCGATATCATTCTACCCTTCCTCTCCATGTTGTATTCCTGACACCCGATTTCAAATTGTATTAGTTGTTCCGAGCGTGCATCACTCTGAAGTATGGCCTTCACAATACCCTCCGAGCAACTTCTAGCAGCACAGTATATTGCGCTGTGGCCTTCGGTGCCGACCATCGGTGTGTGCTGCATGCTTGATGAGGGGACTAGCCATAAACAATCCCTTGTGTATACAACCCGGTTTAATGGAGACTGTCCCTCTGTATCAGAAATATTCGGATTAGGACTTCTACCTAATAGTTCTTCCATTTGGTCAATATTCCCACTCTGAGCCACCCAATGCAGAGGTGTCTCGCCATCTGGTAATGGGATTGTTGGATCAGCACCTTGGTCTTGCAAAATTTGCTATTGCTGTTAGATCTGGTTTGAAACATGCTTCACAAAGCCCTAAACCACGTGTCACGAATTACTATAGCTACGTAAGCAAGAAGGACAGCGGTGTGTGTCCGCCGAGAGAACGTCCACTGACATCAGCACCATAAGTGGCCAGCAGCTCAAAGATTTGTATATCAACACACTTGCCCCCTTCTCAAGCAGCCATCGGAAAGTCTCGAGGTTCGCAGCTTTTATCACCCACATCAATGGAGTTGATTCATCTTGGACAAAAACTTGGTCGATTGCAGCTTTTGATTCTCTTTTGAATACCACTTCGAGTGTCTAGATCATGCCTCGGAAAGGGGCAAAGTGCTGGGTGGGTACTTGATTATGTATGACTCTCTCGTAAGCCGTCGACCAAGGGCCGAATTACTAGATCCAGGCCGCCAGGCCAGGCACGAAGTAATATTGATCCATCCCTAATAAAATCTCACTATCGGTATCCGCCTTAGACCTTGTACAAGAAGCCAGACTGCCGCCGTTGACCTAGTAGCATAACGGATAGTCTAGGACAATTTTCAGATTTCAAATGAAATACGTAAGCCTGGATACTGCACCATAAAATGCGGCTTATAAAAGCTCGAGCCGGCGGCTGTTGCGGTCCGCCGTAACTTTCCTTTCGGAGTTATCAAGAAGGCTGATTATTCCAAGTGCTGCTCAAGGGTGGTGACAAAATTTGGAACATGATTGCCTATTCGAATAGGAGCACAGCCTACTCCTATATGTCATGCAATATCCGCGTCATGGAGCCTCGAATGGTTCTGGCGAGCATTCCACCAACATGACGAGGCACTTTTCTTGGTGTGGTCATATGCTATGCTGCTGCAACAACTGCGGTGTTTCCCGTTCTCTCAGCAGCAGGGCGCCCATGGACTGACCTGTCAGACACCGGAAGCGCGGCTGAGCCGAGCCAACCGCGGCAAGTTCCATACAAGTTTTGCCGGATGCCAATCGGCAGGTTTCCCGGTCCTGTTGCTCGAGGTTTTCCTTTTCCCTTGAGACCATGTCCCTGCTCGCCAAGTCGACCAGGCAGCAATAATCTTTTCTGCAAGCGTTAGAGTTGGCTGTAATGCTCATAACTTGGAAATGTTGCGGTTCTCCTCAATTTCCATTGTGTTTGAGGAGAAGTTTAATGGCTAAGCCTTGCTAGAGTCTGCAGTGAACTCTCCAATTCTACACATATATGAAGATACTCCGGTTAAGCGTCGATGAAGCATGTCTACTCGGTGTCTCCTTGCTCAAGGATTAAATGCCTATCATTCAAGTCCAAGCCCTGTAGGTGATACCGCAGGACAAATTCGAATCTTTCCTGCCACTCCGACATTACAAGCATCAGAGGAAAGTCTGCATAGATAACTCGATACGAATGCAACGCAATGAATGGCCAGGAAGCTCACGTCTCACAGGATCATCTTTCGAAAGTCACGTTAATTGGTGGTGGTTGACAGTCCACGTATGATATTCTCATTTCGTTGACAGCTTGGCATCGTTTGGACAAGACTAATGTGAAGCGCTCTGTTGTGCAAGCCTAAATCTCTCATACTACAATCCTAACTGGAGCAGACGAGGCAGTGAGAGTCCCTTGGCGGCATGGATTCTTTCTTCCTTCCACTATGGTATGTATTAAGAAGATATTTCAGAAGCTTCAAGTGGATTTCCTAAGTAGGTGGTGACACCGCGCATAGTGCGAGTGACTTCTCTACTGGTACGAGTTCTCATTCGTAAAAATCCCACCTCAGGCACAAAGGCTTCTTCAATCCGTACTTACAGAAGATTCACTCAGTTCAATGTGGTGAGAAACCAACCTTTTGAACCCATGGACGACCACAAGTGCCTGTCTATGTGTTCAATGAACGGGCCGGTCCTGAAGGAGTCTGTGCACTCACAGGAACAAACCGTATCAGCGAGAATGATCAATACCGGTGGCTCGGTTGCTCATATGGGGCAAGGCTTTGAGAGCGGAGATATACGTAAACAGCCGCCGACTATCTCAAATCAGCAGGAAAGGCCACCAGAATGGCCAATCGGACATGAAAGAATTACACGAAGAGTAAGAGACACATGTGTGCTTGTTTACTAAATAAAAATATTCAGGCTGACAGATATTACTAGTTCATCACCCCAAAACTTACGGATAATCATTTGCATCAGTTTCGAGTCTTCAAAGTTGCTTCTTCGCCCCGCGCTAGCCATCGTGAGAGCTCTAAGGCACAAAGCACACGAGGAAGAGGAAGAGGACGACCAAAAGGCGGGAATAACGGAGTAGACGGCGAGGGCCGGAACATCTGCTTACATTGCCACCTTCTTAATAGAAAGGTTACTTGACCTTAAGAGAGATTGTCCCTTGACCAGCTTGACGGGATATGCTGACGCACCTGAACATAGTGCGCTGGTTCTGCTACGATCCCTGAATTGGTCAAATCTGGTTCAAATATGACTGCAATTGAACCATTTGACCTTGCCTCTGCAGTAGCCATTCGCTGCGCAAGCTGCGCAGAGCCGAAGATCGACCGCCAACTTTTTTGTCGCGTGCAAATGGAGCTGCTGGTACCTAAGTTCTGTCAGTATAATAAAACAAGGGGCTAGAAACTGAAATCCTACTTACAAGATCAAGCGTTTCGAGAACTCCAAATCGTTTTGACAGATCCAGATCGTTTTCTTCGCATCGGACCGCGGGTACTATCTGGCGACTTTGCGACTTCAATGGGATCCTCTTTCAGTGCCGACAAGTCCGACTTCTGGTTCAAAATGCCTTTCCACAGTCCCTCTTCCATTAAGAAAGAAGATATCGAACGGATAACTCTACTTTACCGAGCCAATCTCCCAATATTACCCAGCATAACCATGATGAAGCGGGAGACGAAAGGGCTCACCAGCTTCGCAGAAGATTATGTCAAGGAGAAATTTGCAAAGGTGTGGCTTGCAAGATCTGTTGCATTACAAAGTGTCATCAACTAACTATTGTTGAAGTGGCAGCTCGTTTACTCAGCATTCACCTTCAGTAAGATAGGATTCTGTCTGTTCCATTCAATTGTTAGCCCTTCCAAAGACTCTTCTACAAATACCCAAGCAACGCTTGTACAGATTTTTGGTTCCAAGATGCAAGAGTTCATCAGAGAACTTGATTTTGCTTTCCACAAAAACCCCACAACCACAGACTGGGTGGCAATCACTACGTCAATTGCTCTCATTTTCGATATGTTTCAGTACATATTCTATCTCTTACAAGTGAGTTTATCGCTATACCACCTGAATAAGAAGACAACCTCTCTGATGACTGGCCTGTGCGTAGAAAGGAGTTTTGGAATTCAGCATCAGCGACCTCCGACAGTTTCGTGCCGTTCTATTCACACGTTTCTCAGTCTGGGGCGGATTGAGATTGTTGGGCAATGAACGACTTCTAAAACGCAACAGTGGATTGCATCGGTATTACAGAAGCTACACCAGATTCTGGAAAGCTATGCGTACGTGATTGACGTCTGCAATGGAAGTTCTTGCAATTACTAATCAACTCAATATGTCAGATGGTGATGCTGGCTATACTTCCGCCAAATCACTCCTTCCGGCCAAGAAGTCAGAGGTTGCCTTTCGTTACGATAACGGGGTTGCTCTGCCACTCCCGCTGCATGTTGTCCAAACAGGGTACTGTAAGACGGCTGTAAAAATCACTTGCGATAACCGCAAGGACCGTGCAATGTGCAGCGGATGTTTCATGCAGATGATAGACGAAGAGCAAAATGATGGTGGAGGCTGAAGTGCAATAAACACTGTTGTATGCAAGATCATATTGGTACCTAGACTGCAAGGGCTACATTATGTTTTGCGAGGAAAGTTGATCCGATGTGGTACAACTGGCTTAGGGTCAGGGAGCAGCGTTACTAGGCGGAGACCTATATGGCATTCGATCTATTTGCAGGGATTAGCTGTCGAGGAATACTATTCAGAACTTGACTTTAAGCCACCGGTCGAGCCAGGGGAGGGGATATGACCCCACAGCTTCAAGCAGCATAAGATGGAGAGGATTCCCTCTCATGCAAAAGCTGTCTATTGCTGACCCCCTCCACAATCAAGGCTTCTCTGTTAATCACTTCCCAACTTGATTCGGCTCGATCGTCGGCTCTAGCCCCAACGTAACATCCTCTCATTCGTCGCCCTCACTGCAACGCCCAATCGCCCTACAGCATGTAGACGCCTCCGCCTTACGACTTCTGGGTCAACACCCTGGAATTTGGCCGCCCTGATTTCAGGCAGCAGATGAATCCACATCTCGGCACTGAAACCTGGTAAGTTTTTTTTTTTGCCACCTGTTAATCCAGAATAGGAAATACGGATTTTTCCCCAACGGCGGGACTCCAGCGATTGATGATCCTGCTTTCTCTGATGCTATGGGAGTGGGATATACCGACACCACTGAGCCTCATGCCTGGGGCACATCCCTGCCGTCTTACGATGCATCACTCGTTGGCAGTAGCATCGCATGGCCCTCCAACTGCGTTGGTAGCAACGACAATGTGGGACCAAATCTGATGTCCGACACGGTCAACGGATTCGGCTCCTTCGATGTGTATGAAGCGCTGGTCATACCCCCTGTGAACGTAGCCGTCTCTAACAACAGCTCCATCCAAAGCTCGAGGCCAAATCACGGACTGCAGGTCACATTGCCCAATAAAGATGACAATATTAGTGGCGTTAGCACTCGTCACATCTGCGGGTGGTATGCCTGCGGGTCGAGCTTCAGCCGAAAGGCTGACCTTCAGCGTCACAAAGCTACCGTACATCTCAAACTTGGTCTCCATCATTGCCAAGTCGGCGGCTGTTCTAGGCGCTTCGGGCAGTGCAAAGGCTACTCTCGTCTTGACAAGCTTCAGGAACACATGCGAAAGAAGCACTCCGAATTGTATAACTTGTCTCCGGACAAGGGTCATGGTCTGCACCGTGCTCATGAATTTTTCAGGATGTAGCCAGAGACTTAGAAAGACAAGCTGGATGTTTTAGACTTAAAATAGGTCACCTGGTTTCTTTTATAGTAGTTGAGCACAACTTATTTTTTCTTCGTCCCTAGATCGGTCAGTAAGTTCGCTGCTTCTACTCATCAGGCGCTACTGTAATCACCCTCGGCTCACCCTCTCCTCAGCCAGCTCACCTGAGCAGCCTGAGCAACCTGAGCAGCCCCTGAGCAGTACGCACTACTCACTTACGCATTTGACCTCCAGTCCAGGCTAGATATAGACTGCTATTACTACGGTCCTTATAAGCACGATAAAAATTCTTGGCCTTGTGTGCCTCCCACTGTTGAACTAGTTAGCTTGGCTAGCATCCATTCCTTCCACACCAGGTTCAACCACTACTCAGTTCGTCCTATTATTGTGTATTGCTTACTTCGGAACACACCAATCGTTTATTCGTATCACCATTCGATTACGTTACTTAATTGTTTAGTAATCGTTCCCACCACCAAGTAAGAGCGGGGTAATGGATCACATAGTGGGTTGGAAATCAGGAATATAGCTAGGGAACCTATTTCCTCTATTTTCTAGGAATTGCAATCCTGTATCTAGTCATTCTACAGATTGCCAACCTCTAATATATCGATTTTCCACTAATAAATCGATCTTGGTTCAATAAATCTTACCTCTTATAATGTACTAAAGTTCAACCTCAGTCTCACCTCCTCTCCTACAATCCATTAACTGCAGCTCAGCTATGAACCGCAAAGATGAAAGCACACTAGTTCGATAACAAGGAGGTTCGACCACTTCCCCTCTTACGACTTCCTCTCCATATACCTTCCCAATGCAGAATAGTGCATATCTAATAATGCTGAGGACTCGTATGTTATATGAAATCTCTTAAAGGGTATTTAACGGGAAATTATCAACACTATTCATTTCAAAATCACACTACTTGGTTCCCTTAAACAATGGCCTCCTTCTCCTTCCATAATAGCCCCTCGTCCTAATTACACCACGCTAACGGATGTGAGGTCCTGGATAGATTGGTTGCTTCGTTGCCGAACAGTATTGAAGGTTGATAGTTGGATGACAAACACGGCGGGCTGACGCCAGCAAGGAACAGCACTGGCAAAAAAAAAATAGCCTATCAACATCATTTCCACATATTGAGACATTACTTATAAACTGAATGTAGATTATTTTTGTTTTTAAAGGGGATATTTAAATAGCTGAGATTCTTTATTATTCCAAATACGAGGATTTCAAAAACTATAATGGCTAAAGAAATTGTCGTTTTCAGGAGGTATCCCCAGGGCGGGATTTACCCCTCGTTTCCCCACCTTTGAATTCCCACTCCTTTCTCGCCTTTGCCTCTCCACCCATCTCATGCAAGGCAAATCGTTGCACCGGAAAATGGAAGCAACTCCTCTCCCTTTAGTCCGTTGGGGAATTCTGGGTACCATCCTCCCTCGCCCCTTCTATGTTAACATCTGAGAGCACCTTCAGGGACCGGGTGGGTCTCCACCCGTTTCGCCGCCGACCTCCTCATCACCCGTTCCTCCACTCCCGTACAGTACAAAATCGCCGCCATAGGAACCTCCTCAGACGTGAAAGGAGCCAGCTTCATCTCCACCGTCTTCCCATCTGGCGCCCCAGATGCTGTCAAACCGAAGATCTACACAAGTTATAGCGACGTCTACATCGACCCAGAAGTCGATATTGTTTATATCGGCACTCCTCACTCCTATCACAAAGAACAATGTCTCGCTGCCATAGCTGCAGGAAAGCATGTCCTGTGCGAGAAGCCATTTACCATCAACGCTGCCGAAGCGGAAGAAGTGATTGCTGCTGCAAAAGGCAAAGGGGCTTATATCATGGAAGGTACCTCAAATTTACCAACACTTTCCCCCTTTAATGTTTCCAAAGCTAAAAGGCAAAAGCTGTATGGACACGCTTCTTTCCCTTGGTGCTGGATTTGAAGAAAATGCTGCATGTAGATAAAATCATAGGCGACATCCACCACATGACCTGCGATTTCAGTCTTCAAAAGGACATGGAAAACCTGCCGGCTACCCACAGATACAAAGATATTAACCTCGGTGGTGGAGCGCTGCTCGATATCGGTGTCTACCCATTAATGTGGTCGAACATAGTCCTCGACGGGTCCGTGTCGGCTCATCTACCTCGACCCCGGAGGTTTCATCCACGATGGTTGTGATAGATGGGGTTGACCATGAGGACATCGTTGTGATGGAATATTCTAAAACGAATAGGGTTGGGTCTTGAGAGCCAGTTTGAGAGCCAAAGGAACAGAAGAGTTTCTCGAGGTTGAAGGGAGTAAAGGGGTGATTATAGTCAGTGGACCTAGGTGCAGTTTGCCAAGGAAAGTGAAGATTCAAGTTGAAGGAGTGGAAGAGAGGGTGATGAATTACGATCATGAGGGGATGGGGTTTCGTTTTGAGGCTGATAGTGTGGCGAAAGATGTGTTAGAGGGAAAGAAAGAAAATCTCATTATGCCGTTGGAGGAGACAGTTCGGGTGATGAGGGTGATGGATGGAATCAGAAAGCAGGGCGGGGTTGTGTATCCGCAAGATGAGCGAGAGAGGACTTAATTTTTGTGCTGAGCGGGTAATTGTTGGCCATTTGGATGAGGTAGCGTACTGAGATTAATGCTTGGTTGTGGCAATTGTCTGACCCGATTTCTCGATGCTAGAGTCCCTGAAACAGCTCGTTTACACCCCTCAACCTTTAGAAGCAAACCCTCCCCCCAAAAATAAGTCTAATTTGAATAGAACTTAGAAGCTAGAGTCCTGCTGGTGACGGAGTCACTCATCCACGACAATGTGGCTGACAAGCCGCTCTCGCAGTAAAGCCAGATGAAAAATTCTACTTGTTGATTCACGACATTTCCGTCTACCTGGCATATAGTTAGCTGTCACCTACTAGGGTAGCACCGATAACTGCAACAGCATAGTTGGAGAAGTCGATGTTCGCTGCGAATTAGACACATGCTTGAGCTATAGACAGGGTAAGAGGAGCGACGAGGGCTAGACTCTGCTACGAGAATCACATCTTGGTGGAGGGAGTGACATTGATAAGATTCCGTATTAGTGGTCGGTAAAGAGAAAGGGTAACTCTTAGAGAAACGTAACGGAAAGAATCTCGGGTGGGGGTTCTAAGTATGCATTTTACAAGCATTATTAGTTACCAAAGACATTTGAAAGCTACTTCGGCATGCGAATGTGTGAGCCACAAGTGATATCTTCCTATTCAGTCAGTAAACTTCGCTTTCATTCACCGAACTGCGTGATATCAAGCCTTAAATAGCCATTGGTGAACCATACTCAAGTAGTCTTGGTATTCTGACCACCGTGGTGTTTTCAAGATGGATAGACAGGGACACATCAGGCGATCTCGGATCAAAAGCTCGCGGACGGGGTTATGTCTGGGTTAAGTTTTAGGTGCGACGGTATTGAACTGATCTTACCCCTCTCCTCTTGACCAACAATAACCATCAGCTCGTACATATGACCATATCACTTCAAATCGAGACGACTGAACTATTCGTCACTTCAAATTCACGTATTCGCGCTCGGATTCGCTTATAATCACAATTTCATAACCACCTCCTTGTTTGGACTCGAGCTTTGATAACCAAACAAAAGGTAGGACCCCCTATTAGCAGCACTAAAGTTTCGATAAATTTACATAAAGGACAATCTAAGGAGCAATATAAACAATGACCTCTGATTATTCGGAGTCTTCGGGCATCTACATAGCAAGAGATTCGACAACAAGACGCCAGAAGGGGAGAGGTGGAAGAAAGGTAGGAACAGAACATATTTCGCAAATGACTTTATCTCAACGCGTGTTTCGTCTAAGCGTAAAAATCAATCCCCGCCGAAATAAACTGAACATAATCGTTCGGTCCCATACCAGAAAACTGCACCCCCAGACTAATCGCCGTCCCCCACAACACCTGATGGTTATTCGGCACCGCCTCTCTCACAAACTGCAGGTTTCCGGCCAGAGCCAACCCATCGTACTCTGCAATCTTCACCTCGCCATCATAGACATGGAAGTTGGTAATCTTGGTCGTTGAACCTGTCGAGAAGCGGATCATTGCCGATTCGGCTTTGAGACGAGTGCCGTCAACGATGACGGGCGTGGGGATCACGAAGTGCACCCAACCGAAGGTGGCTTCATTTGACGGACGCACAGTTGTGTAGAAACCTTGGCGGAGGGCGGACCAGGAGCTGGATTCGAGCTCGACACCAAGACCGTGGGTCCATGCTGCTTGTTTGATAGACATGGTGGAGCGAAAGAACTACGTCTCGGGTTGGAAGATAAAGTTATTTGGCGGAAGAATTTTCTAAAAATGTGACCAATTCCCGGATTTCGTGGGTGAGATGAACAGCGAAATCCTTTTTGCTTGGCAGCTTCGTTCTTTTTATACCTTTTCTAACCAGAGAATGACTCCTAGAGGGGCCGAAGTAGCACATGGCGCATCAGCCCTATCATCAGCATATATTCGGTGTGCCACTGAATACCATTGTCACGTTTAGCGTATGCCACTATTATGGTGGCTGATACTGAGGGCCGTGACACGCGCTCCGTATAGTATCACTGGACATAGTTACTTGTCATGAGCAATAAGGAGCTTATACGTATTACAGAACAGCCGTAACGTAATACAAGCCGTAACGTATTGCAGAACAGCCGTAGCATATTGGCTGTGTGTATTACAAAGTGGAGTGTATGAAAAAAAAAATCGAAAAAAAAATAAGGTAATTCTGAATGTGGCACTGCTGAGCAAAGAGCTGAAAACATCACGTCAGGAGGTATGCCCACAACGGGGCGGCTAACTGGAAGCAATCCAGCGCCACGAAGCCATCCTCAGACGATTTGAGCTTGGTGCAGGGTTCTCGCCGTTAGTTTTCTCCTTCCGGCGTGTTGAAAGTCGTCGAGCAGAATCTAACACAAGATATTGGACAGCCACACGCAGCATGATGACTCTCGATGCAGCTGAGACGTAAACCGTGACAAGTGAAAACCTGCGGTTGGGTTACACGAAGGTGCGACAGGCCACGGTGTAATCCGAGCGAAGGATTCAGCTCTCCGTTGGAACTTTGACGCCGAAAACTTGCAGAAAATTTCGTATCAGCCCACCATGGCTTCAGCAAGATGCTGTCCACGATTAAAGCCACTTGTAAAAACATCGAATTTTCGTGCTAAAAGTCGCATCCGCACCTTTGCGCGCCTCTTAGATTTACTTCCTTTATAACTTACTTACTATACACTTAGCTTACAAACCCCTCATATAGATAAGATGTACTACATCGCGAGATTACTTTGAATTGCTTTCTACCTGATCTAGATTATTATTAAGTGAGGTATAAGGAGTATCTTAAAACTCAAGGCTAAGTAAGCATAAGTTAGTAAGGCTTAGAAAGAATAACTTAATACATAAAAGATATTAATTCTTTGTTTTTTTATAGCCTTAGCCTTAAATAATTAATAATATAAGCGATTTTATATTTATTTAGATCAGAAATCTTATATAGAGTAATATTTTTAATAAAATTCATATATAAATTTAGTTTTCTTTATATGAGCGAGAAATACTAAACCTTAGAGTTTCATTTAACTTCTTTACAACTTCTTCAGTGCTAATAAAAAGTAGCTAGAATTCTTTATTTAAGCAAGGAGACTTTACGTATATAAGAACTTATATTCTAGGCGCTGTTTAGTTAAGATACAAGAGGGTAAATCGGTAAAAAGAGGTGCAAAAGACAATTAATGGCCAAAAATCTGTTAATTTTACAAGTGGGTCTATTTGACGAGGTTCTAGTTCGGCGTCTTTGGGCAAGAAGGCTAATGCGGACGGACTATCATTATTGGGTAAGGGCGAGTATCGGCACCTGCGAAAATCGTACCAGTCAGAAGTCAGTATTCATGTAACATGCTTCAAGACACCATTAACAAGAGATTAGTTTTGCACGACAAAATTCCATGATTCTTACATCACTTGATCTTACTGTATCTCAATGCACTGCCATTTAATCCGCCTTTTCATATCTTCATGTAGCGTCGCTTCGGACGTCGAAAGTAATGACACGAGTCTGGGAATCTGTCCACCATCTGAACTATCTGGAACGCCGTCTTTCCTGTTGACTGGCTCGATGAAGGCGGCCACGGAACTATTTTAAATCTACCTTTCGAAGTTGGAACCAAAGTGTACGTCCCCCTCAAGAATTGTATCCAGTCAGGCACAGCTCACGTGCCGTCTATTCCAGTAAGATGGAGGTCCTCCGCCGATTAGGGAGAGCTAAAAACATAACATATGACCAGAGCAGAGAATGCAAATATTGCATTACAGTTATCTTTGTCGGCGTTACACAGAACTGAGCGGCATGTCCAAGTGCAATATGCTGGTACCGCGAAGCGTCGATGAGGAGTTGCTCGGAACTGCCAGACTTGAGATGCGAAAGAACTGAGGGTGAGACTGCGAATATTTCTCACATTAGGAAGTGGTGCTGCATTGCAAGTTGAGGTGTGGCAACTCTCCACATTTCTTCTTGGCCAGGTTTGTTTGCGTGCGACGATTGCTGATGTTGGCATAATGAAGTGATGGAACAGTTCAAGAGCCCTCCGCCTCAGCCCTGAGTCCGGATCGAAAGTACTGAAGAGAAATGGCCCCTTTTCTGCCAAGCTATCCTAAGAGTAATTCAAGTCCTTGGCGGAAGTGGATTTTGGGTTGTAGCCTTTCGGCGTCCTGTAGATGCATCGCGTCTCATATCTTGTGCAATGGATACATGACGTCTTTTGTTCATCGCACTGTTCGCTCCGACCGTCAGCTTGCAGGTGAACAGTGTTTAAATTGCTAACAATTAATTATATGCATGGTATAATTGAGGCTAGAAAAGATAAGGACAGAGTAAATGTAGGACATTAGAGCCCAAAGTTGCTATCAATACCACTGAAGCATACTTCAATTCTCCTCTGCCTGCACTGAAGACAAGCCGTCCTTGTCTCCCGATGTGGTCTTCGACTATAGTTTTCAACTTTTCAATTGTGTTTCGGCCCTGGTCTTGAAAATAGATAGAAGTAAGGAACGAAGGGACCAGGGGCGGGCAACGAGGATCGAAAAACGAGATAAAGAGTGGCACCAGTGCTGCCTCATGTCTGGGTTCTTGGACAAATATCAAGGCACAGGCAACAATTCGTACGGTTGCCTAGAGCCATGCGGGGCTCGGGCAACAACACGTGTACGCAGTTCAAAGGTTTCGCTAAGCAGTGTCACTATCTTTGTGCATGAATGTCTCACAAATGGCAATGCTAGCCTTACAGAGAATATTGACAGGGCGTTCTCGATTGTGCTTACGAAGGGTTACACAACCAAAATGGCATGTGAATGGACAACTTCGGGGTTGGGATCGCTCGATCAGACACATCTGACGGAACGTGACACGAGCTTGACTACCTTTGTGAACAATAACCAGAGAGCAAAGAGTCAAAGGTACAAAATCCCAAGCGACGATGCAATGGATCTGCTCCACCCCGTTGGTTAATACGAGCGGTTTACTAATCGGGCGCTACGATTAATTAATAGGGAAGGGAATACGATTCAGAAGCTATAGTAAGTCCCGATTAATTAATTAGAAGGCCAATTACCTAATCAGGTAATATTAAGGTCTCAGGAACAGTAAAATAGTATATATTAGAATACTCTATCTAAATTAAGCTTTTTTATATATACCTCCTACTACGTCTAAGTACTCCTATAACTACCCTAGCCCTTTTTAGTACTCTCCCCTTTACTTAATTACCTAATTCTCCTTCTCTAGCTCTATTCTTATATACTATAATAACTAGTATTATATAATTACTTTTAGGCTAAGGTTTAAACTAAGCTCGGTATTTTAGGGATTTTAGTTATACTTACTTATCCCTTACTATACCTTACTCTCCTTCTCTCCTTAGCTTTAGATTCTTATAGATATAGGAATCTTAAATCTTTAAACTTTATTTTTTTCTTTATATAATATATAATTAAAGTATAAAGAGAGTAAAGCTAAGTTAATTTCTTAAAAAGAGAAAAGAAGAGTAAAGTAACTTATATATATAAACTATATACTCTAGATATTATATAACTATATTATATAAGTAAGAGAGCTAAAACTCCTATTATAATCCTTTATTTATAAGGCTAAATAAAGCGAGTAAAGGTAGTATACTAACTATTAAGCTTATTATAGTAAGGTAGTTGTTGGTATGGTTTCCCGGAGGTCATGTGATCTTGTCACATGACCTCGCTTCCTGCATATAGGACATGGGACATGGGACATGGGATATACGGGAAACGGGACATACTAGCACTAATTAGGATTAGCGTATTTAGGGATCGCATATTAGAACCTCAATACTGTGATCCCTACTTATAGAAAATAACCACTTCACTAACTAACGTAATTAGTATTCCATGACTACGTGACGGTACTACGCGTTACTAGTAAACCGACACTAATTAGTTTATATATATAGATCAGAGGAAGGTCCTACTATTAGTAAAGTATTTGGTAGCCTAAAATAGTAATATCTACTCCTAGTCGAAGAGGGGAACTAATATTAACTCCGGTAAAGTATTCGGTAGCCTAAGGAGAAGAGATTAGCTCTTGCTAATTAGAAAGCGGTTAGCCCTTTAACTATTTAACTAAACTATCTAGTTTAACTATCCTTTAAAAATAACCTCGTTTAGTACTAAGACTACCTTCTTAGTAACCAACTTTCTACTTATATACCACTATAGACCCTCCTCCGGAACTATATGACTCTGAAGCCCTATAGACTCGCTCCTACTTCGATTTTACTATTAAGTTAAGCCCCCTTAAGCTTCAGAATACCTCCGGAAAACTCGATATTTCGCTCCCTAAATTGCTTATTATAGACGAAATTTTTGCGACTAAGATATTTATGAACCACTAATACCTTTCTATAAACTTACCATGAACTACTCCACCTTCGAACCATTCCCCTATTAAAACCACATATATTCTAAAGGGTTAATATAGACGAAGATGAGTAGAAGGAGAAGATTAAGAAATGGGAGAATGGGATTAACCCGGTGACTACGACAAAGGAGGATCTTTAGGAGTATCTAGATACTAAGTTATACTAGTACTCTATAGATAGAACTATAGATAATAACCTATAGGATCTATTTAAGGATAACTTTAAAAGCTTTGACCTTCTAGCCTTTAATTAATATAACCGCACCGAATTATAGCGCCTTTAATCCTATCTTTGATATAGTAGCGTTTCTATTACCTAGAATATAAACCGCCTTACTATAGCCTAATCCTTACTTAATATCGTTAATGAGGAGATAAAGTATATATGGAATAAAGACGATATTATGTAATTTAGTCTAGTAAGAGTAGATCTTAAGAATAGGCCTATTACTTCGGTTTTTGTAACTTTAGAAGGAGCTAGATGCTCTAATATACCGAATATTTAGCTACTACCTCTATTACCTTAACCTTAACCTTAACCTCTACTACCACTACCGGAATAAGGTATATAGAATATTAACTAACCTCCTCTACTACTACTACCACTATTACTATTTAACCCGGGAGCTCCTTAGGTAATCCTAGCTATAAAGCTTATTAGAGAAATAGCCAGAATCTATACTAAAGATTAGAAGTATAATAGAACTAATAGTAGTTTTAACTATAAACTCACTATCTTCCTTAATATCTATTAACGTATAGATCTCCTATAAGATGCACTTATAAGAGCTTTCCCTATAATACTAAAGGACTTAGTATAAGACTTCTTTTATAATAATAGCTTATCTTAATGAACCTATGAAGTAGCCTATATGAATATTCATAACTTCTTTAAAGGTCCTAAATATTAATAATGAAACCTAGATAAATAGAACGCTACTAACTTAAATTCCACGATAGCTAAGTATCCTGAAAAGTTAATACTTAAGGTTATTTAGATTCTAATTAATGAGCTACGTTAACTATAGTTCGGACTTATAACTGCCCTATAAAGCACTGAATTCCTATATAATAAGATTATTACTACTTATTAAGGCTCTCCGGTATACTAATATATAGTTTTAGACCCTCCTATAGATCTCGGCTAGCTTATCCATAAGCTATAGTCCTCTATTACTATATATAAGAAGGAGTAATAATAGATTAATAGCGAATCTACCTTCTTTACTAATTAACGATTCTATTTAAATAATTATTAGTTTAGAAACTATCGAAATAACTATAGTTATAGTCATAGAAGCGGAAATCGTAATGACTATGAAATTATAATAACTACCGTAATAGCTACTCGACTCCCTATAAGCCCCGCTATAGTAATAGTAATTCGAATACCCCGAAGTCATGCTTTATATATAAGAAACTAGACTACCGCTCCTAGAAGCATTCGCTAGAGGAATAATAAGACGAAAAGGCTTAATTTAGAGCTAGAAACCTCTATTAGTTCAAGGCCCTAAACTCCCGAAATTTTAATTAAGAGTTTAGTTATTCCTACCTCTAATACGTGGCTTATATAGAAGGCGAATAGGAGATATACTAGAATAGTGAGGATAATCTAGGTAATGATTTTAAGGCTCTTTTAATAGATATAATTAATGATATAAATGAAGTAGAAGTAGAGGATAAATACTAATACTTAGATTCCTTCTTTACTTCCGTTAAGAGTCTCCTAGCCGCTTTGGACATATAACCACCTAATAATTAAGCTCTTAATATACGAGCTCCTGAAGTACTAATAACTATAGCTAATAGCCTTATAGATAAACTTACCTCTCTTTCCTTTATATACTAGTTAATAGATGAGAACTATACTATAGAACCTAAAGAACCACTTATAGAGGATACCTAGACCTTTATAGTAGGAGGTACGTCTAGATATAGTAGTTAATACTTTTACGGAATTATAATTGATACTAGAGCCTCTAAATACTCAACTACTGGTCTCAATTAATTCCAAGCTCTATAGTGAACTAATAATAGCGTTGCTCTTAATGAGAGTACTAAAGGTTAAGTTATAGTCTACTTTAGTATAGGCTCTTCTACTTCTATTAGTTTTATAGTTATAGAAATACTAATTAGGTAGGTATAAATTCCATATTATACTCTTAAAGACTCCATTCCTACTTAGCTTAGACGATATGGACAAGCTATAAGTCTACTT
>JAJTUS010000216.1:0-77578 GCA_021399465.1 Hyaloscypha sp. PMI_1271 | reverse complement strand
GCTTATCTAGGTGAGAGCTTCTTAGTAGTTATAAAGTATTCTAGGGCATAGTGATTAGAATAGACCTTAAAGGGGGTATCCTAAAGACCTTCTAGTTCTGCTCTCTATTCCTCTAGTACTTATACGATAGTAAGTATTTCTTTGTCGTATATATTGTAGTTAAGCTCTACTAGTAGTATGGTTTTTGAAAAGTAGGCTATAGGGTACTAGAGGCCTATTTCCGGGTCTTACTAAGAGAGTAAGCTAGTAATAACTCCTTTTAAGGCATCTGTCTCTACTATTATAGGGAGATCTGGATTATAATATCACAGAACTAGGGTAGAAACTATAGCTCTTTTCAGGAAGTTGAAAGCTTCCTCGTATTACTTTGTCTACTTAAATAGAATACCCTTCTTTGTGAGTATAGTAAGGGGTCTTATAATTCGTCCATATTCCCTAATAAAGCGTCTATAAAAATTACAGAATCCTAGGAAAGATTATACTCCCTTAACTATCGTAGGAGGTTACTAGCTCCGTATAACTTCTACCTTATTAGGGTCTACCTTAATACTAGTAGTCGAGATAATAAAGCCTAGGTATTTCATACGTGTGACCTTGAACTCTGACTTCTTAATATCTACTTAAAGTCCGGCTAGCCGTAGTCTATTAAGTACCTTTTATACGTACTATTCGTGCTCTACTAGGTCCTCTGAGTAAATCAGGATATCGTCTAGGTATATAGTACAAAAATCATCTAAGTACTCGAAAAGCGTATTATTTATATAGTATTAATATATAGCTAGGCTATTAGTTAAGCCTTCCTAAAGAACATTATATTTATACGTTCTATAGTAGGTATAGAAAGTCGTTAGTTCTTTGGAGTCTGGGTCTATAGCTATATAATAGAAGGCTTAACGGATATTAAGCTTAGTATAGATCTTGGCCTTAGATAGTCGGCTCAAGGTCTTATCGATTAGGGGGAGGGGGTATTAATCCTTCTATATAATATTATTTAGGTGATAGAAATCGATATAGAAGTATAGTCCTCTATTTGCTTTCTTTATAAAGAGAACTAGTGAGGTAAAGGGGGCTTAACTAGCTTTAATAAAGCCTTTTACTAAGTTGTCTTCTAAGAAGTGTTTAACCTCCCGAAGCTCCTGAGTAGACTACTAGCGTAGTGGTTAATATCTAATACTCTTAGTGTCCTTTGGACCTTTAATCTGAATCTTATAGTCATATAATCTATATAGTAGTAGGGTATCTGATTCCTTTTTTGAGAAAATAGACGCATATTCCTTGAGCTCAGGGGGTAATATCCTCTAGAGCTATTAGAGTTCTATTTCTCTTAGCTATTAGTCCTCTAGTCTAGGGATAGCTTCTCGTTTATGGGCTTCAAGTTCTTTATTAATCTCGTAGATAGAGATTTAGCCAATAATATTCTCTTCTCTCTTAGCTATAAAGTTGAATGTTATAGCGGTAAGGATAACTAGATCTAGTATTCGTTCCTTATTAAGGGTCTTATCCCACTTCTTTGGCTTCTTTTTTGGAATAGCTTCTTAATCTAGCTATAGAAGCTCCTTTTCTATAGACTTATACGATTCTCTCTAGTCTATTTAGAAAGTGGATGACCGCTTGAGAATAGTAGGTTTCTAAGAATAACTCATAATAGTATCCCGACGATTCGCGTCCTTCTAGTGCTTCTTATTAGTCTACTTCTCTAGCTATTACTGAGAAGTACTAATAATATAGCTAAATCGTGCGGTCTTAGGACTATTCTTAGGCTATATAAGCCTACGTCTCTAGTAGTTAACTAGAACGTCTACGTATATAGCCTATTTCCTACTAAGGATAATATCGTGGTCTCTAAGGTTCAGGATAATCATAGGTGCCTTAATAGTGTGTCCGTTAATTAAGAGTAGTACGTCGATATACTTCTTAGTAGACTCTACTAGTTTACCGTCGAATCCTCGTACGGTGTATAGTAAAGGGAGGGGTTATAGCTCGACTCCTAGGAATTACTCTATAAGCTAAGCGAGCTTAGTATTAATAAAAGCATATCTATTTACTCTAGTATTAATAAGGGAAGAAGACTTAATTCCTAATCTATTTATACTAATAGTATAGGGTATTATAAGAGTATCCCCTCCTATTAGACGAGTTAAGTCTATCTCTACTATATTAATACTATGAGCCCCTAGAGTAGAGACTTTCTCTAGGGGTACTCGTTTTCTGGTTTCTCCTCGGAATCAGAACCTCTACTATAAGCCTCTAGCGGGAATAGGCCTAGCTCGACTTGAGATAGAGCTACCTTAGTTTCCGTAGTACGCTTATATGGGTAGTTATAGATATAGTAGCCGAACTCGTTATAGTTAAAGCACTTAATAGTCGAGGGATCACCTATTATAAGGTATTACTTGCGCTTCTAGGGGGGTTCGTACTTGACTATAGTAGTAGACGTAGACTCTTCCTTAACTACCTGCTATGGGGTATATAGAGAAGAGGGTTTAGTTATTCCTATTATCGTCTTCTTATACTCCTTAGCCTTATCGTATAAAGCTCGGATTTGCTAATCGTTTATAGTATAGAACTAAGTAAAGCGGATAATATCGATAAAAGGGTCGTTATAATATATACGTACTAATTCCTAGAGCTTAGCTAGGAGCTTCTCGTTTAACTCCTATTTAAGCTATTTAGTAATATTACCTTCCGTAGATAGCTATAAGAAGCGGGTATAGAACTCCTAAAACACATGACTAGGGCGAAGTATAAGCTTTCTAAAGTCACAACGGGCGTTCTATAGCTTATTGGGATTAGAGTATAGCTCGTTCAGGTAATCGTATATCTCTGAGAGCTAGTGATACCGATAGGGGCTTTCCTAGTTCATACGAGGGTTAGTTAAGGCGAGGGCGTTACTTGTAAGTCTACTAGAAATATAGATAATCTTGAGATCCTTAGTTAGGTATATGTCGGCATTTCCTTATAGCTTGTTCTTAATTTGGACTAGCTAGTCGTCGAAAACCGTACGATCTCTATAGAAGAGGGTTGGGTCTAGTAGGATAACTACTCTAGGGGCTCTATATAGTGTATACGGAGTAGGGGATCCTTTATAGCTTTAAGGGTCGATTTCAGGGGCTACTTCCGGGGCTTGTATAGGAGCGGCTAGTACTAATATAAATCAATTAAGGAGTATAGTATAGTGCTTAACGTCTGCCTCGAGCTTAGTGTTCTAGAGCTTTGTGTTCTCAAAAATACCCTTAGTATCTCTATATCTCTTCTTGTATTCAGTTAGCTTCGTAGTAGTATCTCGGTAACTCTCAATAATTAGGTTAATATCCTTGAGGAGGTTAATAGGGTCCTTGAACTAGCTGTTTAGATCATGTGAGGTGATTAGATAATCCGTATCTAGGACTTTTCTAATGAATAGGGAGTACCCTTCTTTAATAGATTCGTCTATAAAGCCTCCTAGAACGTCGACGAGGTATTCGGATCAGGAAGGGTCACTAACGGGATAACTTGATCTAATAGGAGCTTGTTAAGAATTCGATATCCTTCCTAGTCACGTGGGGTCCTGGGTCCTAGAAAGTTGACCTATTACACTTTTCCTCTATATATCCTCCCTAGTAGTCTCGTTGCCGGCGTATATATGAGGCCTATGAGAGGGTAGGGCTTACCGTTAGTAGTTAGGTTACTAGCCTATAGGTGCTTATCGCTATAGGACTTAGTTGAAGAATAGCCTTTAATAGGATTCTTCGATTTTCGGGGGGGTTTTTTCGGGGGTTTCTAACGTACTACTAGCGTGTAAGGGTCTAGAGTAGTTCGTTACTCTTGTTATTCTAAAGCTTTAGCTTATGTTCTGAGGTTCTGTAATCGTGACGGTACCTTTATTCAGAGTTGAATAGGGGTATTTTTTGGTTTATTTGAAATCCTCTATAGGATTAAAGGGAATGAGCTTTGAATACTATCACGGGTACGGTATTTAGGGCTTAGAAAGTAAGGTAGAAGGTCCCTTATAAAGACGATTCAAAGCTAAGGAAGGGAAGACTAGAATATAGGAGGTTATGGGAGTATATGTGCACCCTATAATACGCTAGTCTATATAGGGCTTAGCTTCCTAAATTTCCCCAGGTGTACTCTATCCAGATTCCCTTAGCGAAGCGGCCGCGTCACGTGGTAGCGTAGGACATGGGACATGGGACATGTAGGACATGGGACATAGTCAGGTAACTAGGTGGAATATCGTTATACTCTATAACTAATAAGTCTAATAAGTCTAATACCTCTTCACGAATTACCTCTGAACTCCTCTTACTACGAACTATATATATATACTAAGAAGGGCTTAGCCCTAAAGGTTTAAGATAGCGAACTAATAGGATAGATATAAGTAGATAGAGAAGTAGAAGGAGGGTATTAACTTAGAAGCCTCTAATAAGGACAATATCCTAGATTACCTTAATACTAGACTATTCTAGTATAAGGTAGAAAAGTCAACTAATGAAAACCTCTAGGAGCTATATAAGGAGGACTTTATTAACTTTAATATTAATACGTTTAGCCTACTTAAACAATGAGATCTATATCGACTATAAACTATCCTCTAATATAGAGGTATCTATATTAAACCTAATAAGAAGTTACTTATTATTATATAGTCCTTAGCTAATACTATTATAGAGGAAGAATAATACGTATAGACTATAGACGATATTATCTCTTATTATTAAGACCTTAAGGTAGGCCCTATAACTTCGTTATATATATCCCTTAAGAATAGTATTATAAGAAATCGACGTATTAAACTAATCGTTATATATACCCCTTAACTACTACCTCTACTATATTAACCTTAACCTCTACTACTACTACCGCTAGAATAAGGCTTATAGAACGTTAATTAACCTCTATATTAGCCCCCTTATTAACCTCTATAGAATATTAACCTACTACCCCCTCTACTCCCGCTACCGCTCCTACTACTACTTCTACCGCTTATACTACCTCCGAATAGTACCTAGTTAAGCTTAGTTAGAAAGCTAATTAGGGAAGTCGCTAGAATCTATACTAAAGAGTAGAAGTATAATAGAACTAATAGTAGTTTTAACTATAAACTCACTATTTTCCTTAATATCTATTAATGTATAGATCTTCTATAGGAGGTACTTATAAGAGCTTTCCCTACTATACTAAAGGGTCTAGTATAAGACTACTTTTATAATAATTAGTTATCTTAACGAACCTACGAAGTAGCTTATATGAATATTCGTAACTTCTTCGAATGTCTCGAATATTAACGTCGAAATCTAGATAAATAGAATACTATTAACTTGAATTCTATAATAGCTAAATACCCTAAAAAGTCAATATTTAAGGTTATTTAGATCCTAATTAATGACTTATACTAGTTATAGTATAGACTTATACCCGCTTTATGAAATACTGAATTCCTCTATAATAAAATCGTTACTACTTACTAAGGCTCTCTAGTATACTAATATATAGTTTTAGACCCTCCTATAGATCTCGGCTAGCTTATCTATAAGCTATAGTCCTCTATTACTATATACGAGAAGGAGTAATAATAGATTAATAGCGAATCTACTTTCTTTACTAATCGATAATTCTACTCAACTAACTATTAGTTCAGAAACTATTGAAATAACTATAGTTATAGTCGCGGAAACGGAAATCGTAACGACTACTATAATAGCTACTCGAATTCCTATAAGCCCCGCTATAGTAATAGTAATTCGAATACCCCGAAGTCATGTTTTATATATAAGAAACTAGACTATCGCTCCTAGAAGTATTCGCTAGAGGAATAATAAGAGGAAAAGGCTCGATTTAGAGCCAGAAACCTCTATTAGTTTAAGGCCCCAAACTCCCGAAACTTTAATTAAGACTTTAGTTATTCCTACCTCTAATATGTGGCTTATATAAAGGGCGAATAGGAGATATATTAGAATACTAAGGATAATCTAGGTAATGATTTTAAGGCTCTTTTAATAGATATAATTAATAATATAAACGAAGTAGAAGTAGAGGACGAATACTAATACTCAGATTCCTTCTTTACTTCTATTAAGAGTCTCCTAACTACTTTGGACGTATAACTACCTAATAATTAAGCTTTTAATATACGAGCTCCTAAAGTACTAATAACTATAGCTAATAGCCTTATAGATGAACTTACCTCTCTTTCCTTTATATACTAGTTAATAGGTGAGAACTATACTATAGAACCTAAAGAACTACTTATAGAGGATACCTAGACCTTTATAATAGGAGGAATGTCTAGATACGGTAATTAACGCTTTTACGGAATCGTAATTAATACTAGAGCCTCCAAATACTCAATTACTAGTCTTAATTAATTCTAAGCTCTATAGCGAACTAACTATAGTATCGCGCTCAACGAGAGCACTAAAGGTCAAGTTATAGTCTACTTTAGTATAAGCTCTTCTACTTCTATTAATTCTATAGTTATAGAAATACTAATTAAGTAAGTATAATTCTATATTATACTCTCAAAGACTCTATTTCTACTTAGCTTAGATAATATAGATAAGCTACGAGTCTACTTTAATAATTTCACTAATTATATCATTACTTCTACTAGACGTCACGTACCTATTATACGACGTTTTAGTTACTCTTTTCTGCTTTAGAACGATATATTATAAAGCCTCATTTCCGAATCCTTTACCTATAATCTATGTTTCCTTATAGAGACTAAATTACGACGTCTCTATTACTAATTCAGTTATCTATTAGTTAATAAGCTCCGAAACTTACTAGAGCGAGCTAGCCACGAAGTCGATATAGAAGCCCTGGAATACCTTACGAAATACTATAAGTAATACTAGAAGAATAGTAAATTACTAGGTTAATTCAAGTTTAACCTAAGAGACGACGTTAGCTTTAACCTCTCGATTATTATTAATATATTCTATATCCTCGGGAAGCTTATTCTCTATATTATCGACGAGGGTACTAGATATCACGGGGGCTATTAGCTCTAGAATATTAGTGCCGTATATACCTAGGACGCCCTAAAGATATACTAGATTAATACCTATTTAGGCCCTCCTAATTAGATTATAGTAGATACCAGGAAGTAGTTCACTAGTAAGGAGTTCGCTTAGCTTATAAATATAATAGGAATAAAGGTGAAAATCGTCCCTATAGAAGCTTATAACTCTATAGGAATCGTTAAATACTACTATAGGCTAGTTCAATGAGCTTACTTAATTATCATAGCCGAAATTAAGGGAATTAGTAAAGAGATAGCCCTATAGATAGCCTTTAAGGCTCTTAATAATACCGCGGGAATTAGTGGGATTATTCCTATACTCTTAGTCTATAGCGCCCTACCTTAATTAAGTAAATACGATACCCCTATACCTACTATTTCCTAATATTTAATAGCCCTAAAGAAGGTAATAACAGAGATTCAGAAGCTATAAGCTAAGTATTAAGTCGAAGACGCCCTGAATATATATAATAGCCCCTCTATAAACGATATCTACGAACTTGTATTAAATTCGGATATTATAGTATAGCGTGAGGGGAATATAAGTTAACTAGGTAATTAGTAGGGACTATATAAGCTAGTAGTAATAGAAGAGGAGTCGTGCGTACTAGCTTTACTACGTAGTAATACTACCTTCTACTTAACCTCTATAAAGCTATTCTATATAAGAAATATTAAGGTTAGTTCTAAGGGTCCTAAGGATAATCCTAAATACTACGGTAAAGGTAATAGCAAAGGTGATATAGGCATGATTCCTCCTATTATACTACCTATTCCACTAAAGTATAGTAGAGGTAGACCTTATAAGAACCCTAATATAATAGTATTCCTATAAGACGACGACCTATATAAGGATTCCTGTTAAACTAAAGTCACTAGCCTCTAAGAAAAGGGCATATTTGAGGTTATTCCTAGATCTTAGGTACTATAGGAGGTACATATCTTCAACTCCTGCTTTATCGACGAGATTAAGAATAAGGGGACAGATAGAGAGCTTAAGAAGTTAAGACTAGTCGTTTAAGCCTATAACGATAGTAAGAAACACATAATATTAACGTAATTACTAACTATCTAACAAATTAGCTAGAGAGTCATTCTCTATATCACTACTATAACTATAGAAACTATAGGACTATACTTGCGGGACATATCGTAAGCCTATATCTAGTTATTAACCTTACTAAATCGCGACTTCTATATTAATCTACCTCCTGAGCTTACTAATTAACTAAATCTAGAGGCTAGTTCGGTATTAAAGGTCGTAAAACCACTCTACGGAGTACTAGAAGCTAGAAACTACTAGTTCAAGACTTACTATTCTCACTACCTAAATAAGCTAGCTATAGAATAGTCGACTTATAACTCGTACTTACTCTATAGCAACTACCCCTTTAGTATTATTAGCTTTTAGAATAACGATACTCTATTTATAGGAGATAATAACTTTACTAAGGTAGAGTATCCAAAGCTCTAGGAGGCTAATTTCTTAGTAAAGGAGCGTGAACGCCTTATAACTAGCTACGATCTCAAGTTTAATAGAGGTATTATTTATACTAACTCTACTAGTATTACTCTCACATAGGAATACTAGTATAGTAACCTTTACCTAGTAATAGTTAAGAATACGACTATAACTAGTAGTAGGGGTATTATATGTCGAAACCTCACGATTAAGGAATAATACGTCACTTAGTGAGCTCGAGGAGCGTATATCACGTTAACTTACTAACTAGAGGCTTCGTACGACTACTTAGTAGCTATATAAGCTATTAAACCCACGGAAACTAACGTCAAGGCCCTTAATAAGTATATTTAATAGTAAATCGAAAATCCTACTAGAGGACTACGTTTCGTAAAGCTAGATAAGGAGTCCTTATACCTAATTATCTTTATAGACACCTCCTTTATAGGAAATCGAGACCTCTCTTCTTAGATCGGATATATTCTAGTCCTAGTAAATAGCTCTAGATACACTAATACTATCCACTAGTCCTCTACGAAGTATAAGAGAGTTACTAGAAGCGTCCTAGCCTCTAAACTTTATAGTATAGCCCACGGCTTTAATATAGGCGGTTTAGTTAAGTCTATAATCGATAAAGCCCTCGAAACCGAAGTCCCGCTAGTCGTCTATATAGATTCCAAGTCCCTTTACGAATACCTAGTTAAGCTAGGAACTATACGAGAAAAGCGACTTATAATTGACGTAATATACCTCCGCTAGGCTTACGAATAACGAGAGATTACGGAGGTTAAGTGGATTAAGGGAGAGTCGAACCTAGCTAATTCAATAACGAAATCGAAGCCTACAAATACCCTCAAATACCTACTTAATATGAATACTATATAATTAGATATAGAGGAATAGGTCGAATACGGATAAGATAAATAGAGGGGGTATATAGGTAAGAAATAGATATATTTGGAGGGAAATAGGTATATAGGATAGGAATATTAATAGGGACATATACACTAAGCACTTAGGGATAGTCTAGTACTAGGCCGGATTAGGAAATCTATATATGAATAGGGGACACTGTTTTTCGTGCGTTTTTAGTACTTTTATGTCGGTTTTTCGCGTTTTTCAGGTAGTTACTAGTATTAGTATAGTTTCCCGGAGGTCATATGATTTATATCACGTGACCTCGCTTCCTGTATATAGGACATAGGACATAGGACACGGGACATGCAGGAAACGGGACATACTAGCACTAATTAGGCTTAGTGTATTTAGGGATCATATATTAGAACCTCGATACTATGATCCCTACTTATAGAATAGAATAACTTTACTAACCTACGTAATTAGCATTCCACGACTACGTGACAGTGCTATGTGTTACTAGTGAACCGATAATAATATAATAATATTTGACTTATTTTCTTTAATTACTCTAATAAGTTAGAGATTTATAATATATCCTTATTATATATTATAATATAATCTAATTATATATAGCCTTATCCTTAGTTAAATAAAATATTATAAAAGTTATCTAAACTAAATTAGCTTAATAAGTTATATTAATTCTATATATAATAGTAAATATACTAAGTAATATTATATACCTTACTTAAAAGTAAAGCTTATAATAGTTTAAGGTTTTTCTTAAGCTTAGTTTATATAAACGAAGATAACCTTACTTGTTTTAATACTACTATAATTAATTATCTTAACTAGTATATCTAGGCTATTAGTACTAGAGTATAATTTTAGCTAGAACCCTAAGGCCCCTATTACTACTAAAGATACGGAATTAGAGAAACCTAAGCTAAGTATATAAGCTAGAGGAGATAAG
The DNA here is from genome assembly GCA_021399465.1 of Hyaloscypha sp. PMI_1271. Lineage (NCBI taxonomy): Eukaryota > Fungi > Ascomycota > Leotiomycetes > Helotiales > Hyaloscyphaceae > Hyaloscypha > Hyaloscypha sp. PMI_1271. The sequence continues at coordinate 67,273 of JAJTUS010000216.1, read as the reverse complement.
AGAAGTCCGGGTAACACAAGTGAAGTAGATATTAAGTGAACTAATCCGGGACGAAAGAAATGGAATTAGGTTCAGTCTATTAACTATAAAGAGTAGGCATTTTCGCTTTTTATTCCTTGATGCACTTATTTGAACATAATAGTTTGTACTTCGGAATTCGCAATCTTAACTTCACCATACATCACCCCATAGAGATAGCTCCATCCTTGCAACGTACAGGAATATACAGCCCCGTCTGATGGTGAGGCAGCAATATCTCCTTGACATCTCCTTACTACCAGCGGCACTTGGCAACCTGGAACAAGGATTACCTCGTCACCCGGCTGCAATATTGCCTGAGACACGCCAAAGTATCCATGACTTGTTAGAAATGGTCGGCATTCATCTGTGCGGATTCCGAGAGTCCGGTGAAACACATTTGCACTCAACTTCTCTTCGTCTTTTTCATTCGAGCAGCTTTCAAGTATATCGAGCCATTCGCGGAAGTGGATGCCGTACTCTGGAGGGACGGGATTGTCATCTATATCCATGTCCATGACCAGCGTTTTCCACACCATTTCCAGCCATGAGTCCATGGAAATATTTTGTGACTTTGCGTTGACTGGTAATGATTCCCTCAGCTGTATTATTTCTCGAATGTTACGTTGTAAAGTCTGTACAGAGTTAGAGCTGATAACTTCACCAGTTACTGTGATTGTATCAAAGCTATACGCTTCGACGAGAAGATGTGCTGGCGCAATGAATCTGGGTTGAGATGAAAGACACCCTCCAGCAGCCCAGTTGAGCCGGCGTGATAACACCAACGGCTCCGAGTGATTGTCCTCGCGTAGTTCTGGAACCCAGCTGGGCAACGACTGTCGCTCTTTCCTATGCCCAAGTCCAGCCAGACAAAGTAGATTAAGCGATAATCCGCTGCACAACAATGCCTTGGAGGCCTCGACATATACATCCTCGGTGATTGCAGTATAGTCTGGATCAGGAACTGGCCGTGTCTTGTCTGCCATATTCCGTAATGCATAAATTCTATCGCGGCTGTCTGTTGCCAGAAAATGAAAACATGCTTCGAGGAGAACCTCATATGGCACCATGTCATCGGCTTGGAATTGATCCCTTAGATCCAGTAATCTGGTAACGCACCATAAGCCACGATAGGGGGCATTATCGATTACAAACTGTGGCCAGATTTCGTGGCGGTTCCAGAGTGCTGACAGATGTGGGCGCAATGCGTCTAGTTGCATTACGCTCTCTCCACACAAAATTACCACCTGTTTCCCGAGAGCGACTTCTTGGACCACCCAAATGCGGCGGAACCACGGACGTTCAAGGAGGCTGAATAGAGCAACATAATCCACCTGGGCGCTTGTCGTTTCTGAGCTTTGATGAGTCTCTCCATCGTCGATAACACGAAACTGCCTCTCGATTTCTGGCGTACTCGCACCAAGCCACACAATAACTTGCTCTGCTGCAGAGTAAATCCGCCCCATCAAGCATACCTGGATCGACTTTTCTGCATAATCTTTCTGATTGATACACAGCGCATCAATCCATACAACGCAGGTCTTATGTCGTTTTGTTAATGACTGTACTAAGTCCGAGAGTGTCCTGCTTAATTCAAGGAAATGGCCATCCAAAGAGAAGATTCGAGTAGAAGTGTTCAGGTGATCCCAAGCATAGGATATTGCCACGTATCCATGTTCTAGATTGTCCAACGACTCGGTATAGAAACGAAAGACGGGTTTATGGCTAACAAGATCGGTGGAGAACTCTATCAGGCGGAATGAATTCCGTGTTGGAAGCGGAGAGTAGCAATATTCTTTGCCACCGTATTTGAGGTTTTGAAAGAGCTTTTTCACAGGCGAAGACCCCATCGACTTAGAGATACGTTGATCGTTTAATTGTGGTAGGACTACGAGAAGCTAGGAGCATCGAACCACGGTGATATTGATGGAAGACGGAGTGTGGTTGATGAATCAGGGTATATTTGGAGGGTACAGCAGATTAGGATATGATGATGATGATGATGGTCTATTCCGCCCGGCTAAGCCTAGAGGGCACTAGTACTATTGACATGGGTTCGATTCCTCCAGTTCCGCCACGGTCTCGTGACAGCCCCTACGTTAGGATATCGTTCTGAAACACCAGTGCTCAAAACAGCGTGAGTGCTTACTAAGCACAGTAACTATGCGCAAATCCAGACGCCTCCAAATGTCGATCGAAGCGACGTGATAGGAAAAGCAAAGCGTAGAGTACTGTACTAGTTAAAAAGATAAATTGTTCAGATAACGTATATAATTTGATGTGCGCACAGTTTAAGTTTCTCGACTACTATTGAAGAGGGGATCGTGGGAACACAACACATAATAATAAATCGAACAAGTGCACGCACGAATCAAGGAGGCATCGTATAGGTGAAGTGTGTATTGTATTGCTTAAGGTCCCCTTTGTTGAAAAGGTGGAAGGCTAAATACTGAAGGGAGCGAGAAGCTAAGGAATCACGTGTGAACACCCAACCTGCCCCGTGTCCACCAGATCCCACTACACTATGCTTTGAACGAACTTCAGATCTTCAGAATTCTATGTACTATTTTTCTTTAATAATCAGTGGTCGAAAATCGTATTCCGACCGTTTAGGAACTCTGGTAAAGTTCGCGTGCCAGATGAGATTAAGCTGTTTTTGATCTAAGGTTTTTTTTTTTTTTTTTTCAAAGAAAAGAAAGACGTCTAGCCATATCCTCCCAAGTCTCAAAAGCTTACATTAGTAATCTATAGATTGGCTATGAATATAATTACCAAAACTATTCACTCTTCTACGCCTCTACTCCTTACTTAGATAGTATAATCTGATCTTAGCTACTAGCATCATGGTTTATAGAAATCTTCCCACGACTACCATACACTCCTTCCTCGCCCCGGAAGCTAGAGAGATCATTCCTGGGGTAGTCACTAAGAGGCACCATCGGATGACCGTAACGGCCGCTGAATATGCTCGCGCGATATTTTGAGTTTGAGTTCATGGTGCGTTCGCGGACTGACTTAGAGAAAAGGGGCTTCAGAGCTAGGAGAAAGGAAGGTCAGCGATAGCTCATTCGAAAGGAGGAGGGCTTACCTGGGACAGATGCGGAGACAATAGCAAGGTTGATCTCAATCATCGACCATATATTAATCGGGGTACCGTCATAGAATTTGTCTTTAGAGGATGTGAAAATTCTAATTGTGTGTAGTCGAATCATACTATAAAATATAGTAAGCTAAGCCAGATCACTAAAGACAAGAGGTGCATATAGAAATAAACTGACCTTATAATACAAGCCAGAGCACCGAAACCGAAAACAATAAACAGAACAATTCTCAGTGCTTAGGGAGTTTGAAATTAGAAATATGGGTAGATGTGGCTCTTTTAGTCCTTTAGCTGAGGGTGAGAGGGGATTCGAGGTGTAGTAGGACTAGGGCGAGGCTGCGGATGAGAGAATGAGATAAGAAGAACTTATCGTTAGTGCGTTTAGCTTAGTAATTTCTTGTAATCACGTGCGATTACCGAATTACTACCTAATAAGTCCCCGGCGGACTTATAGTACCGTATCCCTATAGCTACTACCCTAAATTATATATACGATATATGAATCAGACCGCCGCACGCCCGCCTTTTAATTAGTATATCACATGTATAATTTAGAGCGGTAGCTATAGAGGGGGAGCGGATCGAGGGTTATTATCACGTAACTTATCCGGGGCTAGTAAAAGGGGCTCGCCTGCTCGTACGAGGTAGTAACCTAGTAACCCACATATGATATCGCTTGTAGTTTGAGATAGAGAGAGAGCTATATTAGCTATATAAGAGTATACTAGTAAGTAGTCTTATGTAATATAACCCCCCCCCCGGTATCCCTAACGGGCCTAACAGCCCCGCCGTACCGCTCCCCTCCTCACTAGCCTCGTATTCGACTCCTATATAGGCTCAGGGCTAGCTTGATAGTGCTCCCGCTACTACTATAGCTTCTCTGCAAGCCGCTTTAGGCTCTACCCAGCCCGTAGCTACTCGAGCTCTACTATAGCCTCCTCTATACTCTTACTACGAGCCGTACGAGCCCATAGCGTGTCCTAGATAACCTTCCGCCGGTAGAACTATACCCTAATCGTACTCCCGGGTCGCTAGTAGCTCCCCTACTACTCTTCTAGCTCCCGGATCACTAGCCGGCTAGTAAAGCCCTCGTACTACTCCCACTAGGCGTCCTTAACTATATAGAGTATTACTAGGGCCTCGTAGACTAGCGGGCCTTACTCGCGGGCTACAGGTACTTAGGTAGCGGTAGTTACGGGTACTACAGGTACTACGGGTAGTATAGGTATAGGAGAAGCCCTCGCTCCTTCTCTGTTCTAGCCCGTAGCCCCTATACCAAAGTAGCCTATAAGGGTGATTAGGACCTAGCCCTAGAGGAGGGCGTCTAGGCGACCTTATATGCCCTGAACCTTGACCTCAAACTAGGCCACAAGCCGCCGGCTATTCTATAGAATAGCCTCGCGTGAGCTCTTAAGGGCACTACTAAGCTCTAGTAATACACGCTATAAGAGGAGGCTCGGTAGCTCGCTTATACCTATAGTATTGGCCTAGATAAGGAGAGTATAGTCCTTCTACTTAGGTATTAAGAAAGGGGTATAGGTAAAGAAGGGGAGCCTAGGGTAACGCGGCTATAATATAGCTAGGTCCTAGAGAAGGACGACTCGTAAGTACTATAGAAGCTTAAGAAAGCTATCTATAGCTAGGTTATCCTCGTCGAGCCTACCCTAAGCCCACGAATACTAGTATACGCGGGCCTTAAAGTATAGCTCTTACTCCTTAATCTAGGGCTAGAGCTGCTTTTAGAGGGTATATAGGGGCTTATAGGCCGCACGGGCGAGGTAGTAGTTACTAGAGGAGGAGGAGAAGCCCGTAATAATCCATAGGAACTCCTATAGGAGGTGTGTGAGGTATACTTAGTAGAGTATACTCTAGTTCTAGCGACTAGCTTATGAGATCTAGGCTAGGGAGGTGCTATATATCTCTATACTCTATATACTAATCTATTATAGTAGGTATATCTTCTTTAATAAGATAATACTAGCTATACTAAAGATATACTAGGTCTCTTAGAGTTATATAGGGTATAAGAACTCCTACTCGTAATTCTAGCTAACGAGGACCTTAATCCGGTACTAATTACTCTAATAGCGAAAAGAGGATAGTGTCTTACTAGCGATATACTAGCGCTAGAAGAGTAGCTAGGTAAGGGTGCCTTATATATAGAGAAGAGGGTCCTTATATTATAGTGAGCCTATAAACTCCTTCTAGGCTATCTTATTTATCTTATTATCCTAGAGGAGCGTCACGAGGTAGTAGTACGGTATTAGGCCCTCTATAGGTAGGTACTCGAGTAGTAAGAGGTCTATAAGCTCTATCTTTCGCCTATTCTCTCTATAGAGGAGGTAGTAGTAGCTAAAGAGGAGGTCGACTCACGTATAGAGGCTCTATAGTATAAATATAGCTCTATTAAGGAGAATGTCCTAGATCCGTAGCTACTCGTCCGGGGAGTAGCTAGCCTAGATCCCGTCGCTACTATAGTCCTTAAAGCTCGTATGGTCGTGCTTACCCCGCTACTAGCCCCGCTACTCGAGGAAGCTATAGATAGTGATACTACGAGGGTTCTCGACGTTACTCTTACTATAGGTAACCTAGAGCTACTAGAGCTCGATTACGGCTGTAATATAAGCGTCTATAGTCCCTTTAGTATAGAGGGTCCCCTCTAGGGCTATCCTAATAGCCTACGAGAGGGCTACTAGGGGTATATAGCCCTTGTGGTTATCTATAAGTAGCTTAATAATATTAGTAATAGGTACCTCGAGTGTCTCGGCTAGGCTCTTAACCTCTATAAGGGCTATAGTATTAACCTACTTAAGGGACTACTATACGCCCTTCTAGGGCTAGGCCCGAGCTTATAGCTAGTGGACGGGGATATGGTAGAGGAGTATATCCTCCTTAAGCTAGGCTACGAGCTTATCTAGTGTCATAAGCTCGCTATCCGGCTAGCTATAGTACGAGCTATTATAGGCCGCCCGTAGTATCTAGTACTAGGTCTATAGAGGAACGTATTAGCCCGTATACCCGTATATATATAAGGGAGAGGAGGGGAGAGGGGGCTATGTGCTTTCTACTCCTCCTACTTCGAGTAGTAGCTCTATACTATATTCGCCGGCTACTCGTCCTTCTTAGCCTATAGGCCCGCCCGCCGGGTATCCTATAGGCGCTTATTAGTAGTAGTATACGCGATGTCGGCTATTACTATCGTCGCCGTATAAGGGTTAGGTATATATAGCTATAGGGGTATGGGGGGGAGGGTAATAAGTTAAGTGTATATAGGCACGAACTTACTATACTTACTTATCATATACTCTACTACTGATTTCCTAAGGGCTTAGTACACGATTTTCGCAGGTAGTAAGTTGTTATATGAGGCTAAGTGAAGGCTAGTAGTTACTGGGAAATTTCCCGTACTACTAATAAGAAGAACTTATCGTTAGTACATTTAGCTTAGTAATTTCCTGTAATCACGTGCGATTACCGAATTACTACCTAATAAGTCCCCGGTGGACTTATAGTACTATATCCCTATAGCTACTACCCTAAATTATATATATAATATATAAATTAGACTACTATACGCCTACCTTTTAATTAGTATATCACATATATGATTTAGAGTAGTAGCTATAGAGGGGGAGCGGATCGAGGGTTATTATCACGTGACCTATCCGGGGCTAGTAAAAGGGGCTCGCCCGCTTGTACGAGGTAGTAACCTAGTAACTTATATATGATATCGCTTATAGTTTGAGATAGAGAGAGAGCTATATTAGCTATATAAGAGTATACTAGTAAGTAGTCTTATATAATACAACCCCCCCCTAGCGTCCCTAATAGGCCTAATAGCCCTACTATACCGCTCCCCTCCTCACTAGCCTCGTATTCGACTCCTATATAAGCTCAGGGCTAGCTCGATAGTGCTCCCACTACTACTATAGCTTCTCCGTGAGCCGCTTTAAGCTCTACCTAGCCCGTAGCTACTCGAGCTCTACTATAGCCTCCTCTATACTCTTACCGTGAGCTATATAAGCCTATAGCGTGTCCCAGATAACCTTCTACTAGTAGAACTATACCCTAATCATACTCCCGGGTTACTAGCGGCTCCCCTACTACTCTTCTAGCTCCCGGATCACTAGCTAGCTAGTAAAGCCCTTATACTACTCCCGCTAGGCGTCCTTGACTATATAGAGTATTACTAGGGTCTTATAGACTAGCGGGCCTTACTCGTGGGCTATAGGTACTTAGGTAGTAGTAGTTATAGGTACTATAGGTACTATAGGTAGTATAGGTATAGGAGAAGCCCTCGCTCCTTCTCTGTTCTAACTCATAGCCCCTATACTAAAGTAGCCTATAAGGGTAATTAGGACCTAGCCTTAGAGGAGGGCATCTAGGTGACCTTATATGCCCTAAACCTTGACCTTAAGCTAGGCTATAAGCTACTAGCTATTCTATAGAATAGCCTCGCGTGAGCTCTCAAGGGCACTACTAAGCTCTAGTAATACACGCTATAAGAGGAGGCTTAGTAGCTCGCTTATACCTATAGTATTAGCCTAGATAAGGAGAATATAGTCCTTCTACTTAGGTATTAAGAAAGGGGTATAGGTAAAGAAGGGGAGCCTAGGGTAGTATAGCTATAATATAGCTAGGTCCTAGAGAAGGACGACCTATAAGTACTATAGAAGCTTAAGAAAGCTGTCTATAGCTAGGTCGTCCTCATCGAGCCTACCCTAAGCCTACGAATACTAGCGTATATAAGCCTCAAAGCGTGGCTCTTACTCCTTAATCTAGGGCTAGAGCTACTTTTAGAGGGTATATAGGGGCTCGTGGGCTACGTAGGCGAGGTAGTAGTCGCTAGAGGAGGAGGAGAAGCTTATAATAATCTATAGGAACTCCTATAGGAGGTATATGAGGTACGTTTAGTAGAGTATACTCTAGTTCTAGTGACTAGCTTACGAGATCTAGGCTAAGGAAGTACTATATGTCTCTATACTCTATATACTAATCCGTCGTAATAGGTATATCTTCTTTAATAAGATAATACTAGCTATACTAAAGATATACTAGGTCTCTTAGAGCTATATAGGGTATAAGAGCTCCTACTCATAATTCTAGCTAACGAGGACCTTAATCTAGTACTAATTACTCCGATAACGAAAAGAGGGCGGCGTCTCGCTAGTAATATACTAGTACTAGAAGAGTAGCTAGGTAAGGGCGCCTTATATATAGAGAAGGGGGTCCTTATATTATAGTGAGCCTATAAACTCCTTCTAGGTTATCTTATTTATCTTATTATCCTAGAGGAGCGTCACGAGGTAGTAGTATAGCGTTAGGCCCTCTACAAGTAGGTACTCGAGTAGTGAGAGGTCTATAAGCTCTATCTTTCGCCTATTCTCTCTATAGAGGAGGTAGTAGTAACTAAAGAGGAGGTCGACCCGTATATAGAGGCTCTATAGTATAAATACGGCTCTGCTAAGGAGAATATCCTAGATCTGTAGCTACTCGTCCGGGGAGTAGCTAGCCTAGATCCTATTACTACTATAGTCCTTAAAGCTTATATAGTCGTACTTACCCCATTACTAGCCCTATTACTCGAGGAAGCTATAGACGGTGATACTACGAGGGTTCTTGACGTTACTCCCGCTATAGGTGACCTAGAGCTACTAGAGCTCGATTATAGCTATAATATAGGTATCTATAGTCCCTTTAGTATAGAGGGTCCCCTCTAGAGTTATCCTAATAGCCTATGAGAGGGCTACTAGGGGTATATAGCTCTTATAGTCGTCCGTAAGTAGCTTAATAATATTAGTAATAGGTACCTCGAGTGTCTCGGCTAAGCTCTTAACTTCTATAAGGGCTATAGTGTCGACTTACTCGGGGGACTACTATATGCCCTTCCGGGGCCAGGCCCGAGCCTATAGCTAGCGGACAGGGATACGGCGGAGGAGTATATCCTCCTTAAGCTAAGCTACGAGCTTATCTAGCGTCACGAGCTCACTGTCCGGCTAGCTATAGTACGAGCTGTCGCGGGCCGCCCGTAGCGTCTAGTACTAGGTCTATAGAGGAATATATTAGCCCGTATGCCTGTATATATATAAGGGAGAGGAGGGGGGAGGGGGCTATATGCTTTCTACTCCTCCTACTTCGAGTAGTAGCTCCGTACTATATTCGCTAGCTACTCGTCCTTCTTAGCCTATAGGCCCGCCCACCGGGCGTCCTATAGGCGCTCGTCGGTAGTAGTATATACGACATCAGCTATTACTATCGTCGCCATATAAGGGTTAGGTATATATAGCTATAGGGGCGCGGGGGGGAGGGTAATAAGTTAAGCGCGTGTAGGCGCGAACTTACTACACCCACTTATTATACGCTCTACTACTGATTTCCTAAGGGCTTAGTACGTGATTTTCGCGGGTAGTAAGTCGTCACGTGGAGCTAAGCGAGGGCTAGTAGTTACCGGGAAATTTCCCGCGCTACTAATAAGAAAAAAGAAATAGTAATCTCATTAGATATAGGCCTCCCTCCCTTCTAATATAGTTAGTCACAATCACTACTCCGCTCAGGCGCTCCTTACCGTCACCCTACCCTTACCTAGCCCTTTACTTAGGTTACTAAGTCACATTTCTGCTTTCCTTCTATTAACTAATTATGGTTTGTCTCGTATTCGGCTCTACTATATAAAAGTAGTTAACTCTATAAGATTACTTAATAAAGTTCTAGTTAAGAAACTATTATACAAGGAGTTAGATAAGGAAGGTAGAGCGGTGAAAAGATTTAAATACTAACTCAGGATTAATCCTAGGATTGATATAAGATAGTGGATTTTCCCGAGCCTGATATTATACTATCTACTTGTGTAAGTTCGCTAGTGGTCTGCTTTCAATAGAATTTCCTTATCGGCCTAGGTTCGCAACAGTCATTAAGGGGGGCGGTAGCGAAAGGAGACTGACTGCAAACATCTCGGCCACTCCCGGAATAGACGCCGTTGAGGAACTTATGATTGAGGGTTCGATACGGCAGGAGAGCCACCATACGTGAACTCACCTTGAGGTTGCTCTTCCGTTCACTCAGCACTCCTGCGGGGACATTTTGACCCGGAATTCCAGAATCATCATTGCCACCTACTCGATCGTCGATTTATGCCGAGGTCGGAGCGGCTCGTATTCTCAGCTTCCCTCCCATGTGTCTATATAACCAATCAACTCCAAAAGCTTCCTGTTGTGTAACATTGGGAAGAACGGGTAGGGGAAGTGGCTTGACAACGTGGCACCTACGGAGCCTTACCTGCGCAGGAGAAAAGCTTCCACTGAGCATATCAATCCCCCAGTAACCCAAGCATATTCAACATTCTTCGCCACCGCCATGGCAACTAATCTGCCAACAAGCCAGCATCGGAGTAAAGATCAAGAAATGGACAACACACAAGCCAATCCTGATAGTGAGATTCAACTTCAATCGGTCAATGTGAGACTTGAGAGTCTACTTACACAAATTCAAGGTTCCGAGCCGTCTGAAAATGGAAACGAAATTCACTCTCGGGGAGCCCAAGACACCCAGACCTATCATAAGCCCCCACCGGGTCGAATCGAGAACATCCTAAAAGAAGGTGGAATTCGTCAAGCAAGTGCTGCAGGACCCAGTGGTACACCCAGATCTCAGAAGATTGGCCAGTTGTATGATGTCTTTAGCAAAATTCGAAAAAAAACACTATACAACAAGCCCATCGAAGAAACCCGAGAATTGAATGGAAATCGCACGGCACCAAAATCTACCGATAATCACCCTGCAGAAGAGTTGAATCAAAATCACTCTATACAGGAGGTGGATAAGACTTACGCTGATCAATTGCGTGACCTCGCTCCTGGGTACACGGGCGATTTCTCCGTCGATAAGGCCTGGGCATTTGGCAGCCTCTGCACAATTATGGACTTCAGCGTCAATGAGCTGAATAACGAGATTGAACCCAGGAAGATCCCGCCATATTTTGTAGAAGAATTACTCCATGGCGACCAAACTTTCTCCAACCAGGATCCAAATTCTGTGCGATGGATACATCTGCCAGTAAACAACATGGCATGGCTGGAAGTATGATACATTAATGACCCTCACCGCGTCGCTAAGTACTTTATGACAGCTGACACAGGGCACAGATCCTTATGAAACGCTACTATGAGGCAAATGGCCGCTCTGGAAGTTCCGATGAGAATGAAATCAGAGATCAGGCAATTACGATGCAGCAACAGATTCTGTATCCTGGATGGTGGGATAAGAAACAGCGCAGCAATCGTCGAGGCATTGAACACGGGAGGTCTATGCATCCTTTGTGCAGGAGGATCATTCCAGGCAAGTTGGCTTTCCGGTGATAGTATCGAGTGGTACGCAGATACTGAATGTTAGGAAGTAATCTACCTTGTTAGATCCTGCCGTCTGTGGAAATATCCAATTAGGAACGGGCGATAACATCGTTTTGTTTGTAAGTTTTAGACTGAACTCTTCCTGGTTGCAAGAGCTAGAAATTTGAAAAGGCTGACACAGTTGAAGATGCCATATTTGCATTAGGAGACATACCATTCGTGTCAAGAAATGGAGCTTGTGATTCAAGACACTAGAAAATATTTCGACAAATCCGAGGCGCGAGAGAACCTAGCATCCAGAACGGAGCTTACGACCCAAGACACCAGGAAATATCCCGGCAAACCCAAACCGCGAGAGAACCTGGCATTTGGAACGTGTCTTACACCACAAGAAATTTCCCAGCTCAATTGTTTGACAGACGAAAAAGTGATTCGCTTATATCTTCTTCAGGCCTCACCGCTACATGTACGCCGAACTCTGGATCAGTCGTTCTATTATACCCTGGCAGACACATCTCAACGAGACAGTGATCAGGTGGTGTATCGCTATATGAAAGATCATATGTCAGATGTTTCTAAACCATCCGTTCTGATGGTGGATCAATGCTGGCTCTGGATTCTTGACGGAAGTTGGTGCAGCCCATTTTGGCCTCTGAAACTTTTTATACTAACACATATTTGCCTAGACACAGTCATTACCTGCTTTCCCTCCCGCTGGAATGTACAGAAGTTCAATAAGGAGGCCACAGACGATAGCACGGATGTTCTTCAAACGATGGTTGACTTACTCAGGGGAGACCAGGGGCAGAAAATTCGGACTGCGTGGAGTCTTGCTGAGTTTATTGTCGACTACTGCTCTAGAAGCGTGTTCAACCATGAAATCATGCCAAACGAGGAGTATCAGTTTCTTGAATTCTTTTCTCGTTCTATAAGTAAGGTTGTAAGTATTGACATCCAGTATTTACATCTTGTGCTAGAGACATGGCTAAAATTGTTCCTAGATGGTTAAGTAAGTAAAGCTATTCGAAGCCTTCCTCGGAGCCTCAAGCACAATAAAAGGACTTAATGATCGAGAGCAACAACGGCATGAGTACTATCAAAAACTTGGAAAGCCCATTCCACGTAGTGAGAAACAAGAGCTATAAACTGCTCAGGGGAAAGAACTCGATGCTCTTTTCGACATTACCCTGGAATGCGGGATACTCAAGGAGAGCAAGGATATCATGGATGAGCTTCAGATTATCACGAATGTCAATGAATGTCAAGAGACGGTCCTCTCCAAGCTCAGGGACATCATCAAGGAACAGAAGCCTACGCCAAAACCAAAAGATGCGGTACACGAACGGGTCGCAGCCACAGATTATCAGGAGGAGGAGTCTCGAGCAGAGAGTTCTCAATCAGAGGAATCTTCCATGAGTGCACTTCAAGGAGAGGTTGAAGAGCAGAACCAAGCCAGCAAAGCAATAGATGACAAAGGCAAGGCAGTTGCAACTGAGGATCAAGGAGAGAGAGTTCAAGCTAGCTCTGCGGACTTGGTAGCCGCAGAGGATCTAGTCCTGCAGTCCAAAGCCCGTAAAGCATATGTCAACGAGTTATATAGAAGCGCAGATCGAGCCTACGCCGCCGTAAGTAATCCAAATCTTACAACAGGGCAGAGATTGAGTATCTACAGATCACGGGCCTCCTTGAATTGAAGCAAAAACAAGCCAACATCTCGGAAGCTCGGTCAGCACGTCGATCCACAGAGGAAGCAGCTTTACAAGCAGAGGAGACCACAAAGCAAGCTGAGGAAGCCGCAAAGCAAGCTGTACAAGCCACATAGCTAGCTGAGCAGTCCACAAGGCTAGCCGAGGAGACCACAAAGCAAGGCTATACTCTTATGCTTGTAAAATGGCCCCGACTACAAACCCCTTGTCAGACTATTGTGGCTTACGCTTTTACAGTTCACCATTGTCACCATAATCTTCGTAAGTTAGTCGCTTCTCCTGGTAAGGACTAATTGACAAGAGCCACAGCTACCTCTATCCTCGTTGGCAAGTCTCTTTGCCCTCAACCTTCCAGGACTCAGCAGTGGTAATCTTAAAGTCGGTATCGTGTTTGCTATCTTAAGCAAGTAACCCTAGCCACACTGCCACGCAAATTAATTGGCAGGAAGCAATCTTTCCTGACGACAAGATAGTTCCAATATCAGCGGTTGTCATCATCATATCATTCATTCTCGCGTTCCATACCGGAAGTCGAAGGCTCGTTCTTGATCTTTTGCGCATCTGTTACGGGAAGCTTCCGGAGCTGAGATTCTTGACTCCAACATGGCTCGATGAATTCGAAAAGAAGCACTCTCTTCCCCAAAAACCAACAAAGGAGAAAGAAGAACTAACTTTAGAGCCGAAAGCTGATTCTTCAGGCTCTCTCATTGTAAATCCTCCAAGTCGAGACCCACAACAGTCAGTTCTCGAGGAAGAACAACAAAAACAGCAGGTGGACTTGGACCCATCAGATGAAGAGCAACGAGAGCCAGGTGCAAATCTGGGGCAAGAAAAGAAGAAGAATTCGGGCTCAGATACCACAGATGAAGACAGACCAGCGGTACACAGTGTTGAGGTGACAGCTGAGATGCCTGCAGGTATTTTCAACAAGGCATGGTGGGGGGAAAAGTTTGGCAACTTTCACTTTCGAGAGCCGAACTATCGAGGCAAGCTCAAGGCTGTAGAAAAATTTGGGGTGGAGGTGGTGTAGGGGTGTTGGGGGTGTTGCGGGAGAGAAGGGGTAGCTTACCGAGGAGCGGGTCAGATCTATACTCTGCCCAAGGTATGGTCCATCTTTGAGTATGAGATATGAAGTTTCCAAATTTCGATTTCTTTCTTTGCTACTGATTGGTTTTGGCGGGAGATTCATTAGGTTGTCCATCCTCCACTCGAACTTGATGGTGTAGAGTGCAGATGTTCTAAAATTATGGATTTCAATTTGTTCTTCTGACACAGGCCTCACATAAACTTCAGAAATTCAGACAGATCCACAATTTGTCAAGGAATGGTGCTTGGGATTGATACTTTCCGCCTAGGAGGTCACCACTCATTCTCGCGAATTACCTTAAGTAACTTAATATATACTTTACTTATATAATGCCTCCTTAATTCGTGCACGCACTTGTTCGATTTATTATTATGTGTTGTGTTCCTACGATCCCCTCTTTCCTAATTCTGTCGAGATGTTAGTCGAACCTCGACATCAACCCCTTCCAGACCGCATGAAATCCTACGAAGCCATCCACGACTCCAAGTTACCAACAGGAACACCCACAACCTCCGCCTCGATGGCTACAACTTCTCACGCTTCACCTCCCACTTCTTCCGCCCCTTCGACCCCCGCATCCATCCGCCATGACCTCCACATGCTCCAACCTCCTCCATTTCTTGCCATCCGCCACAATTGCTTACACCTAATCCGATGAAATTACTTTGGTCTTCCCCAACGGAGTCAACTCCTTCAATGACCGCGTGCAGAAGATCGCGAGTCTGGCAGCTAGCTACACTAGCGTACAGTTCAATATGCACTTATCCACTACCATATCCGCCATTCCAGATCTGGTAGTCAAGAATGCGTAGATTGTGGTTGAAACTTCGCATTTTGACGGGAGATTGTTCAGTGTTCCGACAATGGAAGAAGCGCTGAATTGTCTGCTGTGGAGATGTCGTGGGGACGCGGTCCGGAATAGTGTCGGCGCCTTTGCGAGGATGTTTAGCACGAAAGAGTTGCATGGAAAGTCGAAAAATGAGGTTCTGGAAATGATGAAGAGAGAGGAGAGGGGTGTTTGAGGATGTGGTGCCGAGCTGGGCGGTTAAGGGGACGATTGTGAAGAGAGAATTGGTTGAACATAAGGGGTTGAATCAGAGTACTGGGAAATTAGAGAAGACGATGAGGACGCGAATGATGGCGGTGGATAGGGGCGTTAGGGAGTTCTTGGAGGAGGGATTAAGATTGGTGGTGGAGAATTATTAGGAGAACATGTGAGATGAGACGGAGCACGTTATGAACTTGAGCTAATTGTGGAAGTTAAAAGAAAAATTCTCAATTCCAAACTATAAAGATAGGCAAATAAAGAGTGTTTGTAAGAAATTGGCCGGCCATTTCCTCATCTTACCTCCCTCTCAATCAAGGCACAGTAGAAGAAGAAATCCAAGCCACCCATCTCCCACCAAAGAAAACAACCAACGAAATTCACTTCATCAATGCACCCAATTGCCTGCTGCCACTTCGAGGAATATTGAGCAGTTGGAGGCAAGATCAGCTGTTTGGGGGTTAATTCAAGAGCCGAGAGACCGGAATTCCGGGATACTTACACTCCGTAGCAGATATACGAAGACCATTTGTTGTCCTGGAAAGTATTGGCATTTAGTGGCGTGTTGGAATAGGAGGTGTAAGTGAATCCGTTGACATATCCGCAATTGTAATCGCTAGATGAGCACACTCAACATCAGATCTTCCTTTCCTCATCTTATTCAAAACAGGGGTGAAGCTTGAGAATAGTGCTTACATGAAGAAGTAGCAGTACACGGATCTGTTGAGGATATTGACACCCGTGAGAACGTCGTTCAGATTAGTGCCAGAAAAGGAGAAGCAAGTGTTTTTGACGTAAGGAAGCCAGAAGTAGGTGTTGCCACTTGAATAATACGGGAGAGCAGTGGTCAGGACCCAGTTGAAAGGAGATGCTCTCTCCTCTAAGCCACCCTACAAGACATCAGCGACGAAGAAAGCCTTTGTGTGAATCTGGAATATACATCGTCAGGGTTGGCCTCCGCCTCGGCCTCCCTTTTTACTCCCTTATCTTGGGGTACAGCAGGCTTTGTATGCAACGCGACTGGTGCGGGAATTGTCAAGAAAGCGGCGGGTGCAACGTCCCATGCCTGGGGGACAGAGGCGGGGCGCGCGGGGACTTTGGTCGGTGTCGCGCCCGCGGGGGCAGGAACGGCCACCGCAGAGGCGAGAGCAAGGAGAGAAGCAATGGAGAGGAGTGAGAATTGCATGGTGATTTTGACTACTGGATTGATGGTTATTGATTATGGTCTGAAAGTAAAGTTTGGTCTGAGTTACTGGAAGTATTTAATTAATGAAGATAATGAGGAAGCAGAAATAGAGGAATTTGGGGTGTTTTAAATACTTCGGGCTCAACAGTTGAATAGTGTTGAACTAGCTAGCTATAGCTAGCATCCATTCCTTCCACCAAGGCTCAACCACTAGTCAGTTCGTTCTATTATTGGAATATACTTACGTACAGTCGCACTAACCGCTCAATTAGTATTAGTATACGATTACGTTTATTAATCCCACGCACTAGAATTAGTATAGTAATCGTACTACTACTAGAATATGGGGTAAATTACATAGTACACTAGGAATTAGGAATATAGCTATAGAAGTCATTCCCTTAGTTTTTATAATAGAATACTCCTAAAATTAGCTATTCTATAGATTATTAACCTTTAATATATCGATCTTTCCACATATGAATCGATACTTAATTTAATAGGTTCTGAGCCCGGCTAGCGCACACTAAGTACTTTCACGTGATTTTCGAATCACGTAACCTCATTATTCACTTTCTCTATTTCCGATATTATGGAAATCGCGATTTTTATTAAATCGCGCCTATTATATTAGCTTTATATTAAACGAATTCGCTAAAAATACAGCTATTTTTAGTTGAAAATTCTCTGCAAAATCTGCTATACTACACATTAAAAAATCGGAATATATCACTTATAAAGGAACGAAAATCACGTGTTCTATTAATTAAATTAATCGATTGATAATCGATTAATCTTATTAGATCATGATTAGAATATAATTAATAGAAAAATACTTTAATTAGATTAGATTAATGAGCACTAATCTAATCTAATCTAATCATTTGACACACTAGTAATGCAGGTAGACCGTACTTTGAACCGCCAAATCAATATCTCATTCCTCAGGACATAATAGCAGGAGATACCACTGTGGGAGACTGGCCGCCTGACTTGGGAAAGAACATATCCATGATCGGCTCAAAGCAGGATATGATGGACTTTTGCAAGAAGCCCCATAACCTGCGAGAACTGACATGGAATTATTGGAACACGGCTGCTGCATTCGCTAAGAGGATTTCGAATGGTACATTTTGCATAACGAAGATGGGGTATGCTGGCATAGTGCCTGGCGATTCGCGAGTTGGTGATGAAGTGTGTGTTTTCGGTGGAGCTGCAGTGCCATTTGTGCTTCGGAAAAACCAAGCAATAGAGGAGACACAGTATCAACTGATTGGCGAAGGCTATATTCACGGAATTATGTATGGCGAGGCACTTGGCTTCAAACATACCCCGGAGCTGGATTTTCATATGGTTTAGGCGTTAGGATGAAGAGAAAGATACTCTGCAGCAGCTTAACAATAATAGCTTGCTCCTTAAGCTTCCGGCCTGACTTCATGCGATGCTTCTTTTGCGAGACTATCTGCCTCCTTATTTTCCTCCCTGCTCACGAGATAGTAAGCAACCTGAACTCCAACCATACTGAGCTTCTCAACTTCGCCTCTCAATTTCAAGAATTCGGCAGAATTTTGAACCACTTTGCCAACCTTGTTAATAAGTACACCTTCCTTATTTTTATTCCAGTTCGCGAAGTGTCGGCACATCCCTTCGACGAGGTAACCTGGATTTGAAGAGTTAGCATTGGCATCTAAGACGAACGAGCAATTTGAACAGAACGGGGTGCTTGAGAGGTACACACTGGAGTCAGTAACAACAACGAGTCTGAGATGCATAACATCAGAGACTGCACGAGGGTCGTGACCACCTTTGGCCTCTTTGACCATGATCCGACGAGCAGGGAGGATTTGGAGACGAGCGATCTCTAAGGCACGGGCAGCAGCGGTGAGTTCTGCTTTCTGACTGGTTGGGATCCGTGGGCCTGGAAGGCGTTCTCCAATGTTAAACTTGGAGCTGGGACCAAAAAAGCAACCGATTCCACCACGCGCATCACGAGTTCCATTGCCAGAGCAAGCGCCGTCAGTGAAAACAAGTAGCGATCGACGTGTGCCACAATAGTCATGAGAGTAACTATGGTGGGAGGGGTGATTTCGAGCTGCTGCTTCACCTATCTCTCCAACCAACCAAGTGAGCTGACAAATTGTGCAGTGGTAGGTCTGTATGCTGGACAGTGGCAGTGGCTTCGGAGGATTGTCGTAAACTTGCTTGATTTTATAGGTGTTTGCTGGGCCTAGAACTTGCTCGTCCCATTGCGGCATGAATCTTGCCACGCATCCTCCGAGCACAAATACACGTTCATCCTCTCCATCGTCCTCTCCATCGTCCTCTCCATCGTCCTCTCCATCATCCTCTGTATCTTCCTCGCCGAAATCGAGGTCGTCGCGGCAGCCGAACACATAGGCATAGGGGTCCTCTTCATCGGATTCACCATATGTGAAATCCACACAGCAGATATCGCAACGTCTGAGGCGATGATCGAAACAGACCGTCTTTCCGTTTGACAAGTAGTGGATCAGTTGCGTAGGAGGTGCTGGGAGAGACATGTTTGGAAGTTAGCTGCGATGAGACCCGGTTGGTTGATTTTGACTGGAGGAGTGGTAGGGTCCAGAGGACTTGATTTCTAAGAAGCTACGATTTCAGGGTTCCGTAAATAAACGCTCGGTCCTAGCGCTTCGCTTGGAACCACGCTAACCCCACACAGCGACAAACGAGAAAGTTCCAGTCTCGGTTATCTGGTTAGTGTCATCACGTGAATGGATCCTTGAAGGAAGGTGTTGCTAAGAGACTTTGCAGGCAGGGGTTAAGGCCTAGTGGTAGAACCAAATGATTATGTAGAAATTTCCCTGCTGATTGAAGGCTGAGCGAGGGCTGAGCGAGGAAAGGTTGATTATTTTGGTAAGGGTCTACGCTGGAGCTCCGGGCTCCCTTCATTAAAAAGTCCTCTCTTTGATACTAGAAGTGATCAACCACAACGAATCTATTTAAAGGAATGGCTCGACTATTACCTCCCCGACCAGATATGCATTTCTCCGAGCTCTCTGGGGGAAATTTGATGCGGCTTCTTGGCAGAGATCCCTCGAGCCTTGGCAATGTGGGGTCTGGAGCTGTTGATTCGCCGAAGAAAAAGGGGAAGCAAGCGCAGCATCAGCCAGCCGCAGCAACGTTTAACCTTTATTTTTAGCCTCTTCAGCCTCGAGGCCGCTTCTCACTTGATGCAGACTGATGCAGGCCAATTTGGATTTCGTCTCATTTATTAATGAGAACATTCCGTCTTGGCCTTCGGGATTTGCCTTGCTTTCCATACACACAAATATTCCTCATCCCCAGATCGACCAAGGGGATCGCGTAGAACCCGTACTCTTGGGCGGAGTTGTGGCAGCGGCAAACCACAGAGCTTTGGAGTCTAGGGTATAATGTGCAGGTCTCCGGGGTAGCCCGGCTGTCAGGAACTCGTCAGTAACCGCCCGCTTCCTGCGTGACCACACGGCCTAATCCTTCTAGCTTTCAATTTGCCTCGATTGGGTAATTCAAGGTATGTGTTGAGAAATCCCCTTTCTTGGCACGGGATAACCATTTCAACACATACCTTTGGCAGATGCTCGTTGTGTTTTGATAGCTTCCTATTGGACGGGTTCATCTCTTTTTCCTTGGCTCAGGAACACCCACTTTTACTCATTCCTTAGGCACAGGGTCGAGTAGTGCTCGATAGCTTTCAATTGGATAGACTTACTTCTTTTACCCTAAATCCTACGTCCTTTGGAAAGTCTTCCCAAACTCAATTTTTCTACCTTGAGATGCTTCAGAGACAGGAAAACGGTCTAACTGATGACCCGTCACTGAAATAGCACGAAGCTACTTTGAAATAGGCAACTTGAATGAGCGATGGAGTGAGGGTTGGCGGAAAATCCGTTCTTTTGCGGGAGGGGGTTGTGAATAGGGCTCTGAAAAAAAATCTATAAAGAGTCAGCTTTTCAGCACCAAACATCATTCATCATCTCATCAAGACATTCTCTAAACGCATCAATCCCCTCTACTTCATACCATCAACCGCCATATTTAACTCCTCAGTCCCACTTCCTATTGCAATATGAAGTTCTCAATCATCATCCAAGCCATCGCCCTGGCACTCTTTAGCCACCTGGTTTATGCCACTGCCATAGATACACGTGCTGTTGCGGGTACAAATCATACCCAAAGCTTCGAAGACCTGGTTGCCTATCAACTGCCAGACGGCCGTCGCAGAATCGATTTCTATGACAACGGCGCTTTGGAAGGTTATGCTATTGAAACTGATGCTGGAGGCAAGTTTCTCCGCTCACCCCGATCCCAATTCTCTCTTGGTTTTAACTTAACTACCAGCTACTTTCTACGATGTCGATGGGACTGAGATCGATCTCAATGATGTCCCCCTCAATAAACGTATCTCGAAATGGAGACTTGCACTCAAGTTTGCAAAGTTGATTGCTAAATGGGGCAAGAGAGCTTGGGACTATATCTACTGTGTTGGCGCCAACGCTATGTGGAAGTGTGCTGATGATGTGAGTAATTCTCGGATTTGAGACAAGGGGTTAAGGCTAATAGGACGCAGTATCTTCAATGTGCTCAGGTAGGCATTCCGCCGTGGAAGTGCATTGAGGGTATCGTCTGTGTTGGGGTTGCTGCCAAGAGGTGTGCTTAGGACACTTTTGTTGTATTAGAGGGAATGGCTGAGTTGATTCGAGAGCGCCGCAAGACAAGGAATCCAATAAGGATCTAGGGACTTTTTTTTGTTTTGCTGTTTATGAAGTTTGAAACAAGTGCTTTATTTGGGCTTATTTGTTTCTCTGATTAGGGCCTTGTAGTGTTGGGCTAGCAGAAAAATAAGTTATTCCATACTATTCTGATTTAACTTCGCGCTCCGTTTTAACATTGTAGCACTTGATTTGTGAGTTTTCAGGCATTCGTCCTTTCCAAGATCATTGCCGGTGTCTGAAGAGAGGAGATATCAAAGAGTGCTGTTAATATTTTTGGTTTATAATGCAAATGAACTCAGCTAATGGCTCGTCTCTGGGAGTAGGTACGGCAAAATAATGTTATTGAGCATGTTAGAATCCTCCTAGTATGTCACGGAAACCCGATTGCATTATGGTAGATAGAATGGGTAGGGTGGGAGGATGAGTGGACAGGTGTGGTGTTTAGAGAGGAACATAGACAGGGTAGTAATAAATTTATTCAATGGTGCTTGAAACGTTTACTAAGTGGTGAGCAAAACACCCTTCAAATCACTTGATCCTGTCGTAGGCTTTTGCATGTTCTTCTAGCACGTTAACAACTTAACGACCTTGCCTCTTTGAGTCGCTTTCTCTGCATATATGTCTGAATCATTGATCACTTGTTGAATTATCATTACTTCTTCCCTAATAACAAATATGCTTTGTTTCTTCTACTTCACACTTCTCTTCTCTTCATTCTAACATCTCAGGCTAAACCTTGAAAGTAATCTCCTTAAACCTAATAGTTGCAGATCAGATCCAAAAGGCCGTATTTCGACGACGATAGCGGGCATCCATACCCATTTTCAGATAACAGTGACTCTTCTTGCGGAGAAGAATGTGCGAAATCTCCGCCGAATCTTTCGGGGTATCAGGAACCGGCAGAGTGGAATATTTGTAGTGAGGTTGGGTAAAAGGTTGGTACAGTACCCGAGGAGGATGGAGGCTGAGCTGGGGGGAGACTGGGGGGAAATGGGTGGATAGGTAGATATGGAATACGCCTTTGAGCTTTAATATCCATTCAATGCGTGTTGCAACTACCTGTAGAGATCTCGGGTCATTTCCGAAGTTGATGTGAAGAAGGGCTTTTGAATTCAGAAGATTACCTTCAAGGACACAAATCAAGCATCGCTCCAGCCAATTCTCAGCTCTCTGTCAACGCCTTCAGAGCCAGAAGCAGCCCACCCATATGCTCCGGCAAGTCCAGGCATAACGCTTTCTCCTCAAGTTCACATTGAGGAAGAGGAAAGCGAAGTTGATGAGCATCACAAACCAGACTTCTCTAAGCCCTCCAGCATGAGCTCAATAACCTCCTAGTACACGTTCAAAGCATCCCTCCTAGCGAATTTCAACAGCTCATCTAAGGAGCCCTTAAGATCGTATCCTTCCTGGAGCAACAAGTTCGCCCCTTTCTCATCGTCCTCATGTCCCCTCTCCTGGCGGCGGCCGTCAGAATCTCACGCAATATCTGATTTGCAATGAGGTCCCAAGAGTACAGGTAGACTATCGGAGTAGCTTTGCCCGCCTTACCAAAGATCTCCTCGATCCGACCTGTAAAAGCAAGCGTGGCAGCAAGCCTTTTTCAGTGCCTTGTTTGCCTCCTCTACTTGCTTTTTACCCTCGTCGCGAGCTGCGTGGGTCGAGGAGTTTTCCTTCCCAACTGGTTCCTTGCACTTGTTGATTAGGGATTGGATTACTTGCGCCGTCATTGGTTCAGCGGGACTCTACTCGGTGGCACTATTGACGACGGATGAATTTCCGTCGCAGTGTTCTTTAACGGGACTGTATTCGAGGAAGTCTAAGTCTAGAGGCTCTACCAGGTCCCTGGGAATGGAGTAGGGGCCAAAGTCTAGGCACCGAGTTGCTCCTTCTTCAAATTTGGCGTTGATACGACCCACCCTACAGCCTTGGGTGCAGGTAGTAGTCGTAACTTCGCAACCGCAGATCATGTAGCTGACAATCGTCCTACTACAAAGACAAATTTATGGAAATTACTTTGGTCCAACTTCGGACGCTGTCACTGACATTGACACGCGGTGTTTGTCGGAGCTAATACCTCTGTTAGACTTGACCTCCATATTTAGAGTGGTTAGTAGACTTACAGATCTTGTATTAAGGTTCTCTCGAGTGGACATCCTTGAGAGGGTGGTTATTGTTGGTCAAAGAAAGGACGCGAGGACGTTTTATGCTTGAGATTAAGTCGTTAGGTAACAAGCTCGATTCACTTTTGGGCTCGGCTTCAGACTTTGCCTTGATAAGCATCGGGTTGAAGATGAACTCATTTCGCTTTGGTCGGTTAAAACTTTGCTTTAAAAGAAAGAATCGAATCATAAACGAGAACAGCTTAAAGATCCGTTGACAGCACTCCGAAGTTGCTCCCCTGGAGCTCACACAAATGGCACACTTACTTTAAGGACCTTTTTCATTTGCTTTCTATAATACAAAGCTGCGTCAGGTGTTGATTTATTACTCATCTGACCTCCCGTACTCGCTGCTAAGCGGAAACAGCAACGTATTCTGTAATAGCCATTGGAACAAGACTAAACCCCGCTGATTATTCTCAAACCTCAATTGAGATGAGATTCGGTCGGCCATGAGAAATCTGCTAAATTTCTCATGAACTCAAGCTCAAAACTCTTCGCATGCTCGCAAAACAGCAGTACGAAGACAACGGCATAAAGTATCGGAAATACAGGGCATTGGGAGACTTTTAGGCTCTCCAGCGTTCAGATTAAGGCGGTAAACTCGCTATAAGGCCCTATATTTCCAGGCCCTTCCCCTAAAAGTAGCATTTACGCCTTCGACAAGGGCTACCACACCTTTTCAGGGCTTCCCCTTGTACTCACAAGGGAGTCTTCGCTAAAGAGGCCTATAATAGTCACTTATTTAGCGTCCGAGCGCTGTAGTTGCTCTACCAACAGCGCTATAACCCTAGAAGATCTACTTATCCCTTGCGAATGTCTTATAGCGCCTATTCATGTCGATTTAGGGAGCACTACCTAGAGTTATAGGGGCTTATAGCGAGCGTCTGCCCTAAATTCGCACCCTGTAGAGCACCAAGGGTCAAAATGCCCTGTATTCCCGATACTTTATGCCGTTGTCTTCGTACACAGCCTCTCGTCGCTCCTTCCCAGTGAACACCCAAACAAGTAAGATCCTTCCAATCGCATAGTGCAACCCGCCTACACTTTCTCCTCTCACTGCGAGAGCATATAATCAACATCAACAAGAACTTACACAAACTCGTCGCACTCCTTTAACACCTGCATGACATCCTCATTATCAATATTCTCCCCCTTATTCTGCAACTCAGTGGCGATGAAATCAATGAGGTCTCTATATCCCTGCACCAGCTTGCTGAAATTCGTCTCGTCAGTACTTCGTACACTCGAATGTATATGACCTGCTTGTCAATCCATGCTTCCAGGCGCAAAGTGCCAAGAGCCGACCTAAGCTTGGTGACTTTGGTGATCATGGGTGTACAACGGTAATGGCTGCAATGGGAAGCAGCTTCTCTTTATTGCAGCGGCCCCGGCGTGACTTGACCTTGCTGACCATTGACTTGAATCTGACTGAGTTCTTCACCATTTCCTTTAATTTATTGACTGTTGACCTCATCTTAGCTGATACCGGGTGCTTATAAATAAAGTTTTTAATATGGCTTATTATGTGACTCAGCATTGCGTGGCCACGTGGTTTCGTAACAGTAGGTACAAAAAGCTGGCTTGGCACTGAAATACCATTGGTGTTGAGCTATTAGTACTATCGAACTGCCGTTATATGCTCATCCGTGTGCAGATATCGTCCCATTAATCTCAAATTACCATCTGCTCACTTCTTTCCAGCCTCCTCATCCTTCCGCTTATGCAACGTAGCTACAACCCTATCCGTCATCATATCATCCACATTTGGCACCCAGAGACTACAGAAAATCGCAAGCGCACTAAACGCGATCGTAGTGTAAAACACAGTCTGATAAGCATGACTACTTGCAACCTTATACGCTGCGATTCCCACGCTTTCAATCGCACTCGTCAGGCCTTCCACTTTCGAGAACGCTTCTGGAGTCCCTACTGCGACCGCACTTAGAAATGCTTCCACAGACGAGGACGGCAATCCAGCTGCGATGAGTTTCGGAGGCACTTCAGCGGGGATTGTACGAGAGAGACGGTTAGCCAAGATGACGGTGTAGACTGTTCCTGCGATGGTTGAGACGGTTTCGCGGATGCACGCGCCTACTCCAATGGCGGTGCCGATTTCGGCTTGCGATGGGATGATCATGCCGCTGATGGTAAGACCGATGTTTGTAAGCCAGCCCATAGAAAAGCATCCTAGGAAGAGGAGGGCAGCGATGGTGTTTTGGTTATAGGGAGTAGCACAGGCGCCAGCTGTCAATCATTAGTGCTTGTTCGAATGCCATTCTTGACACTAGATGAGTACCTGGAAAGTGGGGGAAAAGGAAGACGAGGGGGTGAGAAAGGGTGGACACATACCTCCCAGAAACAGACCCATCAATGTTGCAGCCACAATGAGCTGATACTTCTGCTTCCCAATCCTCTTCCCCAGTACACCACTAACAATCTGACCCGAATTCGTCCCAAGCCCGGTCACACAACAAAGGAATCCTCCTTTTGTCAAGTCCTTCGTGTACAACGCAAATACCATTATCGGCCACACAATCGCAAAACAAAAGTAAACACTTGCCCCGAGAGCTATCATAAATATATCTGCTACCCATCTCATGTTGCGGAAAAGATGCATGGGAACGAGTGGTTCTTTCAAGGGGACGAATATTTCGTAAAGAATAAAGGCTACTAGGGAGAGGAACCCAACGATGATTGTTGCAATAACATGAGTAGATTTCCAGGCATATAAGGACCCGCCCCAGGAGATACCCATTAAAAAGGTGACGATACCGCCGCAGAAGAGGATGAGGCCAATGAAGTCGAAGTCTTTAATAACTTGGCGTCTGGTCTTCTTGTGGTCCCACCTCTCATTGAATGAGGGTGGGAAGTAGCTAGGATTGTCAGCTCGGGGAGTTTTGCATGACGTCGGGGGGGGGGGCTTACAATAGGAACCAAAAGACTACTGCCAAAAAATTGACCCCGATAAATAGATAATAGATTGACCGCCATGTTTGCTTGCTATGCTGGACAAAGGCATAGGAAACGGCCGGACCAAAGCCATCTAACGGCCAACCCCAGCAGTACACGAACCCCATGCTGAGAAACCGGTACTTGAATGGAACGAGTTCACCGACGACAAAGGGATAGGAAAGCTGAGAGGCTGCTGCAAATCCGATTAAAGTTGTACCTCCAATGAGCATGGGAATACTCGTAGCAACAGCGCTGACGATACAGCCGACGAGCGAAAGAACCGATCCAGAGATGAAGAACCAACGACGTCCGAAAAGGTCAGACAAACGTCCAACGAGGAGTTGTCCCACTGCTAAGGTTAAGACGTAGACAAGTCCTACCCAGAGATAGTTTGGATCAGGACCAATGTCGGCATTGATAACTCCCAAAACAGGCGCTACAAGAGCAAAGGTTCCAGCACCCTAAATATCTCAGCCTCAAGTTCTTCTGTGTGCCTGTCTCAGTGCTACTTACGGCCGTTAGCGAAAGGCCTGCGGCGACTAGAGTTCCAATGAAGTACGGACTGCGGAAATAACCTTCTGGTAGATCCTGACTGTCGATATCGAATGTTTTTACATCAGCGACGACAGGATCTGGCGAGGCCTTTTCCGGGAGGGCCGTTGAAACAACGGCTTCGCCATCTTTGATGGCGTTATGAGACATATCCAGAGTTCTGTGGAGCAGAAGCAGGATCAAGAATAATGGACAAAAAAAGCTTCTTCGGTTTCAAGCCGATCTGCTTTGATAGCTACGAGTCCGAGTCGGTGGGTTCGCTGAGAACATGGACGGGAGCTCTGACTTCAGCTGAACAGAAAGAATGGAGATCGCAAGCTTATCTCTTTGTCGGGCGGCCCAGAACTGGGGTCGGTGTAGCGAGAATATGTACTCCATTCGCGATTCTGTGCCGATCGAGTGGTCAGGTCTTGCCATTCCACGCTAGGTTCTTGACGAATGTGACCTGTCTGGTCGGTCCGGCCAACGTCCCGATGTTTTGACTCGGGAGATTGAAGGCTGCATGAGCCTTCCGCCTTCTGGAACGTTCCGATATCACAGCAGAATGGAATTGAGCAACCACACGCCCGCTCTTGACTCGTAAACGTGGGTTTTCATGCAGGGCTCCCTGCAGTACTACCCCGCCCTTGAATACTTACAGTGGGCCCAAGGGTGACAACCACCCAAGTGCTGGCCGTCTCAAGGGTTTCAGCAGGGAGCACTTCGCGCCTGATATTCCACCACTGGGGGATATAAACGAGGTTTCAGGGTGGCGTTACCCAAGGGCCTAACGTGACTATTTAAGGGGGTGGGGGAGGGGGATACTATCACTTTCACGCAGCTGGATACACACAAGATTGCAAAAAAGAAACAAAGACCGGGATGCCGGCCGCACTGGGGAAATCGATTGGAAGTCTGACAGTGAGCTACTACCAATCTGTGGAAGATGTTTCACTCGTTTCGGGGAACGGGGAGCCGGGAGCCCGGTGGCTATGCATAAAAAGCATTTCATTCGTTTGTTCTTCCTCCGCGTGGGTACCGGGAGCTGTTCCCCGACGACCAAAGCAGCCCGTCAGCTCTAGGATAGCGATTGCCTGCCACTCCTTTTTGTGTGAATTCTGCCAGGCATACTCTACAGTGCATTTGTACGGAGACATTTGCAATCGGCATGCACCCGCACCTGTTCATGATGCGGCTGGACCCCCCAAAAATAGACGAGAAATAAAAGTCTACAGACATATTGATCTATAGCGCGGATCGACCAGGAAGATATACTCAGAGTTATCGAGGGTATTATACAGCGCGCGGGTTGCTGTGTTTTGCCCGGAGATTGTGATGCGACGACACGCCTACTCTGTCAGGCTCACCGCCTCCACATCGGGTTGGGAAGGGACTTCAAGGGAGGCTGGGCAGCCAACCAAACATTTTAGCCAAGCCCCACACGGTGAGGAACGTCTTCGGGAAAGTTTCCACACGCTATAAAGATCCACCCCGCCTTTTTGTGCGCAGTATTGCTCAAGAAGCGCCATAGCCTAGCGCACCTCGATATCATTGAGTCGAGTTAAGCTTTGTCTGGAGTGAGCGCGCTTGATTCAACCTCCGGTCACTGTTCGCCGCATTTGATAAGATGGACACTCCTCCTGAGGCTGGCGGGTCTTCCTCCAAAGCGAGGCAAGCGAGTCGCTCCGTGTCACTCCTGACTCCGGAACAGTTGGTTCGGAAGAGGGCACAGGATCGTGAAAGTCAAAGACAAACAAGGCAAGCACGCTTCGAGATGCTCATAGGAGGGTGGGGCTGTGTGGGATTTCGAGTTAACTTGGCACAGATTGCGAGTGAAGCAGACAATTGCAGAACTTGAAAGCAGAGTTGAGGATTTGACCACGCAGCTGATCGCTACTAAATTAGAGAACGACTCATTAAAGGCGGAAAATCAGTTGGCGCCCCCTGGATCCATACCGCAACAACTGGTACCGGGCTCAATTCCCTTAGATGACCCATTTGAAAATTATCCTGGACTAGATGCTGTCCAACAAAGAAATCTTCATGCAAGTCAATATATGCCCACCGATTCGCAATTTGCAGAGTCTTCAATGATGTCAATACCAATCGGCACAGGTGAGTGGACATTCAATTCATCTTCTGGATCCATTTACTGATAGCGTTGATGATGGAAGAGCATGAGGCTCCCGGGCTACTTGACGCCAGTTTACTACCCATGCTACCTCAGTATTTGTATGACGACTTTGTACGACCTATTTCTATTCCAGTCTGGGAAGCACGGTCTTTTCACTACCCTCCCACATGCAGAGTTGATAAGGTTCTCCTTGGTCTTGTAGAGTCCCGGAGGCCACTCAACCCAATAGGGGGCAATGAATATGAATTCACCAACGAAAAGTTCCCCGCTGTTGCTGCTCTCTTGAATCCTCAGCACCATGCATCGGCATTTCCATTGACAACTTCAATTGTTTCTGTACGTTATTGGTCTCCTCTTCTGGTCCCTGCACTGACACAGATCTTCATAGAGTCTCATCTACCATTTGACTATAGATAATCTTCCAGAACAGGTGAGTCTGGTTCAAGGAATGGTCCCCACAGTTGTGCTGACGGAAGTAGATTGCGATGATGTAGTATGTCAAACTTTTCGTTCTTGTTCCCTTGAAATGCCGACTCGCAACTCTGGGGAGCACGTTTCCACACTCGGGCTTTCACTCTTCGGACAAAATACGGTGCTAACTCGTTGGGCAGCCTGTTTTGTATATTGTGCAGAGTAAGTGGGATCGCCCCGAATTTTGAACAATGTCAAGACTAAGGTATTGCCAGTGGTTAATTACTGGTTCTCAAGAAGATTATGATGCAATGCCAGTATGGCTAAGACCGGGCGCTGCTCAAATTGTGACAGCCCATCCCATGTGGGTTGATCTGATGGCCTGGTAAATATGAATCGTCCTTTCTTGCATCCTCTGTTTGCTGATTTGAACAAGGCCTAAAGCTCGGGACAGACTTTGTCGAGACATGAAGTTTCATGACAAATTCGAAGAATTCAGTAAAATAGCTAATGAAACATGGTCAATCAATTGGCCGTACAATCCAGGCGACTGCTTTATCACTTTGTCCTCGAAAGAGTACATTGTGAACCCTGTATTCATTACACACATTCGAGACCTATCAAACTGGACTTATGGCCCAAGTTTTTTTGAAGCGTGAGTTCATACAAGTACCTAGTGTCAT
Organism: Hyaloscypha sp. PMI_1271; assembly: GCA_021399465.1. Taxonomy (NCBI): domain Eukaryota; kingdom Fungi; phylum Ascomycota; class Leotiomycetes; order Helotiales; family Hyaloscyphaceae; genus Hyaloscypha; species Hyaloscypha sp. PMI_1271. The sequence goes on along the minus strand of JAJTUS010000216.1, from coordinate 37,183 downwards.
GAACTGTTTAACTAACAGGGTGTGACCGAAGTTATCCGGAATTCAAGAATGAAATCAACATGGGAAGACCTAGAGCTAAGGTTTAAAGGATGTCGGATTCCTCCAGAAAGACAAGTGCAGTTTTAACAACACCTTCCGGATGATTGGGGCTGGCAAATCATCTTCATTAACCCGGTCGCAAAATCGAATCGCGATACTTTTCGGCCCTTCGGTGTTGAACCTCCAAGATAGGTCATCCGACATCCTGACGACTGTCGTCAAATACCTGTGTGGAGCAGAATCGAAATTAATTGGGTCACCAGGGTTGGATTGACTCGTTAGCTCATGGGTTGCCCGGTTCCATTTCCTGATCTAGCCACCTGCAGCATTCAGCACTCAGCCACCAAGCCTCTTGACACATCACTACGTCTCATAAAGTGTTATTATATAGTTTCAATATTCGAAATCTTGATCGTTTTCTGCACAGAAGTACATGATGGGTCTTGTCATTATTTTGAGAGGCAACTTCGGTGCGATCTTGGGGTCATGGAGTTGGTTGACAGCGACGGTGGCAATATTGAGTCCTGTAAGAAGACATTCCTATTCATCTACTCAAGCTGATCTATCTATATTGCAGATTATATTATGGGTTTTTGCACACGTTATATACAATATATACTTCCACCCGCTTGCAAAGTTTCCTGGTCCAAAGTTAGCTGTTGTTTCAAACGTATATCAAAACCACCGCCCATTTGACACCCTCTTTGTCTAACAAGGACCTAATCACAGATCTTCTACGCAAGAACGGTAGTCAGTGGAAATTCGGTTAGGACTATGAAAGCTCTTCACGAGAAATATGGTCCGTTTCCAAAAATCAAGCTCCAGCTGTACACAAGCTAAATTTATATAGGAGATGTGGTTCGTTGGTCTCCTGATGAGCTCTCCTTCTCTTCTGCAGCGGCCTGGAAAGATATTTATCTCCCACAAAAATCCAGAGAAATTTTCTTGAAGGATCCCAAGTTCTACGTAATTGACAATGAGTAAGTCTATTCTCTATATTTCCACAAAAAGAACATGCTAAAGTAGAGATCCTCTAGACTTCGAGCAAAACAAATTGCCAATATCTTAGACCCCGAAGAGCACGAACGAGCCAGAAAGGTGCTAGTGAGTATTTCAGGCACTTGATAAATTCATTGACTGATAATTCCCTACCTAGTCCCACGCATTCTCACCGAAGGCTCTCTTGGAGCAAGAAGACATTGTTTTGAAATACGCAAACATGTTAATGACTGCTATCCAAGAGGGGTCTCGCAACGGACCGATCAACTTCATAGACTACTATAACTGGGTCACCTTTGATGGTAAGCTCCCATTTATCCCTCCTATTCACCCATCCCTAACTAATACCTAACACAATTAGTGCTCGGAGAACTTGCATTTAGCGAAGCCTTTGGCTCCGTTCGAAATAGAAAGACCGATTCCTGGATCTCCACCATTCTCCAAGCAATTAAGTTTGGTGCCTACGACTCTGCAATCTACCGCCTCTCCCCACGAATATGGAAACTCATGCCATATTTCCTCCCTTCTAATATCACCAAAGAAGCACTCAATCACGTGAATCAATCTAAAGCCAAAATCCTCGCTCGGATGGAGAAGGGAGACTTAGAGCGTCGAGATTTCTGTTCTTATCTCTTCGAGAAAAAAGAGGAGCTCGGGTTAACAGACTGGAATCTGGCGGGATATGCTAATGTTCTAATTATGGCAGGGAGTGAAACTAGTGCGGCGCTTTTGAGCGGGTTGACGTATTATCTTTGTAGGACTCCTGATGTATATAAGAAGCTAAAGGTTGAAGTAAGGGGAAGATTCGAAACTTCGGATGAGATTACGAGTCAGCGGGCCACATTTCCATATTTGACTGCGGTTATCCAAGAGGCATTGAGAATTTTCCCGCCCTCACCAATTGCGCCGCCGAGAATAACTCCAAAGGAGGGTGGGATGGTGGCTGGTGTCTTCATACCTGGAGGAGTAGGTTTCATCTTAACTGCATCTATCTTTTAAAGTCACTGACGATTTTACAGACAACGGTCGGCGTCCACATGTGGTCCGTTACACATAATCCAAACAATTTCAAAGACCCATATGCTTTCCGTCCAGAACGCTGGCTTGATCCAAACTGCACCGATAATCTGAGTGCCAGCCAACCATTTCTCATTGGTCCAAGAGCTTGTATGGGACAAAAGTAAGCTCGCCCTATCTCAGCCTTCACAAGATCGCACTAAATTGATATTAGCATGGCCTGGATGGAACTTAGGATTTTGATTGCGAAATTGGTTTTCCTGTTTGATTTTGAGCTTGCCGATAATGATCTGGATTGGGACCGAGATTGCGCTTGTTTTCGTCTTTGGCAGCGGCCGGATTTGTGGACCAAGGTTACAATGAGAGAAGATTTATAAGACTGGAATTCAAGTCGACATTTGTTACTGCTCGCTACACTTACTTACTTTTGCTTTTCAACGTTCGTGTCTGATAAGTATATTAAAGAAGCTTTGGATTGGTCCATAATTGTGCGCTGCATATTGCTCTGGTGTTATAAGTGTCCCTGTATTTATCTAGGTTCTGCTAAATTAATCCTCGCAGGTAATCATCACTTAGGACCGCTGCAAGCGGAGAATAGAGGATTGTTCCCGTCGCACAGCAAAATGTACTTGAGGCTTCTCACAGTCCTACTTCCCCGATCGCATTAGGGCTGCCTCCGTTGGATGGAAGCCGGAGGCCTCCTGCATTAGATAGAGGGTTTTACAGAGGCCTCACACATTCCAACTTCCCCGAAAACATTGGGCTGTCTCCATTGGATGGAAGCTGGAGGCCTCCCGCATGAGACGGGTTCTGGGAGTCTTCCGCAACTGGACCGCGGTGCAAGCTCGCCCTGTCGACAGCGTTACATTTGTTGAGATGCGCCAGTGTGGGAGCACAGGAGAGAAGATGTTACTCCTGTCATTCTATCCGTCCGAGTTGGTGACCTAATCGAACAATACCGGCATATCCCCAAACCGCACAGTGCGGCTCGCAACCCTCACATGGCAATATGGATCCGTGGCCAGACTCGCATGCAACTATTTGAGTCATTGAAGAGAGCCCCTTGAAGTAAGGCTAACTAGAAATTAGTTAATAGGGCCAGTTGCAGCGATGTTCCATCTCATCTTGCGCCTGTTGCATCTGGTAGTGAAATATCTCATCAATTATCAAATTGAGTCTTAATACTCCCATATCCACTATTATCGAAGCCTCCTGAAATTTCCATGATGGCTAGCAACTACGAGAACACATCAAGCAGCATGCCGGGCCTAACAGCGGATCCCCAGCTGAACCAATCGATAGCCCTTGACTGTCGGTCTGCTTCCAACGATAAAGCAGTAGTTGTGGGCTTATACGGAGTTCCCGGATCCGGTAAGACGTTTCTACTGAACCAGCTGAAGCAAGAACTTGGGCAAGAGCATTTCGAGTTCTACGATGGCACGAAGATGATTGCTAATCTTGTTCCCGGCGGACTCGACGCGTTCCAGAAACTGGAAGAGCAAGAGAAGGTGCATTGGCGCCAGCTTGCTATCGACACGATCGGGAAGGAATGCGCCGACAGCGGGCGAGTTGCAGTCGTGGCTGGACACTTCACGTTCTGGCCCGAGCAGACGGAAGCTGGACAGCCAGTATATACTAGGAATGACTTGGACACATTCACGCACATCCTCTACTTGGATGCTCCCGCCGAACTCGTCGCGCAGCGTTGTTTAAACGACACGGAGAGAAGTCGTGCGTCTGCGTCCATCAACCATCTACGCAAGTGGCAGCAGGCCGAAAAGACCCAGCTGCGCCATCTCTGCTACCATCATAGAATTTTGTTCACGCTCATACCCCCGCACCCAACGTTGTTGAACAAAGTCCCAACGCTGCTGCGCGATTTCCGACATCATACCGAGGGCTATAACCTGTCTCGCGCCGAAAGCAGGATGGAAGAGGTCCTTTTTCGAGGGCCGAGCACAGCTGGAGACAGTGTTGGTCATGGACGCCGACAGGACCTTAGCTTCAAAGGACAGTGGTGCGTTGTTCTGGAAGATCGTCTCCAACTCGCGGCAGTCGGAGGACGAAGAACGTTGGTTGAAGACGTTATTCAGCAGCCCGTTGGGTTACTCGTACACTGCCTTTCGCCAGGCCGCTCTACTCTACGAAGAGACGACCAACGATCAGGAGTTTAAATACTGTTTAATGCCTTCTGCGAAAATGTAGCGTCGGTGGTGACTATGTATCCTGAGTTTGTGTCACTATTGCAGCTGGTAGCTGGACAAGAACATGTTGGCGCGACAGTTGTTACCTGTGGGCTGCGCGGTGTTTGGGACAAAGTCCTGGAGAGAGAAGGTCTGTCCAAGACGGTAAAAGTCATCGGAGGGGGACGTATCGCAGACGGGTTCGTCATTACTGCTGCAGTGAAAGCCGCCATGGTTGTCCATTTATGAGACATCCACCACATGTACGTTTGGGCGTTTGGAGATAGTGTGCTGGACTTGCAAATGTTGAGGAAGGCAGATCAAGCTATTGTTGTGGTCGGCGAGGAGCAGGCCAGGAGTAAGACCATGGACGCGGCATTATTAAACGCCTTCGACAATGACGGTCTTTCTGCACAACAAGTTTTGCTGCCCAGCAATGCGTCACCACGTCTAGACACCACCAAGCTTCCCCTGGTCCAGCTACGGACCGCGAGTTCGTCAATGCTGTTATCCGTCGCGGCAGTCAGCATCCTCTCCAAGTACTCCATGCAACAGACAGAAATGCCGCCAAGCTGCTCATGACGCCGATGCACGATGCAACGGTTGCCGGTCCGGTCCTGCGGGAAGCCCATCGTCGTGTTGGATGGTATGGCGACGGAATTCCTGGCAGAATTGATTGGGGTGGAGCAGTATCCAATTCCGCACGTACAGGGCCATCAGACCAGTGGCTATCGACTTTGCCGCGAGAAGAAGACATCAATTGTGGCACTGATGCGTGGCGGAGAGGCCATGGCTTTCGGCGTTAATGAAACCTTCCCGAGTGCGATGTTCGTCCATGCCAAACGTCCCGAAGACATCGAGCCCCACCATCTGTTGCAACAGCGCACTGTTGTGCTAGTCGATTCGGTGGTGAACAGCGGCAAGACAGTAGTGAGTTTTGTGCAACATTTCCACAGCCTACACGCCACTATTCAGATTGTGGTCGTTGCCGGCGTTGTCCAAGTTCAGTCAGTTTCTGGGAGGCTCGCCCAGGCACTCGCCTGTCACGCAAATTTCAGCTTTATTACACTTCGCCTCTCTGACAAGAAGTTCACTGGCAGAGGCACTACAGACACCGGTAACCGTCTCTTCAACACGACGCATCTACCATGACTCTATTTCTTAGCTGTAAGGACGGGTTTTCATGAGAGCCGATGGTTTAATAAGTATTTACTTGAGTGACTTAAGCGTTTTGAGTATTCTTTCAACAACTTAGCTCTATTTAATATTGCTCACTTCTCTGGAAGGGGGATTGCAAGTTACCTCTCACGAGACTATGACAAAATCGGAAGCGGAACATTGAAAAGTTTTTCCGCGATGCAAATCACGTGTATCAGCTGTCAGCTGCCACCTTCTTTCGGGGAACTCCCTGAATCGTGTCGTCTTCCGCCATGAGCACCCTAACAATTGGTTCTTCAATAGCGCCCCACAACTTGAGACTATACGTTGCACTCTATTGTCTGAACCCTCTGTCGAGTCTCGCGGCCCTACTCATTTTTGCCCCGTGTGCATTCGTCCGTTCTTCACCGAGCCAGTTCTGAAAATGTCACAAGGTACACAATTTCTACCACGTCGCATCTGTCTGATTGATATTTGGTGCCTGCCAAGTACCCCGCATCACGCTAGGGACATGTTCAGTTGCAAGGTGGCAGAAATGCAGGGCATTATGACCCTGTGATTCTGCGGTGTCCGGGAGCAGTATTCTCAGCCAGGTCTTGGCAAGCCTTGAATGGGATCGAAGGCCGACAACGGCGAATCGCCGATGTAAGTTATGTCATTTCAGACTTTCGAACGGCCTTTGGTTCGGCATCACATGAAGAATGACAGTTCCATCACATAGGAACGCAATTTCAAGTGACTTCGTCGTGTTTGAGCGATGTCGTTTATATATGGAAGATGCAAGGAGGACATTGTTCATGTGTCCGCCAGTCTCGTTTTCGTTTCGCGCTCTGAAAAGTTACTCTCAGCCGCGAAATGACTTCTCTTCTTATGAAAGCAGTGGTACTTGGTTTCCTTTCCTCGGCCTTCGCTGTCCCCTTCAATACGTTCGACGGCCCCGGATTCCCAGCTTGTTATAATGTCTCTGCAGTCTACCAACCTACGAGTGTTGTCGACATGGTCTCTCTCGTCAAGATGGCAGCTGCTTCCAACATCCCCGTTCGAGCAAGTGGCAAGGGTCATATGTGGTACGATACCATGTGTTCGGACAGCGAAACAATTATTATCCAAACCGAGGGCGTTCACTCAATCAGCGACTTTGAGTTGACAGGTTCCGAAGGTTCCGTCATGATTGAGGCTGGGGTGACATTCTTCGAACTAGCAGACTACCTACATGCACGCAACGCTTCTATCGGATACGCTCTGGTGAACTGGAACATGACTGTTGCTGGAGCTGTTGCTATGGGTGCTCATAGATCATCTTTACGAGAGGCTTCGATGGTAGCATCTGGCGTCCTGGAGATTCACATCATAGATGGAACGGGCACTATTCAGAAAGTGGTCCGGGACGAGACCAGCGACGACTGGCTTGCAGCATCAACTTCACTGGGGCTGCTCGGTCCAATTGCGAGAATGAAATTCAAAATATTTCCTTCTTTCAAGTTATATGCTAAACAAGAAACGTAAGTGCCACAATAAACAAAATTTTGAGAACTCCGCTGACAATTTCTACCTAGCCTTGCAGAAAACGACGTGCTGAACGGTGATATATATGGACTTATAGCCCCGTACGCTACGGCTAATTTCTGGGTATTCCCAAAATGTCTCCAGCCTTCTCAGATATTAATAACCATATTATAGTGGTGGCCCTACCTCCGCAAGTTCCACCATCGATACTATGACGTTATTCCTACGGCAAGTACCAACCAGCAAGGCTTCCAATCAACTTTCTCGATCACAGAAATCGAGGCAATAGCAGCACGCACGTTGCTTGACAGCGGTAAAATCCTCCCAACATCAAATATGCTCTCCGAAACTATCTTTGAGGGCATATGGTCGGCACCGAACTTCCACGAAAAGTCGAACGACACCACCATCACCGTGTGGCCGGTCTACGGTTGGGATTATGATGTGTTAATCGGAGGTCTGTATCCGGGACTACTACCTGAATGGGACTACAATCTTAGAGCATATACGCTAGAGCTAGCTTTCCCTGTCACTATCGCGAATCGGGTATTGCAAAGAGTAAGAGGGTTGTTTGATGCTCAATTAGCGAAGGGAATTACCATGACGAGCACTTATCGTAGTGGAATCAACATCAAGTTCGGGAGAGCCTACAACGATTTGCTTGGCCAAGTGTGGGCCAATACAACAGATGGCACCGACTGGACCAAGGGCGCCATAATGTTCGACTTCCCGAGCTACAGACCTACTTGGGGAGACAACCTGAGATTCAATGAACCATTTTGTAAGTTTTTTTTGGATTCGCAGTGGCATGTTCCGTTTGCATACTGAGATTCACAGACCACAATCTGAGTTCGACTTTGATAAACGAGTTTCCTTGCAGGCCGCATTGGACAAAGAATTCTCGAGATGTATTGACGCAATCGGTTAAGAATCTCGATCCAGGGGTAAGTGATCTTGAAATTCGATAAGCACTCTGTCTCACACCCTACATTACAGCACCTCCAAAGATTTGCCGCTGTTCGAGAGAAGTTTGACCCTAATGGTATCTTCAAGAGTGTGGTTGGACAGATCATTGGCGTGATGTAAGGTCAGGAACAGCAATCGGTTATTTAATGGTTAGCTGTGGTCAGCCTTCAGATTCGTGATTGGGATAAGTTACCGATTGCTGAGACCCAGGCCTTCTTCTTCTTATGACATTTAAATACCTGCACCCGAATCCATCATTCATTTCCAGTGAATACTACTTAGCCGTATGAAATATCAACCAGGTTTCATTTAGTGAAACTTAGGATCTACTCCCATTAAAAACGATTAGGAATAGGCCTGTCACTTCTCATTAACACACCCCTCCTTAATATCGGGCTCGTTGCTATACAGCCCGTCAAATTCGCAGACCGCAGACGTAGAAGCTGTCCTTTTAAATCAGCGGGATTAACTTCCATATTACCAAGCTATCTATATAAATCAAAACAGTTCAACCTATTGCTACTCTCAGAATGCAAGTTTCTACACAGATTTCTTCCAAAACTAGAAGTAAGGATGCTATATCACGAGAGAATTCATTCTTTTAGAGATTGTTCGTCTCGCTATACTGGCTTGCGTATGGGGAAACTAAGGAATATTTGGACATTGGGAGATGAACTGCTAATGTGTTCTTCGCCAGGCTCCGAGAAAATGTATTCGTGGTATAGTGTTTTAAGTGATATAATCTGAGTGTGGCAACGAATCACATATTCATTGCATCAGTACATTGATTTAATTGCATAGATCTAAGAAAAACAGTTACCTCACGATGCAGTATAGCACGCGGCAAATGCCAACTTGCCCAGATTGGCCCTTCGTCATTAATAAACACATTCCTACTTTAGGCATCTAACTTTTTTCTCTGTTATTGGCTCCCACGGCAGCACGCGCCGCCAGAAAAAGAGTGGAAGTGGACCTCTCACGTGACACAGCCCCTTTCCATAACCGAACCAGCCACCTCCTCAAACCTCGTATCCCTGGCCATCAGGCTTAGCTTGCGGCACAGGTCGCAGGAGCTTTCAGGCAACAGAATAAAACCTGACTTTATTCGTTCTCACCTCCTAAACACCAATATCTCGTGTGCGACTACGCGTTCGTTCACTGGATTCTTTTCTTTGAATTGGTGCCTAATTGTCAACCCTTCACTCTGAAGTTACCGAGGCCGATAGCGATACTCCTGCCAAAACCCGGTTTGCACGTTACACTTGACATTACGCACATTACACATAGTATTAGAAAATCAAAACTTAATAATTAATGATTCTATTAATAATACGTAATATCTAAGCCTCATTAGATATATTTGAGTCATTTTGGCCTAATTAGGTAAAGCAGATAGTATTAATTCTAGGAATAATTCAAGTTCATAGATCGTAGGTAGGTGAAGCCTGTCATTCACGTGACTCCCCCCCTCCTCCTACTATATAAACGCTACCTATACCTATACCTGTAGGGCCTCCTTCCCTCTACTAACTAAACACATATATAATTCCACTAAGGTATTAGTCGTCGTCTTTGTCCCCTGTATCCCTCTTTACGCTCTCTTAATACTTAGAATATTAAGTGATTTTTACTATACTCAAATATATCCTCTAATATCTCGCTATTCCTAGCTTCCCTATAAGCTTTCTATCCATATACCGGAATTTGGATAAAGAGAAAGGAAGGGAGAGGGGGAATACGAGAGATTTATATAGATTAAAAGGAGTAGTTACTATGTATTAGTAGAGATTTTCCATTAATTCTTACCCTACCTTACCCCGTACCACCTTACCTCAGCTAATATAAAAATACCACTAATAACTAGAACCGTACGAATTCTATAGTAATTCGTTAATTAGCTTTACGGTAAGAAGGAGGGATCTATATAATACAGATTATATGTTATCTAGAAATTATATCTATTTTACTACTCAAAAATGATATTCTACCACGGCTAAAACACTAACCTTTAGTGCTTTATATACTATAATTTTTGGTACTAAAATAAAGATAATATTAATAGTGAGCTTATATATAATAGCAAAAAATCATCCTATCTTTTAGCTTACCTAAGGAGTAGAAATATATATATACTTCTATACTAAAATATCCGAATAAAAGCACTACTTTATTTGCTGTTATATAGCTTATTACTATTAAATACGAACTTTCTATAGAGGTTAAGAATATAATACTACTAATTCTACTTTATAGTATAAAAGTATATAGAAAATTAGTATAGAAAATAATAAGTTTAGCTATCCCTATACTAGTAAAAGTAGTTAACAGGAATCTCTCTACTCCACTATTCTAGTTAGGTATTTTATTAGTATTATTGAGAAAAGAAGTAAGGAGAGAGGAGAGATAGAGTATATATAAGTAAGTAATTAATTAAAAGTAGAATAGTTACAGAAATCTGGGGGCTAGGGTGAGTCATGTGATATTTACTTTACACCAGCTACCCCCTTACCCCGATTATTTAAGGACTTATTTACACTACTTAAACCTTCTTTCTTATAACTATTTTCCTATTATTATATAACCTCTACGTAAGCTCTTGTCCTATTTCAAATAGGAATAATCTATTCAAAAACTATCTAGATTCAGGCCCTATACTAGCCGCCTTTATCTCCTACCTCCTTAATACTCTCCTTTAATATAATTACTATAGCCGCTTACACGAATTAAGACAACTTCCTAGTTAATAACGAGGGCGAACTTGAAGTTACTACTACCCAGGTAAGCTATTTTTCTCACTAGATAGTATATAGGGCTAATATAATTAGCTATAGGCTCACAGGATAATAGTAGAGCAGAACGAGATTATTAGCCTAAATCAAGCACTAAAAAGACTTCCCAAGTTTCGGAATTATGATATAAACTACGCTAATACCCTTCCAATTAGTAAGGCACTATATAATCGTCGAGTCTTTGAAGCTATTCTAATCTAATACTAGTGAGTTATCTGGCTAGCCTAGCTATTTGCCTTTCCTAATCAGGTTTAGTGGGGTCTTATAGACTACTAACCTATGTAAAAAGTGCATAAATAAGTAAGGAATCTTTATAGGTTATATTAAGCTAGAGGGTTATTATAGCGGGGCATGTAGCAACTATAAGAAGCAAGACAAGGGAGCTAAGTATAAAGTAAGGGATATAAATAAACATAAGTTCAGGTATATAGAGGAGTTACCAAAGGAGGAGTATAAGATAATAAGGGGACGAAGAACTACAAAGCTAGTTAACTATAGCCTAGCTAATAGAAGGAAGACTCAATAAATGAAGCCTAGCTATATAGTAGATAGGGGGGTTTTATATACTTAAAAATTCCTAAGAGTATAGCTTTCGTATATAGAAAAACGTATAGAATTCAATTATCTAATCTTAATCCTATAAGGTAAACTAAAATTCCGAAACTAGCTAGTTACTAGCTAAGTAAATGAGATCTAACTAAGTTAGCTTGGATCTAATTATTACTTATAGTTAATGACCTTAGAGTTACGTTTTACGCGAGTTATATAATAAAATTACTTAGGAGAAATAGGCTCAACTACCTCTAGGCGCTGGCGGGGAGCAGGTGTTTTCAGACGCTTAGTATTAGTAGTAGTAGAGGAAGGGGGGAGTGCTTAGGTCAATAGTAGCGGATAGGTATTAGGCTCTAGAGAGGATAGAGAAGGTCTAGGAGATTACTCTTCTAATATAGGTATATTAGAAGATAATGAGATAGAAATCGGGCGATTAGACGAACCTATAGTAGGCTCCTCCGGGGTAGGTTAGTTCATAGTTAGGTTAGAGTCCGCGAGTAGAAGGGGATCCTAGATAAATATATATTAGAAAAAAAGGAGAAGAGAGGAGGAGAAGAGAGGAGAAGGGTTTATATAATTACTTCTAGGCTTACTAAAGGTTCAATAATAGTAGAAGAACTTAAAGGTAGAGGTTCTAGTACGGCTACTATAATAGTTTCCCCCCCCGGAGTAGGCGATAGTGCCCTGGGATTAGTAATAAAGGGATTATTAGGATTAATAATATAGCTAAGCCGAATTAGCTCTTTATACTTAGCTATATTAACTGCTCTCATAGCCTCATAATTGGATATATCATATGGTAGCTATATAAAAACATTTACTCTAAGTCCTCGAGTAGTAGTAAGCAGTAACTTGAGCCCATAGATATACCCACTAACTAATTAGATTATTGAAGGGGTAATATTGCAAGGTTTAGGGTTAACTCTAGTACTAGAACAAAGCTCAAGTTAATTCTTTGAGTACTTAAAAGTAAGGTAGTTATCGAAATTCATTATACGACTAGCGACCTAGTATTCTTTGAGTATTAGCCAAACGTACTCTAATAGAAACTCCTTAATAGAGGAAATAGTGTGGTTTTGGAAGTAGTGAATATACTCGGCTACAAATATTAGTAGTTATATAGTATAAGAAAGGGGTAGTATACTTACTACCTTCCTTATACCTTAACTACATCTTGGAGTCCTCGCGGTAGGCATCTAATGATATATACTTATACTTATATATAACCTAGCGTATCAGGAACTTCTCTATTACCGGTTATACCTTGCCCTTCCCCTTTTTACTACTAGGGTTACTTATTAGCTATATCGGGGTTATAGGAGTAGTGGAAAGTAGTTCGCTGAGGTTCCCTATACGCTAAGAAACAGGAAGTTATCTAGTATAAGGAGGACTATATACTATGGTAATTAGGTTATCTCGGCGCCTAGTACTCTAGATTACTTGAGATCCTACTATACTAGTAGGGTTTTCATTAGTAGAGTCAGCTCGATTTCCAGGAGCATAAAAGCTAAAGGAGGAGGGTTAAGATGGATGAGATACCACGACTTACTAAGGGCCACCCATTAAAGTAAATCCAGGGGGCAGTTACTAAGAGGCCTAGGGGCTAGAAATAGGCTATCTAAGGAGAGAAGAAGAAGCTATAATACCGCCGGACATTGCAGGAAGCTAACGAACGCCACTCTACTTAGTAGGAGTAAGAAGAGTATTAGAAATAGAGGCTTATATATTAGATTTAACACTATTAGGTCTATGAGCACGGCACTAGTCGCAAAACTCGATAGTAAACCTATAGAAGTGCTCCTTAGGGTCCCGGGCCGTGTTTAGGCAAGTGTCTTGCTATAGAGTTATATATACTAATAAATTAATTAAAGTTAGTTTAGATATAGTAATTAATTTTTTTAAGGGAAGTTAAGGGGTTTGAGAGATAGAATCAGTTATAGGAATAGCTAAGAAGTAATTTCTATAAGTAGAAAATAAAGGAGTTAAGGTGAGGGGACATATACCTTATATATCCAAGCCAATTAGCCTTTCCTAAGACTACCCATAATCTAAGCCATTATCCCTAATATATAGGAAGCCTTCCTAGGGGTCCGGCGGCGCTATAGGTTAGAAAGTCAGACCGCTCTATAGTACCTAAGCTCGGAAATCAAGATTAGACTAGAAGATCTCGCTTAGGGCGCCTCCTCTCATAATAGCCGCCCTATAACCCCTATATAGAATAACTAATTCAGCTAGAACTAGAAGTGCTACGGCGTGCATATAATTATAAATTACAGCTCAAAGCATATAGTATATATAAATATATAAAGGAGTATTACTACCTGGCCTGACGTCCAAGAGCTATAAAGTATTAAGGTTAATGCTACGGGAAAGTAGAGCCTAGTAGTACTAATTAAGCGTTACCGGTAGGAGGTACTCGTCGAGATCTATAAAAATTAGTATATAGAGTGAGCTATATAACCGAAAAGATATATAAATCTCACCCTAATACTCGTAGTCCTTAAGGATTCTATTATAGAGGTTAGTATTCATAGGTTAAGTATGCTATTCGGCCCCCTGCTTTGGATACTAATATAGGAAAAAAGGCTTACCCGAGACGTGGTTCGGGCGTATAGGATTTGCCTAAATTATATATATGTTCTATAAATTAGTATATCCAAAGACCTCGTCCCTAATTCGAGGTATATAAAGAGCTAATAGCATAATTTAATCCTATAGGTTCTAAGAATAGTATCACCCTTTATTCGCTAGTTCTATAAAATAATTCTATATATAGGATATTAGCTAGATTATACGTATATACCGGAATAAGATTCCAAGGAGTTTCGGCTAAAAAAAAGCAGTATATAGGAAAGAGGTATAACTTATACACTACTAAAATAATTGGGAATACTCTAGCTCCTATTACTAGGATTTAATACGCTAGTTCTTAGTGCTTTTACCAAAATAGAAATAGTCTTAAACACGAAGAATAGAAGGATCTATAAGACGAGAGAAGTAAAAGTATGCCTCTATAATAAGGGGAAGCTCTCTACCCTTATTAGCCCGAAAGAATATAGGTATATAGCCCAATTATATATAAGTCATAAGATACTACTATATAACTAAATACGATATGCGATTTAATATACTAATATAAACCCATATAATAGCCTAAGAATAGGTATTAATACACGTATAAATATTAATACCAAATAGAGAAAGCTTATTATGCCTATTAATTAACCAAATATAGTCCGGACTAGGTATAATATACTCCCCCTTATTTAATTATATCCTTCTTATTTATTGAATAATAGCTTCAGGGTTAAGAATATATAGTATTGCAAATAAGGTATCTCTATATAGAACCTAACTAGTTAGCCTATATATATATAAACTAAGATTATAAGAAACTAATAGAAAAAAAGAGAAGATAATACCAAGTAATTAAATAGCCTATCTTTTGGAAATAGTCGCGTAAAAGCCTCTGCCTATAGCCTTTAATTCGGCTACTATTAAGCTCTTCCCGCTGGATTTTAAATAGCTAAGTGTCCCTTTCTACCCTCTTAAATACGCTTAATCGCCGTAGAAGCCCTATTTCCCTCTATAGACGCATTACTTAATATATATTAATATTAATCCCGTAGTACTAAAGCTTAATAACTATCTCATTATTAATATAGCTTATCCTAAATAGTATAGTAATCTAAGCATATAGATTTGGTATATCTTTAGCAATTACGTGTCTATAAATACCCTAGGAGCTTAGTCGTTAATAAAGCGTTCTTTCTAAGACTATCTAGCTAAAGGTTATTTTAATGTTTTAGGCGATTTCTTTAGTTATATGGTGAGCCTATATCTAGCTAATAATATAGGCTCGGATTAGGTCTAGATCTATCTGGGGGCGAGGTATCTTAATAGATTTATAAAGGGGTTATAGTTATTTTAATAGTTTTAATAATTTTCGCCGTATTATTAATAAGTGAAGTATTATTTTTAGTATATTAACCCCCCTAAAATTTTATGACTATAGCTCTAAATTAACGCTATGGCGTCGATTTAGATCTAACTAAGTACTAAAACTCATACTACTAAAATAATTACGTATCGCGATTATATTAAGTCCCACTATAGTTTTATTAGTAATTAATATATATACTACTAAGTTATATTATAATTATGGATATTCTATTATCTATATTAGCCTCTCTATTAGTTATACTAGTACCTCCCCGCTTCCCCCTCCTATTAAGTAGGTTATAAAAGCTTATAGTATAAGCGCTATAACTTAGTAATATAAGTACTATAGATTAGTGATATAGGTACTATAACTTAGAGCCCGACTCATATAGTTATATAACTCTATAGATCGTAAAATTGTTACCGAGAAAGTTAAAAGTAAGAGAAGAAGCCTAGGAGTTAATAGCCTTTAGATATCTTAGTGCTACTGAGATTTCTTTAAAATCGTACTTATATTTACGTAAAACTCATAGAGAGGTAGCTAAACGGAAGCTTTTCGCAATTAATATTAGTGGTAGTATTTGTATTTAACCCCTACTATTAAATCTCTCCTAAAACACGGTATATATCTACTACTCCCAAATACTATTAACCCCCCCTTAGCTTACGTAGTCTATAAGGCAAGTCCTATAGATTATAAGGCATATCTCGCTCACTATCTATATCCTCTCTACTACCTCCTATATTACTCGAAATATCTATATTCCCCTTATCCTCTGCCCCTCCTTTAGTATCCTTACCCTCCTCCTCTATTACTACCTCCTCTCCCTTCTAATCATATATCTGGTTTTGTGCTCTCTTTCTATATCTTATAGGCGGTTAAGGCTTTAGTATAAAGGGCTTTATAGATATAGAGCGAGGCTTTCTAGACTTTATAGGATTAGTATTAAGTTAATGGAATATATAGACTTTACTATCGTTATTATATCTATAGTTTATATAAGCGCTATTAAATTCATCTTTTATAACTATATAGCATTAGAAAGGGCCCCTTAGTCTCTTCTTATTACTATAAGTAGTATAAGCTTATAAAGGTTCTATGCCGCGAGTATATACTAAGCTTGCCTCTAAATTCGCTTTACCTTTCTCTAATCCCTTTAGCTCCCTGCCCTAGTATAGTTTAATCTCTCTAACTTTAGCCTTATTATTAATTCGCTTTACTACATTAGTAGTATTATTAGGTAGTATAAGGAGATTGAAGTATTATTATAGAGGAGTAGTAGGAGGAGGAGGAGGATATATACGAGGAGGGAGTCGTAGAGTAGAGGGGTTTATTGGTTAAACGTGTTAACGAGAGAGGATATTTATCGGAGGGCATATTATAGATATTATCCTTCTGCTTATTCACGCCTTTATTACCTTTTCTGCCACTTTTATCTTTACTAGAGCCGCTACCTAAAGCTATATTTAATATATCTTTAATAGAAGAGAGCTTTGGGTAATAGTGGTATTATATATCGGAATCGAAGTTATATTTAAAGGAAGTTATAGTTTAGGTTAAGATTATAGCTAGCGTGACTATATCTTTATATTTACCTTTAAGGTATAAATATTCTCAGCTATACTAACTCGCAAAGCTCAGGTGTACTAATAGCTAAACTACGCTTAACCCGTATAGTTAGCTAATCTACTTCTAGAGTCCTAAGTAGATTTTTAATATAAGTTATATAAGTAAAGGGAAGTAACTAAAGGATATATTCTAGCCTATTCCCTAGTACCCCCTCCTCAAATGTCTAGAAATACTCTCAAGCTAATAATAAAGTCATATGAAAGTAGTTATATAACTATACGGGTTGGGATAATAGGATATACTAGCAGGGAATATATTTTACTATTTATATATAGTATATACTAGTTAAGAAGCAAATTATTTCTAATCTAGCTACCTCTTTACTATATTACTAGTTATATTTACTCTTTACCTTTTCATCCTTCCCTTTTTAGTAGGATTACCCTTTAAATCAAGTTTATACTATAGTACTAGACCTGCCAGAATCTCATAGTTTTAGTTAACTAATTCATAGTAATTAATAGACTCCCTTAAAGTATACACCCCGCCATATTTATAAGAGATAGACTCCTAATTAGCTATAGAAGCCTCCTTAGCTTAGTCTCAGGACTATGAACTTTAATTAGTATAGCTTAATAAATGATATAAATTAAATACTTAATAATTATATCACAGGTATACGTATCCCTCGTAGTAGAGGGGTTAATTATTAACCTAATCGGGTAAGGCATAACGCCACCTCATTATATTACTAGCTATTAGGTATAGCTAATCTATAAGTAATTCAAGTTAGCTTTAATATCCTCGAATTTCTATATATAATATAGTTCATAAACCAAAATAACTCCACATCTAGTAATACTATACTTTTACTTTTAAAATAAAAAGAATTACCTTATTTCGGTGTATTTAAGTATATTGGAATTAGTTTTTTCGAATGTATTATTCTTGGATTCTAATTTCCTAGGAATAATAAGTAATACTTTCTCCTAAGGGGTATATATCCTCAATAAATAGTAAAAGTAAATATAGAAATCTGTAATAATATAATTACCCTGTACTAGCTCCTTTAATTTTCTATAAAAGTATAACTCTATTCTATCTTCGCTCTAAAACCTCTATCTTTCCTCTATATTTTTTCAACTTCGCTATTAATACTACTTTACTATTAATACCACTTCGCTATTAATACTACTTCGCTATTAATACTACTTCGCTATTAATACTACTTCGCTATTAATACTACTTCGCTATTAATACTAAGAGCTAGTATCTAACTACCCTCTAGTAACCTTAAGAGCTAGCATCTAACTACCCTCCGACCTTCCCTTCCTCCTCCTCCTCCTCCTTCGAAAATCTCTTCCTTTAACCCCCTCCTCCTCCTCTAAACACCTCCTCCTTTAAGCCCTTCCCCTTTAAATTCAAGTTTAAAGGAGGAGGGAGTTGAAAGAGGAGAGGTTTAGAAGAGGAGGAGGAGGGAGAGCTAGCACCTAACTACTACTCCTAGTTCACTTTTGCCTAGAATACTCTACCTCCTATACTATAAGTCTTTAACCCACTTACTCCTTAGAAAACTAAATATTACAAGTAGATCCTCTCCTTTACCCTTATATCCTCGTAAGCCTTTGGGCTATTACTAAGTACTCCCGCTCTTTATTGGTTTAGAACATCTACTAACTTATTCTTATAGGAAATAGCTCTCCTCTCTCTAGTTTCAATAACTCCTCCTCCCTCTCCGACACTCATAAGCCTTTGGGCTATTACTAAGTACCCCTTATTCCTTATCTCCTAACTCATTCTTATAGGAAATAGCCCTACTCCCCTCCTTTACCCTCATAACCTCATAAGCCTTTGGGCTATTACTAAGTACCCCCGCTCTTTATTAGTTTAGAATATCTACTAACTTATTCTTATAGGAAATAGCTATCCTCTCTCCGATTTCAATAACTCCTCCTCTATCTCTAATACTCATAAGCCTTTAGGCTATTACTAAGTACCCCTATTTATTATTAATTTGGAATATATACTAACTTAGTCTTTAGTTCTCCTCTCCTTACCTCACCTCTGACTTCAACTTCCTCATACGCCTTCGGGCCATTACTAAGTACCCCTTATTCCTTGTCTTAGAATATATACTAACTTATTCTTATAGGAAATAGTCCTCCTCTCCTTCTTCTCCCTTATAACCTCACACGCCTTTAGGCTATTACTAAGTACCCCTATTCTTTATTAATTTAGAATATATACTAACTTAGTCTTTAGTTCTCCTCCCCTCTCCTTACCTCTAACTTCGACTTCGACTTCAACTTAACCTCCTCGTGTATATACCTAGTTAGTACTAGTTCTTATAACCTATAGTTAGGCTTTCTTTTTATTTAATACCTAGGTATTTTATTTTATATTACTTCCCTTTTATTAAACTTCCCTTTTATTATTTTGGGTTAGGACTTAAATAGTATCTACCTCGGGTACTTCTATACTCTTTATAGTAGCTACCGCGAGTCTTCCTATAGATTAAATTATAGTATGGGTGAGCTAGTACATTCTCTCTCTATAGAGAAAACCGCTACCTAAAGTCCATATAAACGTCCCAATTATCCCTTGAGTTAAAGTATAGGTACTCCTAATTCCTATTAAATTAGGTATAAAAGGATAGTAGGCGCCTTTAGGCTAGACTATAGTACTAATACTCTCTTCTCTTATACTAAACTTGGGAGACTTATTACATTCGATAGGTACTCTATAGCCTAATACCTTACGGGGTAGTCTAGAGAGGGGTACCTGCTTTATAATCTCATCTCACTAGTTAATAAGTCTTAGCTAATAGCCAAGGAACTTATTAGCTATATAGTTATACAGGTGGCGCTATATAATGAAAATTAGTGCTTGCTATTAGTAGTCATTAGCTCAAGTTACGCGGGTAATACTATATAAACTCTCAGTAGTCGTTAGCTCAAGTTATGTGGGTAATACCGTATAAACTCTTACTTCAAATTTTCTATCCTAGGCTTTAACTCAGCTTTATTACTAAGGAGATCCTAGGAGCTTAGGTGTCTTTGGAAGAATTAGTAAGCTTTTTAGGCTTATTAAGGCCTTAGTCTTAAAGGTATTAGTCCAGCTTTCTTACTCCCCATTCCTTTTAAGGGCTTTCTGGGTAATAGTTAGGCTCTCGGGAATCTTATATAAACGTTAGAACGAATAAGGAGACATACTACATAAGTCCCCCTAAATAGATTTTGGGTTTCCTAATCTATAGCACTAGCCGGTGAACTTTAATAACCTTAATAGGTCTTGAATCGCGGGCCTAGCCCTTAGATTCCCGCTTAACTTCGGGTTAAGTAGTCTATAATAGGTTGCCTATTATAGAACGTATTATACTCTTGCCCTAAAGAAGAGTACCGGGTACTAGTAATAGTCCGGATACCCCGGGTATCCCTTAAGACTCTTCGTAAGTCTCGGGCCCTAGGGCATTTTTACGGCTAGCTAATTCTATAAAGTCACGTGACCATACGGGTCTGATATTAGATTTGAAGCTATTAGTAACTTTATATATAGCTATAGGATATATTACTTAGTATCTCTAGTATACTCCCTCTTAAGTCTCTCTTATAGCTCCCCCCGTATATTCTTAGTATACCTCTGACTATTAGTATTAAACTTGTCCTAGAGAGTATTAAACTCTTCCTCTTCTCGCCTTTCCTTATTATCTAGCTATACTATAATCTCCTCATTTAACCAATTAGCTTTCTTAGCTATAATAGTGCCTATAAGGTTACGTTATTCCCTGGGTATATAAAACACATACTCTTTCAAGATCTTTAGGGGTAGTATTTCCTATCTCTATGTCTTGCGATATTCGCTTAGTTATATAGTAGGGTACTAAGTTAGCCAGGCTACCTTTTCAGCTAGGTAAGCTTATATAAGGACCTCTAGTCTATCTAGTAATAGCTGCCTTAGTAGTTAAGGCCGAAGTTCTAGCTATATAGGGGAGATAGTTAGTGGAGTTAGTTATATATCGATTTCTAGTAATAACTGCCTTAGTGGTTAAGGCCAAAGTTCTAGCTATATAGGGGAGACGGTTAGTGGAGTTAGTTATATATCGATTTCTGGTAATAACTACCTTAGTAGTTAAGGCCGAAGTTCTGGCTATATAGGGGAGACGGTTAGTAGAGTTAGTTATATATCAATTGATATTTGCGAACCCGTGTATGGAATAGCAGGCGCATATGTAGCTATAAGGGGTATAGAAGTAGGAATTAATACTATAATTAAGACCGTTATTATAGGTACTATAAGTAATAGTCGTTGGCTTAATCCTACTTCTATATCGAGAAGTCTTTAACTTTAGGAAGTAATTAATACTTATAGTTTCAAGGGGCAATCATAACTACTCCTAGTATAGCCTTATATATAGTATACTAAGTATGTGGGTAGTTGCCTTTCAGGTTACTCTTCCCCTATAGATAGAATATGGCCTATATAAGACACTCGTACGTTTGCTATACGCTATCTACTAGCCTATAGCGGATTAAGGACTAGCTATATAGCACTCTTACGCTCCTAGTACTAGTGCTCATAGAAGTCCAAGGGAATAAGGCCTCCAGTAGCCCTCTTTATATTATATATATATATATAAGGTAACCCCATAGTACGTATAAAGCTACCTATATAAGGTCAGAGTAGTAGAGAAATAGACTCGAGATAATATTATATAAGCCGGAGTATATACCAAGTAACTACTCTAAAATAGCCCTAATATAGCTTCTTATCTATATCCAAGGGTATATAATCTCGTTATATTATTATAAGGGTTAAAACTATAGTAATCTAGTTAATTACTACTGCCTTAATATATAACTATAACGAGTATAGATCTCCTCTACTCTCCTTACCTCTAAGGTAGTATTTAATATAAGCGTATATACCTTTAGCTCGAGAGGTAGCTCATATACCAAAGTATAGGTATTAATCTATCTAGGCTAGTATAAGACGCTCTCTTTAGCCCTCCCTTAGCCACTCATTTTAAAGGTAAGAAATACATCCCTATATCTTTATATTTAAATATTAAGTCTTAAATATAAGCTAATAGTTATTAAATTACTCTATTATATATACTTAAATAACGGCGCGCTATATAGCGTTAAATACCTCCTAATTATCGTCTCTAACTATATTCTTATACTTAGTAAGAATACATTAATTAATATACTAAATATAAAGGAGTATAGGTATAGAGGGAAACACCTCTTCTAATACATTCTTCTAAGCTTAATCTCTATCCATAACTATAACCACAGGGTTAATTCCAAGCTCTTAAAAACACCGGAATACCCATATAAAGTCTTATGTTATTTCGCCTAGAAGGAAGCAAAAGCTAATTAAGAATATTATCCCTAAGCTTATAATACCTATAAAGCAAATTAGATATATATTAGTATAAGCTTAAGTATTTAGAAAATCTAGCTACTTACTAATTATATAGAGGAGTAGTATATTAAACTTATTAGTTTTATATATATTATCGACTAGTATAATATCTTAATTGGTTTATACTAGTTAAATTAATTCTAGATAAGTAATAAAGAGGTAATGGGTCTAATTCTCAACTATAATATTAATCTTAAAGTATATTCCCTTATCCTTTAGGTATTAGATTAAGGCATTATTAGTAGATAAACCATATATTTACTCCCTTTTAAAAGAGGTATTAAGGTTATATATATCATATAGTTAAAGTAGGGTTATTATCATCTCGCGGAGGTATATAATTACTTGGCCTAGCCTAATTCCTATAGATATATTAGTTCTATTACTTTTAATATATATATTAAATAAAGGAGCCTATAGGGTATTACCTTATAGGAATAGTACATAGTAGGAGCAAGAGATAGTAGACAATTAGGGTATATTTAACTAACGAGGGAAAGGTTCAGGAAGTAACACGTGGGCTATTATATATAGTAACCGAGTCACATGTACCCTTCTAAGCTAGGCTCAGGGATTCGACCTGGCTCTTTAATACTCCCCCTCAGGGCATATCCCAATAATTAGCCTACTAATTCTAGTAGTAATAGAATTATCTATTCGTTTTATTATATGAAACTATATTATACAAGAGACACTAATACCTAGTTATCGATGATTCCGAGTTACCCTCTGAATCTCTTAAACTTTACCTATTAGAGCGGCTTAGTCATTCCGTCAGTAATTATATCTTCTATTAGAATATACTTAATACTAACCCTTCCCTTCTCTACTAGGTCGTGGATAAAATAGTAGCTAATATCGATATATTTGGATTATTCGTAGAGATATGGGTTCTTTGTAAGAGCGATTACCCCCTAGTTATCCCTATATATCTAGACTTTAGCTAAGTTCTTCCTAATATACTTACCTAGCCCGAGGTCCCGAAGAGTTTATATAAGCTATTAGCCTTACTTTATATAGGTAGCTAGGGCTATATACTCTAATTCATAGCTCAACGTAGCGACAGACTTCTATTTCTTACTCGACTATAATATTAGCCCACCGTATAGTATAGTCACACTCCTAGAGACACTCTTCCGGTTAGTCTTATCACTTACCTAATCTATATCAGAGTAGACTCTAAGATACTTATCTACTCCCCTAGGACTATAGTATAGCTTCTACTTAATAGTTAATTAAAGGTACCTTATAAGAAATTTCAGGGCATATCTATAGTACCTAGCTAGTTTACTTATAAACTAACTCAGTTTCCTAATAATAAATATAATATTAGGTCTCATAAGTACTATTATAAACATAATACTCCTAATACCTTATTAGAACTCTATAATATCGATTAGCTCGTCATCTCCCATTATAGGTCAAAGGTTATTATAGTTATTAGCTAGGACAGCTTTCTTCTTATATAATTCCTAGGTAATTCCGAACTTCTCGAGGACTATTATAAGGTATTATTCTTAGTTAAAGTAAATGGTTCGTTTTAGCCTATTATAGGTAACTCTCATACCAAGGATCTTACTAATCTCCCTTAGGTTCTTAGCTTTGAACCACTTAGATAGTTTAGTATAGAACTAATTAAGGTCTTCTTAGAGCTAAGCGACTATATAGATATCATTGACATAAACTAGAATATTAATATTATATTCTATATATATAAAAAGACAAGGGTCTATAAGACTCTATATAAAACCCCATATGATAAGTTCCTTTTTAATTAATAAGTTCCAGTTCCTAGCTACTTACTTCAAGCTATAAAGGCTACGTAAAGCTTTTAGTACATGGCCTTTCTTATATAGCAGACCGGCAGGCGGGATGAGATAAATCTCTTCCTTTAGGTATAACTCTATAAATGCATTCTTAATATTATAATATTCGTATTATAGGTCTTTAGCTATAGTAGTAGTAAGAAATAGATACAGAGTATCTATTTAAATAGTTAAGGCATACGTTTCAGTATAGTCTTCTCTATAGACTTAGCTAAATCCGCGGGCGATAAGTCTTGCCTTATATTAGTTAATAGTCCTGTTATTATTTAGTTTAATAGTATAGACCCATTTATAAGAGACGAGGTTTACGCTATTTGGGGGTAGAACTTCTTCCTATATACTATTCTCAAGTAAGCTTAGTATTTCCTCTACTTCTATAGATCTCTAGATATTAGCTTATTCGCTTTTTATTACCTCTTTCCGGTTACTAGGTATCTTAATACTATTAATTTCCTTTACTAGGAAGGCGTGCTCGAGTATTCTATTATAGGTGCTCTTAGGGTTACTCTCTTCATTAAGGACTTATATAATTATTACTTAAGCTATCTTAGCTAGCCTTTTATTTGCTTCTATATCGTCTTCTCGGTAACGCTTTAAGCTCGACTAAGTAAAGTACTAAGGGGTAGTTGTATTCGGTAGCGCTTCTATTAGTAATAATACTAAAGGGTCTATAATAAGGTCTAGTATCGCACTAGTATCTAGCGCTCGACATCTGGCATCTAGCATCTAGCGCTTAGTACCTGGTATCTAAGTATCTAGTACCCGAGTATCTAGCATCTGGGTATCTGGTATCTAAGCATCTAGTACCCAAGCATCTAGCACCCGAGCATCTGGCATCTAGGTATCTAGCACCCGAGCATCTAGCATCTAGGCATCTAGCACCCGAGTATCTAGCGCCCAAGCATTTAGCATCTAGGCATCTAGCACCCGGGCATCTAGTACCCGGGTATCTAGTACCTAAGCATCTAGTATCTGGGTATCTAGTACCCGAGCATCTAGCATCTCGCCTTAAGTTAGTTTAGTATTACCTCTATCCGTGATATCCTTCTCTATATAAGCAGGGATATTCACTAGTGGTTTAAAGAACGGTATTACTACTTACAGAGTTACTTTTAAGGTTAGCTCTTCTAGTAGGTAATCCTTCCTTAGTTATCCTTTAGCCTTTTAATTAGGGACTATATTCGGTATCCCTCGTAGTCCGGCCTTTACACATAGCTATAGATCTATCATTCCTCCCTTAACTAATTCATCGACTCGGATAATACTCCTTAGAATCGTATATCTATACTCTAGTGAGTATACTCTAAAGTACTTAGTAGTATTACTACTATAGCCTATAAAGACACCTATTCTACCGGGGTTAACCAGTTTATCGTGTCTCTAGTCTACCGGGATAGCTTTTCTATTCTCATAGTAGTAGTATTTACTCCCCTAGACTTAGATATAGTTAATTAATAGGACTTCTCCCGTAAATACAAACTCCGGGCATATCTTCTTACCGGCAACAATAGGACTAGTAATAGTCTAATTCCGCATATAAGTATCGGCCTATAAAGCTTCATCCTAGAACTCGAGTAGTAATTGTACCTCTTCGAGTATTGCCCTCATATCTATATTAGCCGTTTAGATATTATATTCGGCTAGGCTATTCTAGTAAGATAATATAATAGTCGTGGATTCATATCATACTCCTTCTTTAACTTTCTATCCTTAGATAAGCTTTAGTAATTTAGGGGCATTATCTAAGTATACTACTTTAATTTATATATTAACTTATCTTTCTACTCCAACTTTCCATATTCATAGTTCCTCAATTACTTCGTCTTTATATTTTACTAGAATAGTCTATTCCTAGCATAAAGTATTATTAATAATAAAGAGGAAGTATCTATTCTTATAAAGTATTTCAGGGAATAGTCCTATAATATTAAACTAAATTAATAATAGAATAGCTATCTTCCAGGGGCTAATTATCTTTAGGATTCTATTTCTCATTTTAGTTAGAGTATAGACTTCGTATATCTCGATATCCTTTAGTACCCTAATACGCTTTTTAAGTATTATTACTTTATATAGGTTACGGATTTTATTAGGGCTAAGATATACGAATCATTAATAGAAAAGAAGATATCTATCCTTCTCGGTTTATATTAATAGTTAGTTCCTCAAGTCATCCTTAGGTAGCTTCTTAATAACCTTAGAATCATTCTTCTTAATTTTCTAAGTTAAGCTCAGAGGATTAGTTAAGGCATTAGACATATAAGCCTTTTCTACTTAGCCTTCAGCTATATATATCACGATATAGAGACCGCTTTATATCATAGCTTTAATAATTATTACTTTTCCGAGCTTAAAGTATAATTTCTTTGTATTAAATAATCCACATAACCCCTTTTCACATAGTCAACAGGTAGAGAGAAGATTAATACCTAGACCAGGAATAAAGAGGACATTAGATAATAGGGTCTACGAACTATTACTATATTTAAGAACTACTATACCCTTATAGTACGAGTAAATTACTCCCCTACTAACCTAAATCTTTTGATATCTAATTAGAGTTAGGGATCTAAAGAGGTCAGGTTAGTTAGACATATATAATAATATAGTAGTATCTCCTATTCATAGAGACAGAAGGGCCTTACTAATATCTTCTTTAGACAAGTAGTATTCTTTAACTTCTAAATCAGTCTTAATATCGGAATTAAGATCTTATATAATTAATTTATCCAAATTACTTATATTAGCTATGAAACCAATAGTCTTCTTATTACAGGATTTAGAGGGAGGAGTTAAGGTAGTCTATATTAACGACTTCTTCTTTAATATACTATTATTACTCTTCTCTCTCTTATATCGCCAGAGGAGTTTCTTAGTAAGAGGAAGGTTAGGGTAGTTATAAGCTATATATTCTTTATTACAGATATAGTAATCGAATTTCTAAGACTCTCCTAAGTTAGAGTAGGGGTGACATTAATAGTGGGAGTAAGACGAGTCATCTCGTTAAGGGTTAGAGTCATTATAGTAAGTTAATTAAGGGCTATTATAGTGCTATAGGGGGCTATAAGTCCGGCTTTTAAACGTGGCGTAAGCTTTCTCAAGTTCTCGACACTCTACTTCGACTTCCCTAAGGATACAGATCTTTTCTTTAACTATATAGGACTAGTTAACTCGGAAGCTATCCTTGGTAGCCTAGTAGATTTCCGGGAGTTTCCTAGTAAGGAGGAGGAGTAATACTAAGTCTAGGAAAGTAGCCTTTATTAACTTACTTACTAAGACTAGCTTATAATAGTATTCTTTTAGCTTAGTCTATAATACGTTAATCCTAGTATTCTTATTAAATAAGAAGTCCTAAAGCTTCCCGAGGTAATGATTTACCGTAGACTCGTTTATCTTCTCATACT
The DNA here is from genome assembly GCA_021399465.1 of Hyaloscypha sp. PMI_1271. Classification (NCBI taxonomy): domain Eukaryota; kingdom Fungi; phylum Ascomycota; class Leotiomycetes; order Helotiales; family Hyaloscyphaceae; genus Hyaloscypha; species Hyaloscypha sp. PMI_1271. The sequence goes on along the minus strand of JAJTUS010000216.1, from coordinate 9,805 downwards.
TTAGCCTCAGCTAAGTCTAGACGTTTTTAGCTATTTTATATTCCTTAATAAGGGGTTCGTCGTCTTCTCCAAGTCTATTACTAAAGATTAGTAGTATAGTAGCCTAATCCTTCACGTACTTCATTTATTTCTCGCCATTAAATACTCCCCCGAGTTACTCGAACTTCGTACTTAGCTTAGAGATATCATCATCTTACGATATATCAACTCCGCTCAATAATAGTATTCTTATAGCTCCCTTCACATTACTAATCTAAGCGTATTCCTTGACCATAATCTCGACGATATACCAAACATCTTTTAATTAACACTATAGCTTAGCCTTACAGAACTAGCTCTCGTGGTTCTCCCTTACCAAGATTAGTAGCTTTATATATGTTTTATAATCGTCCATTATAGGGTTTTCGGAGGTAAGGAGGACGATTTGAGGTATTCGGAGTAGTAGGTATTCAATTATCGTCATACGACGCTCGAATAGGTTATTATTGAAAAATTTACGTACTAACGACTAAGTACGGCTTTTGGTATTCAAATCCTACGGCTAGGGCTATTCGTATTAGTTACTCGACTAGCAATTGGGTACTCAACTAGCAATTAGGTACTCGACTAGCAATTTTTGTGCTCGACTAGTACTATACGCGACTAGCACTTTTAACGACGCGACTAGTCAGAGTCAAGGTCTAATTCCCTTCTTACTTTCGTAGTCCGGGCTCATAACCTATTGAACAAAGGAGCCTATAGGGTATTACCTTATAGGAATAGTGCACAGTAGGAGCAAGAGGTAGTAGATAATTAGGGTATATTTAACTAACGAGGGAAAGGTTCAGGAAGTGACGCGTGGGCTATTACATGCGGTAGCCGAGTCACGTGCACCCTTCCGAGCTAGGCTCAGGGATTTGACCTAGCTCTTCAATAATATAATATATTAAACCTACCTATATTATATAGAGATCTAGCCTAGTTTATCTCTGCTTATACTAGCTTTCGGTACGCTAGATAGGAGCTAATTAATTAACTTAGAGGGTAGTTATATATACTGTATTCTCTACTAGGCCTATAGCGGAGCTCCTATTAGGAACTACTATACTCTATAGCTAGTACTAAGAACTAATAGCTTATCTTGCGAGTAGATATATATCATTAACGGTTATATAGTCGGTTTTGTGGGTATCCCTCTCCATAACGATTACAGTTATATGTAATCTTTGATCTAACGCTATTATTTATTTTGGTTAATCGTCTAACATAGAAGGTATAGGAGTGCTGAGATGTAAATACTTAAATAGCTCTATATAGCTCTTCTTTAGAGCTATAGATAGCTTCAGGAGGTAGTAGTATAGACGTAGGGTAGGGAGGGGCCTCCGCTAGCTTAGGCGATAGCGAAAGTAATACTCGTGGTGGTAGTGAGACTAATATAGAGAGTCGAATATCTATACTTGCGATGCAAGTTAGCCGGGCGTACATTAATTACTAGCAAAAATATAGCGGGAGTTAATATAATTGCGATATACTATCATTTTGGTGAGGTGTGGGTATTTAGTTAGCCTTAAATCGACGCTATGGCGTCGATACGCTATGCAAAGTATGCTATGCGCAATGTCAAGTGCAACGTGCAAACTGGGGTTTTGGCAGTACAGGGGCTATCGGCCTCGGTAGAAGTCCACATATAATGTGATCATGCCCTTCGATCCAGATGGGGATTTTTACACAGCAGAACCAAAACTTTTATCGATTGACTGCTTCCCAACATTTTTTCCTCGTCCAGCTCCGCCCGATTACGATCTCATCATGGCCGCAAACACTCGTTATCACCGTGTCCCGGAAGACTGTCGTTCGATGGACTCATCCACTAGAAATGAAGATCTTGATGTGCTGCTCACTGGTCCCGACGCGAATGGTAGTGAAGACCAGCCTCCTAGGAATGAACATAGATTCGCCTGCCATCCGACATTCTTCTTCCGCCTCATCTCCGTATGTGTCTTCCTTCCCAGCTTCGTGCTCTTGATTATAGGGCATCGACAAGCCAGCATTCCAGCCATCGTCTTCGTTTCCTTCGCTCTTGTCCGAAATTTCCTCGTCGTTCTCCATCACATCTTTTCCAAACACGTACGATTGCATCTCGAATTCCGCAATCGTTCTCCGAGAACCCGGAAGTGCAGCAAAAGCTGGCTAGGATGGCTGAAGCATGGCCGATTACATCTCCTCCTTGATATGGTGTTACTTGCCATACTATTTATCACTGCAATACTTGGATCTCGAGCCTCTAGTAGGTACAGATGGTATAACGGGGAGCGAACCCCCGAAGCCGCAGCAGGATGTATCCTCGCCTTCGTCGGAATGTAAGCGTTTCCTCTTTCTACTTGCATTTCTTCAATGCTAATGATTTCAAAGTTTGGCTTACGCCATCTCTGTACCTGATCTTGGGAAGCCAAGCAATATCACAGCATCAGGAGGTGTATCTTTTAACTACGCTAAGAGCAAACAAGTCAATCGGCCAGAACAACCACAGGTGTACAGAGACATTGAGGCTAGGGGTGAAGTTAGCATTCAGCCTCGTAAGACGGGCGCAGATTCCCCAGTCGTAGTCTCAGGCTAGTGAAGGAGGGTATCGAAGACAAGAGCCTCACAGTTGCCGGATCAATTTCCGAGGAGACTTACGTCGTTACGGGAAGAACCTGGTCGCTGGTTGAGCGGAGAAGGATACAATGGTTGTTCGAGTGCTCATGGTTGCTGGAATCTCATTTGTTTTGGTACATAGTGGCATATGATACTGGCCACGTGGACAATGATTATAAGTGGAGTGTAGAGCCTTTGCTTGATCTACTTGCTACTGTAGCTTAATGAATGACGGAAAATCCACAGAGCTCAAGTTGCTTTCCATACACGGATCGGAGCGGAGTACGTTGTGTTGGCGTTCTACTTAAGGGGAACTATATCACATCTGCGTGCGAGCACCCATTGTGGAAGTGCTGAGATTGAAAGACTCAGGATATTTTAGTTGGTAATGCTCCCCAGAGTTGTAGAACAGGTTCAAAAGGAGTCAAATGAATACTTTGCTTCCAGACTCTCATATATCTTCTTAAAGGCTTCAATCCACGCACTGGCAGAGGGCGCGGCAAGCGATACATCGCCTCGAAAATAGTTGAAATACCGCTGGACCTTGGTGTTTTAGTAAAGAAAAGGTATTTGTAGGGCACATGCCAAGAAAAACTTACACAATACGAATCCTTCTACCAAACATCAAGATCCAACATATTTCAGTCGTAAGTGGTATATATAAAATGCTCAGGATTTCCGTGCGCAGGTAGGGCAGGCTTCATCCAGATCCAACACAGTGCTCGCCAGCTGGCCTTTTTGTGCGGCATTGCAGACTCTAGTAGATGAGCTGCCAATTTCGCGCTGGCGGAAATCAGTGAAGGAATTGTGGTAGTCTCAGTATATCAACACTTATCATTCTTGGAGTAATTTTTTTTGCTGCTGTCTGTGTATCTTTATCAAAATACATTTCCGCTTCTCCATCAAATTCAAGTATAGACACAAAACTATCCAGGCAAGTACACTCCTTCACTAACCAAATTTTCCTTCCACCACTGCTCCAGACTAGTAATACACCTCTTATCATTATAAGAGAACATCGTTTCGAATGGAATTTCCTTCCTACGACCTCTCTATGTCTAAGTCTTTTATTCGTTCAAAGTAAACGCCTTAATTTGTTACTCAATAAGCTGAGCTGGATTTACAGATAAAGCTTAGAGCCGCTAAGGAAATATTGTACTACTAGTTTTCTTCTTTTTACGTGCGTTATTAGTGCTGGGAGCAATGTGCAGCCGCAAAGACGATAATATTAAGAATTGAAAACGTCTAAATAACTAGGATACAGGCAGAGCGAAGCATGGAAAGAGAGATAAGAAGGTGCAAGGCCTCGTTCTTATGCCCATTTTAGCTCCAACGATGTGGTTGTTCCAGAATCCAGAGCGCGTGTTCTCCGTGTGTTACAAATCAGGTGACGAGCGCATTCTGTCGAACAATCAGAGCCATGTATATATTTGAATAGGAATCGGCTAATATAGTATTCCGACTTATTCGGTTATCTGCTGTGAAATCTCGTTTCATTAAATTAACTTTGTTGTCAGAGTTAGAAGATAAAAGGCAAGATCTTCCAGAGGTTCTCAATAACGCGTTGCTATAGTAAAAGTTCAAGGTTGTTTCTTTCTCTTATTAGAACTTCGAAATCCGGCGAGAATAAATGACATATAAGGAATAACCCGGAGTCCCGCAGGAAAGGAACATACACCGTCTGGTGTAGCTTCCATAGGAGTGTCCTCGTTTGAAGACGAGCTTATATATAAATAATGTGTGGATGCCATTGGGACTAAACGAATAGTAACGCGAAAGGGAAATCATCCTCCCTGTCACAGACTAAATTCAATTACAGTGCAGAGAGCATTAAGCTAATGTGGTCTGAAAGCGTGATAGTATAATGGTTGGGTTATTAGGGTATGCAAGGTTTCTAATCTCCTAACGAAATTTTCTTGGAGATCTACAGAATATACAAACGAAGAGTACTCTTATTATACATAATTCGTCTGATATGTGGAAGTATTACTATTAGATCTGTTGTCCTTGTACAAATCGCATCACTTGTTGTCCCAACCTTCCGCGAAGATTAAAATATCAAAGTTTTCTTTCATTATACGAGCGAGCAGAGTGTAAATTTCTACTAACCTCTAAGACTTGATCAATACCCAAGTCACAAGGAATCTCATCGGTATCTCCGTCTTAGGCGTGGAAAGGACCTTCCGGCCAAAAATGCAACATTTGTCCCTAGTGGCCCGCGTTTTATTTTCCCTTATAGATAAAGTAGAAGGTGTGAGCTTTTATTAGATTTTCCGAGCTCGACCTCGTATATTCAGGATTTGCCATGGAGTCACATGCATGTTCACCGTTGACCTTCTGCCTCCTTCATGGTAATTCTTGATACGCATATGTTGAGCTGAAGAGACTAAAGGTTCTTGGTAAAACGTGTCTCAAATCCTCAAGAATCCTCCTCCCAAATCCTTCTCACGAATCCTCCCAACGAATCCTCTCATCAATCTCCCTCATAGACAGCTTTTTCTCGCCAATTCCTCGACGCGTTCTCTTAGGAGTATAGTACATTGGATAGCAAGCATTCGAGATTATATCAAAGGAGTCTTCCTGGCATCACATGTAGTGACAGGTGGCGTTACCGAAGTGTGAGAGTGTGAGATGGAGACTTCCAAATTATTGCCAAGATCCTTGGTGGTGCCAAGCGCACCCCGCCACAGACAGGAGGATCCAGCCACATGGGATCTTTTTGATGAATTATTCGCAAATATCCAAGCCACGCGCAACAAGCCGCAAGCCACATCACGAAAATAGTAACGTTTGTCACGATACTATGGGCATAAAGCGATTAGGAACTCCAAATTATTTAAGCCAATCCCCACAAGCGGGTTCAATACCAGTTCTGAAGCCTCGTCACCAACGAGACCATGACTTTGTGGACTTCAAGCACTTCAAGCCAGGAAGTAACGGGACATTCTATTACTCCCATCCCCATCACGAAGGTACGGGCCGTCATCTTTATTCAAGTTGTGACATACTAAAAATATACAGACCCGTCTAAAAAGCCTCTGTTTGTCGAATTGACGCATAAATACAAGTATCCAACTGTGAATCTCAATGACTCAAGTCATTACCGAGATGTCCAGGTTCGAGAAAACTTGTTGACTATCTTCTTCGAACGGGAAACTGCTTTCAACGAGGCTCGAGCACAATGGATCGGCCAAAAAGACCTCCTCTTCTTGATGTCCCCAGATTCCGGTGGACATAGAGGCTGGTTTCGATGCTCGGGGCTCGATTTTGACCACGCGCACCTCACTTGCCAAGTACACGGCCGCGAGTCTGACATAAAATCGAGCATTGATGAGTTTCAATGTACCTGGGGCAGTCCCAAATCTTGTCAGTCCGGTTGTGGAAAATGTGACTGCGAGGGAGGAGAACATCGATGCGAAGGAGGACCTGGAGGAGGAGGTAGCGGCCATGGTTGTGGCGGACACCATCCAGTCATTCCTTGCGGTGGCCCACCTGCAGCGACGATTAGCGGTCTCCCAACGGTTCCTTGTGGCCTGACATTCGATGGAGATTTAGATCGTAAGATCGGCAGCTTCACATTCCCCCGACCTGCGAACAGTCCCTTACGGGACAGCCCGGATACAGTGAAGTTTGCCCCGGGCTACGGTAAGTGGCCCGAGTGCGTGCCTGTCGTCGTAACTAAGCGTTTCGACCTGAATCCTATACACTGGGTGGAAGATTATTACGTAAGCCACTAGCCGAGGCTAGAGAGTACTTAGCTAGCTACCCGCGGGTAGAGAATACATCATCTTTCTACCCTACTCTTGGCTTCTAGCCGTCGTTAGTGACCGGGATATCCTATCCCGTAATAGATTAGTAGCAATACTTTAAATGATTTTTCGGAACTACCGGGACAGAGAAGTGTATTATTTATTAGTTAGTCGTATCGAACGAAGATAGAAGGACTAACCACCTACCTACCTAACCGACTACCTACCTTAACGTTTTTCTTTAGATACTTCCGCTTTCTCATCGAGTCTTCGTATATTCGTTAGTAGGTATAGAGGGACCAATTCTCAGTAACACTAGGCGATACGTTTCGTTAATTACTAGAGATTATAGACGTTACTCGGGTTAGTAACTATACTATACTTCCTTCCCTCTATAGAGGATTAATTAATTTCTCGATTATAATTACCTTTCTATTATTAAGGATTCGTCTATTTCGGATTAGCTATCCCTCTATACGTATTTTCGGCGTCTACTAATAGTTAGGTAGGTATACCCGCCTCTAATGCCCGCGACTAACTCCGAGAGCTCCTATAACCTAATTTCTTCGGAGTTCTTTATATAACCCTTACTACGACTAAGATTACTACTACTACTAGTAGCTATTAGTCCTACGCCTTTTTCCCTATTAGTAGACACCTCCCTATTAATAAACACGAGTATAGCTTTATTAGTAAATACGCCCGCTATAGAGGCCTCGGGTTTCCTATACTATTCCCCTATACTCGAGGATAAATACCCTAATTATCCGAGAAAGTCGAAGGATAAGAATAGGGAGAAGGGGCCTAGTCACTACTAGTCACGAAAGAGCGTTATTCTAGAGGAGTATATTAAATATTCCAAGAAGGCGTATAAGAGAGATATAGTCTTACTCGCGGAACTATTAAAAGCTAGTAATGCGGGAGCCTTATATTTACCTAAACTAGACGAGCCCCTTACTACTAGGGAGTAGGGATATATTAATATATACTATACCTTAATATTAGGGAAGGATCTAGAGGTATACTATAAGGAGTTCGACTTAGTATTAATAGACTTAGTAGAATAAGGATTTCACGATAAGGAATTCCTATAATTTATTAATTAGTAGTATACTAGTCCTACTAGTCTATTACTAATAATTAAGGAGGATATACCTTACTAATCTTAGTCCCGACTCTCTATAATATACTTAATCAAGAGATAAGGTTTCCTTACCCTAGATAAGGACCTATATTATTAATAGGTCAGATTCTAGGACAACTTCTATTAGTAGCTAAACTTGAGAGGCTATACTAAGGAAGAGTATAGTAGGTAGTTCCCGGGGGGATTAGGATATATTAGACCTTCATTTAGTGGATTTTCTCGCTAGGATATATGTTAGTAACCCTAGGGATTCCTAAATTATTATCTAGTATTAAGTAGTCGCTATTCGCTACTAGAATACTATATAGGGGGAGGTACTACTAGAGAGGAACTAATATATTCTCTAGGCTAGTACTAAAAGCAAATCTAAAAGCTAGTAATATTATACTCTTTAACCTAAAGGAGTTAGCGACTTTAGTATCATTATTTATTAAGCGTATTAATACTTACTATAGTAATTATAGTAATACGCTAGTCCTATTTATCCTTCCGCTTTACCTCTAAGGAGACTTAATTATGTGATATATAGGGCTACCCTCTATAGTTAGAGATAGGATAAGATAGGATTATAGTAAATAGGTATAGTAATTAAGCTTATAATTCATACTTATTTACTTATTTACCCGAGAGATAATAGAGAAATATATATATTCCTTATTATCTAGCGATAATATTAGAATATACTTTATAAAGAAGATTAGCCTCTTAGAGGATTTATATATTACTAATAAAGAGGAGATAATAGAGAAGATTTAGAAAGGCTTAGACTTAATTCTCATAATGCTTATTAACCTTCCCTATAGATAAGACTACTTAGAAGTCTTTCATATATACTTATATAATAAGGAGTTTATAGTAAAGAAGCTAGTAGAGATAAATTATTTCCGCTTAATATTAAGCTTATTTGGATATTATAGTAAGAGCTAGAGTTTTAACTAGGGTAGACGTTTTAGTATATCTTAATCTCGTAAGCTAGTCCTAACGAAGGACGAGGCGAAATAGATTATAGAGGCGTTTAATTATATATTTAATATTAGTCCTACTTAGAAGAAGCTTAGTAACCTTATAGATAATAAGGAAAAAGCCTTAGTTCCCTTTAATAAATCCTACTAAAATAAGCTATTTGCTCCTAAGTACACTTACTAGTATTACGGAGGGTAGTATCTAGATTTCAAATACCCTAATTACTTAGCCTAGATGAAGGGATAATAGCTCGGGGTAAAGGCTTTTCTAATAGATTATAAGATAGAGTATAGGGATACTAGCGAGGATACTAGAGACTAGATAACTAATAAGTAGTTATATACTATATACTAAATAATAGGACTATTTAACGAGTATAATTCTTAGTAGCCGAGAAACGATATCCTAGATCACTAACTAGTAGTCGTAGTTCAGTAATAGGTATTAAGTATTCTTTTAGTAATTCTACTAGAAGCTTATCTTTACTAGTATTTGAAGTAATACTTATCCTTATAAACATTACTACTCTATTACTTATAGCTTCTAATATTCTAGTTCTTTCCCCTAAATCCTTATAAAATACTCTTTCGTTACTATACGAGTAGTCTATTTATATCTTACCCTTAATAGACACTAATAATAGGGCTATACCTATAGTTCATTTTTCTATAATAGTATTAAGCTCTCTTAAAAGCGAGAGCTCTATTTTAGAGAAGGTTCACGCTAGATACTAGGTAATAGTAGAAGATATAGAGGATAACGAGTTAGACCTATCTTCCTTATCAGGAAATAACCTTAATAAATATACTCCTTTAGTAATAAGTAATAGCGAAGCGAAGTTAAACGTAGTCAAAGGAGTCTCTTTCCTTATTAGTAATATAGGTATTAAGGCTAGGGATAATATATATGAGGTCTCTATCCTAGGGTTAGATTTTCGGGCTTACTAGCTAGCGATAGTTATATACTAGTCTAAGGTTAGTAAGGTTTAGGCTAGAATAGACTCTTATTCACTAATTTCCTTAATAACTCGGGCTATATATAAGATATACTTCTTAGATATTCCTCTATAGAGAATATTAGGCGGCTGCACGGTTTACTTAAGAGGTATTAGTATAGGATTAACTATATCCTGAATTTTTAGAAGCGAGTTCTAAAAGTTTTCCGGATAGATAGCGGGTATATAGTAATACTAGAAAGGGTATGGTCTATATTATTAACTAGCTACTAGTACTAATAATTATAGGCCTAAATATCCTAGTACTAGTAGAGGCGGACATTATTCTTAGCTATAAATAGAAACACTAGAATATAGTATAGATAACTTAGGGCTATA
>JAJTUS010000215.1:0-78687 GCA_021399465.1 Hyaloscypha sp. PMI_1271 | reverse complement strand
ATAGACTTTATTACTAGGCTACCGTTAAGCTAGGGTTATATAGACTTATTAGTAATTATAGATAAGCTTAGTAAAGGCGTTATCCTAGAACTATACTCGAGTCTTACTATAGAGGTAGTAGCTAAGACCTTTATATAAGTCTTCTACCGATATTATAGTCTCCTAAAAGCAATTATCTTAGACTATAAACTATAGTTTACTAGAGTACTTTAGGTACGAGTTTACTAACTCCTAAAGATTATACGAAGGTTATCTATAGTATTTAGTCTAGAGATAGATAGGTCCATAGAATAGATAAATTAGAATATTAAAGTATTTGTATATACGTATATTAACTATATATAAGAGAATTAGGCATCTCTAATACCTTTAGCCGAGCTAGTAATTAATAACTACGATACTACTAGTACTAGTATTAGCCTATTCTTCTTAACCTATAGCTACTATATATACCCGGTAGAGTTAGATAATATTGAAGTCCCTATACGAGAGAGGATTAGCCTAATCTAGTAGGGTAAAGCTATTATATAGAAGCTAAGAGATACTTATGAGTAGGCTTAAGCGTCTATAGTAGTAGTATAATAGGTTTAAGAGAACGTGACTAACTAGATAAGATAGTAAGCGCCTAGCTTTAAAGTAGGAGATAAGGTCTAGCTAAACTTTGAGAATATTCGTATAAAGTAGCTATTAAAGAAGTTTAACTCCAAGAATACCAAATATAAAGTAATTAAGGTAATTAGCTCTTATAGCTATAGGCTTAATATACTACCGGGAATCCGTAATATGTTCTATTCCCGATTATTATATCTAGTAGTAATAGACTCACTACTATCCTAGTATATAACTAACTCTCAGCTAGAGCCGGAGCTTATTAATAGAAGTAAGGAATATAGAGTAGAGAAGATCTTAGGAAAGAGAGTTATATGATAAGGTCGAGGTTACTAATGTTAGGTTTTAGTAAAATGGATAGGGTATATAGACCCTACTTAGGAGCCTAAGTTAGCCTTCTAAGACGTTACTACACTAGACGCATATGAGTCCCTCTCTAGGGAAAGGGAGGGGGAGGGGGGGGGTAATATAATAGGTTAAGACCCGTAGAGAGACTAGGTACCTAAGAGCCCTAGGCACCTACGTTATCCTACTAATAGCTCCGTATGAAACACAAATTATCGTATAGAGCCTAGACTTAACTTCTCTCCTTAGATTATTCTTCTTATATTTAGGGAAACTATTTAATTAAGTATATTACTACTAACCTATAATATAAAAGCTATTTAGTTATTAACTTAAAGGTACTAAATAGCTTTAAGATCCTAAATAACTATCTAATACTATTATAATAGGATATAATTAACGCTTTATAAGGAGCTAATTATATCTTTATAATAGATATATTATTATTCTTTTATTAATTCCTTATTAAAGAGGAGTATTAAGAGTATTTTATAATAATTTCTTATTATAGCTAAAAGACTTCTAAGGTTACTCTAATAAGTTATTATAGCTTATTAGTATATATCTAACGATTTATAAACCGTCTTTTAAAAGAGTATAATATATTTTATTAGGATTTTATTAATAATATTATAGTATTTTTTAAAAATATAAGACAAGTATATTTAATACTTATATACTACTCTTACCTTATTCTAAGAGAAGTATATTTTACTTTTAAGAAAGAAGATATTCTTAGGCTATCCCTTAATAAAGCTACTTAGGTATTAAGTAGACGGTTTTAATATAAGTACTACTATAGAGTATATAGTAGCTATAAGAGTATTATAATTCCCCGAGAGCTTATAATAACTCGAGCGCTTTATTAATATAGTTAGTTAGCTTTACTAATTTATATTATATTATATAAAGATAATTAAACTATTATAAAATAAGAAGATAAAATTGCTTATAATTAGCTATAAATAAAGAGCTATTAGTTTAAAGAGAAAGGGCTTTATAATAAAAACTAAATAAAAACTAACTAAGAAAGAGATAGCCTTATTCTAATTAGTTAAGGACTACCTCTTTAACCCTAGGATACTAATTTATTATAATCTAAAGAGGTAGCTATACTTTAAGATTAATAGTTTAAATAAGAGAAGATTTAGAATCTTTGTTTTCTATTTTAAATAAGATTATATCTATTATTATATAATCGATTCTATTTCTTAGTAAATTGCTTAGTACTATAGAAAAGAACTATAAGTCTATAAAGCTTAAGGTAATATACTTATTATATATATACTATAGATTATAAGTATTAGTATAGTTTCCTAGAGGTTATGTGATTTATATTATATAACCTCGCTTCTTATATATAAGACATAGGATATAAGATATAGGATATACGGGAAACGGGATATACTAGATACTAGTACTAATTAGGCTTAGCGTATTTAGGGATCATATATTAGAACCTCGATACTATAATCCCTACTTACAGAAAATAATAACTTTACTAACCTACGTAATTAGTATTCCACGACTACGTGACGGTACTACGTATTACTAGTAAACTAATAATAAGTAATATTATAATTAATATAGGATCTAGTTATTATTCTTATTAATTATATTATTATATAGGGCGTTTATAATCAAATATTACTTATAATAAACGATACTAGTAAGGCAAATATATGTCTTATTATAGTGTCCTAATATCTGTCTTAATATTAGCTTAATATTTATTATATTCCTAATAAATTAAATATTATTCTAGATACCTTATCTTAGCTTTTAGTAATTAAGGCTTAAGATATTTTATAGGATAATAAGCTAGATAATATATATGCTTTTTTAGAGTTAAATATAAGTAATAAATTTAAGACTAAGCTTTATAATAGTTATATAAAAGACTTATACTTTACTTATATTCTATGTCTTTTAGGCTTTCTAAATAAGGCCCTAGATAGCAATTTCTTACTAAAGGTATATAATATTAACTTTAATATTAAAAAGGATCTTTTATATTATAACTTGCTTTTTAGGGTACCTTACTTATATATTCCTAATATATATACGAAAATAATATTATTTATAGTCTATAATAAGAACTACTTTAGCTTTAATTATATATATAATAAGCTTTTATACCTTTTATATTCTATATTTAATAAAGAAGGTACTTGACTATATTAAATATTACCTAAGCTACTTAGTAAATATAATATTAAGGATATAGCTAAATAATATATTATACCTTATTATTATATTACTAATCCTATTCTATATAATTATTATAGATTTTATATTAGCTTTACTAGAGATCCTAGTATACTTATTATAAGCTTTAGATAAATTTAAAGTCTTTAACTATATAATAATAAATATATATAAATTTAATAATATCGGTTCACTAGAAATACTAAGCACTATCACGTGTAGTCGTGGAATGCTCATTACGTTTATCGTTAGTGAAGTGGTATATTATTAAGGTTTAGGGAGCTCAGTTTAGGAGGTTAAGCTACTGAACTATACTTCCGAACCTCTACTATACCTAATTAGGTCTAGTCTACGGGATGGGCCGCGCACGTAACGCGGCACGTGATAATCAATAAAAGTATGTTTAAATACTAGAAGCTCTCTGAAAACGTCGAAAAACGTAGTTTCCTATTAAACGTATACTAGTTTCCTAATTAGGCCTAGTTCTACGCTCTCTAACTATGCCGTATATCCACGTGATACCCTCTCATCAATATCCCCGCTTCCATGCGTCACTCTCCCACTGATATGTCCCTCTCTCTCGCTCTCCTCTACTCTATATATTACCTTATTCGCGTTTAACCTACTCCTCCACGTCTAGTTATATAGTATTCGTATTAATTAGGCGCTTAAGGGTGTTCGTGGGCTTTAATTTCATTATAGAATTAGCAGGATTCGATTCTCCCTTAATCCACTTAACCTCCGCGATCTCCCGTCATTTATACGCCTAGCGGAGGTATATTACGTTAATTATAAGTCGCTTTTCCTATATAGTTCCGAGCTTTACGAGGTACTCGTATAACGATTTCGAGTCTATATAGACTAGCGGTAGATTAATTTCTAGGGCTCTATTAACTATTAATTTAACTACGGCGCCTATATTAAAGCTATATGCTATACTATATAGCTTAGAGGCTAGTATACTTCGGGTAACTCTCCTATACTTCGTGGATGACTAGTAGATAATATTCGCGTTCTGAGTAGTATTAGTTAAGGCTAGAATATAGCCTATTTATGAGGATAGATCTCTATTATTTGCAAAGGATGAATTAGTTAATATAATTAAGCGGAGGGTCTCCTTATCTAGCTTTACGAGTCATAGTCCCCTAGTAGTATTCTTAACTTACTACTAGAGGCGCCTATTAAGTGAACTAATGTCGTTTTCCGTAGGTTTAATAGCTTAAGCGGCTATTACGAGGTCGTAGGACGCTTTAGGTTAATAGACTAATATAATATAGGCTCCCCGGGCTCGTTAAGCTATATATTATTCCTTGATTATGAGGTTCATATATATAGCGCCTTTACTACTTATTATAGTAGAGTTCTTAGTTAATATAGTCTTAAGGTTACTATACTAGCGTTCTTATATAAGGGTGATTCCGGTGATCTTAGTCTCTATATTCGTAGTGTTTTCGGAGGTTTTAGTAGTTTTAGTATATATAATACCTCTATTAAACTTTAGATTATAGTTAAAGGTAAGCTATTCCCGCTCCTTAGCTAGGAATTAAGCTTCCTTTAGCTTTAATTACTCTGTTTCTAGGAAATCGTTATCGCTAATAATTAGAGTGTTATTAGTTTATAAGCCTACTATACCAAATAGTTACTTGCTATATAAGAGGTATGGGTTATAAGTTAACTATTCCATAGTAAGCTCATTAATATAGTGGGAGTAATAAGTCTTGAACTAGTAGTTTCCGGCTTCCGGTACGCCGTATAGTGGTTTTATGACCTTTAGGACTAAATCGTTATATAGGTAAAGGTATTTAGTGAGCTCTTATAGTAGTTTTATATAAAAATCGCGATTTAGGAGAGTTATTAATTAAATATACGCCTATAAGATATCTCATAAGTAAAGCCCTGTGGTTTCGGTTATTATAGCGGCGATACTAAGGATAATTCTCTGGCTAATATATTAAATAGTCGGCGATTAAGTTAATATAGTATACTTCTCCTAATTATTATACGCCTAAATAATAAGTCTCGATTTACGAAGCTCTTTATTAGTACCCTTATTCTTAATCTCGTTAATGAACCTAGAGTTAAAGATATATACTTCCTCTAGTACCTCTAAACGTAAGGTGACCTCAAAGATACCCTTTTCTAGGAGTCCTTTGATTTTAGCTTAATAGGAGTCCTTATACTAAATGTTATTCGTTAGGTATATGCCTCTCGTCCCCTTTACTTTAATTCCGTTATCTTATAGGAATACTATAACTTTAGGTAGTATTTTATATAGTTGTCCCCTCTCGTGTTTCGGAGGGATAGTAGAGGGAATTATACTTGCTTTGCCTTAGCTATCGCTATAGTTATATTCGGGTTTAGGGCTAGAATTGTCGAGATTAAGGCTTTTATCTCCCTATAGGAATGGCTTTACAGAGGTTAAGTAGAAGGAGGTATTACCTCGTAGTAAAGCTAGTATATATGACTCACCCTCTATAGATACTAGCTTATATAGCCCTTCCTACTACCCTAGTTAACCGGTATTCCCTTCACGCTATACTAAGACTTCTAAATTTAATAGAAGTTTATATATATCGGCTATAGAGGGTCTATTACGTGTATTTAGGGCTCTTACTACTTCGTAACTAGCTCATATCCTCTTTATCTCCTCTATTACTTTTCTTAGGGTATTTAATTACTATGTGACTAAAGGTAATAGAGGGTCATATTCGCTTATTTAAGGTAAAGCGCCGTAAATCAGGAGTATAGGAATAATTCTATCTAGTCTTATGGTATCATTAGTCGCTTTAAAGGCCATCTATAGGGCTATGTCCTTATTAATTCTATTAATTTCGGCGATAATGATCTTATAGGCTCATTGAACTATATTATAGTACCATTTAATAATTCCAACTAAATAGTGGGCTTCTATAGGGATAATCTTAATCTTAGTCCCCGTCGAATTTATAAGCTATATAAACTCTTTACTAGTAAACTGCTTCCTAGCGTCTATAGTAATTTAATCGGGAGGTCCTAAATAGGTATTAATCTAGTACTATTTTAGGGCATCCTATATATATTAAGTACTAAGGCTCTATAGTTATTGTCTGGCTTAATACTATATTCCTTCATTAATAACATATAGTATAGGCTTCCCGAATATATAGAAAATATTGACGATAATAGAAAAATTAAAGCTAACGTCATCCCTTAGGTTAAACTTAAATTAGCCGGGTAATTTCCTATTTAATTAGTATTACTCGTAGTATCTCATAAGGTATTTAAGGGCTTATTTATCGACTTTATAGCCCGCTCATTCTAGGACGTTTTATAGTTTCTTAATTAATAGATAACCGAATTAATAGTATAATTATCGTAATTCAGGTTCTATAAGGAAATAAGGGTTAGAGGTAAAGGATTCTAATATAAAGGTCTTAAGTAAGGTATCCTATAGGAGGAAAGAATAACTAAAGTATTATATTACTAGTATCCGCTTCCCAGTAGACATAATTAGTTAATTCCGGAGGTTATTGAAATAGACCTTTAGTTCGTCTATATCCGCTAAACTAAGTAAAAATGGAGTCTTTAAGGGTATAATATAGAATTATATAAGCCTAATTAGTGTATCTATAATTACAGATCCTAAGGAAGATAATATACTAATCCCGAACTTGACTTTAATGCTCCCTTTAGTAGATCTATTAAGCTTAATACTATTATTTATCTATTATAAAGCTTGGAATTAATCGAGTCTAGTAGTTAAGTATTTAGTGGCTCTAGTGTCTATTATAATTCCGTAAAAGCGGTTAGTATTATACCTAGACATACCTCCTACTATAAAGGTTTAGGTATCCTCTATAGGTAGTTTATCGGATTCTGTGGTATTATTCTCTCCTATTAATAGGTGGATATAGGAGCGGTTTATGAGGTTATTTATAAGGTTACTAGCTATATTTAATAGCTTAGGAGGTTATAAATTAAGTATAGTAAAGAGGGTTTTAACTAAGGTAAAGTAGGAATCCTATTCCTCGGGGTCCTCTATATCTACTAGTAGAGTATTAAAAGCACTACTTAGTTCGTCCTCTCTACTCCTATTACCCCGTTCGTCTCCCCTTTCCCCTTTAATTAAAGCTACGTGATATAAATATGCCCTTATAAACTTCCTCTTAAAGTCTAGTGAGTCTATAGCTCTAAACCTATATAGGTTTCTAGCTCTAAATTAAGCCTTCTCGTCCCGTCGCTCCCTCTCCGTATATTTCTAGGATTAATAGTCTAGTTTCCCGTATATAAAGCACGACTTTGAGGGTCTATATCTCGATCGCGGGGTTTATAGGGGTTTATATAGTTGGTGTGGTATTAACGATTTCCGAACTAGTAGTTATTTAAGTGGTTATTTAAGTAATATCGTTGATTAGTAAAGAAGGTATCCATATTATTTGGATTAAGCTTCTCAAAGGCCGTAATTAAGGACTATAGCTTATAGAGAAGCTTACTAAGGGCTACTAGAGGGTCTAAAATAGTATATTTATATACTTTAGAGTCTTAATAAGTGGTGATAATTTTATTATAGAGAAACTCCGTTATTTATAGGGTAGGTATAAGGCTATATTATAGTTCACGTAGTTTATTAATTATTAACTAAATAATCTCAAAAGTCGATTTTCCTGTATATTTCTCTGATATTAAGGACTATATAATCGCGTTCTATTAATCTAGATTTCGTCGTTAATATCCAGGGCTTTTAAAGAAGCTACGGAGGTGCGTAGAGACGTAATTAAATGAGTCCTTAGATATATAGTCATTACAGAAGTAGTCTAGTGCTAGTCCCTTGAGTATAGTAGGAAATACCTTCATAATAGCCTCTTTTAGAAGTTTTATATATTCGTAGATATCGTAGAAAATAGTGAGTTTCTAATTAAAGCTATCGTTTCTATTATCCTACTTCTATTCATCTATATAGATTCTAGTAATCTCCCTAATTAGCTTCGCTCTACTAGTTAGTGGGGGGGTAACTAGTGGTATTAGTAGAGGTTATAGTGGTTCTAGGGCTAATATATATCGCTCTTAAGGTAAGGAGGGTTAACGAGGTAGTAGTTAAGGGGGTGCGGGAGTTCCTAAAGGGGTTATGAGAGGTATATCTTAGCTTAACTAGTTCGTTAATATAGTGGTTTCCGTTTTTCTGACTATAATATAGGCTAAAGTAATTAGTCCCTTTAATAGATCTATTCGAATTCCGCCTACCTAATTAATATTAGCGTCGTTCCATTCGCTTTTTATTCTCTCCTTAATAATATTAACTAAGAACTATATAATTAAGAGTTTCTAGTAGTTCTATTTGACGTAAATACCTCTATACTATAGATAAGCTTATAGGACATATAGTTTGGTGCGGTTTATCTAGCTAAAGGCTATAGTATCGAAGTCCTTAAAGTCCTCCTAGAATAGATCCTATAAGTTCTCGTTACTTTATTAATTTATGGTATAGTAGTATATTCTGGCTTTATAATAGTTATAGAGATCCTCCTTTATCGCCTTACTTATATTAATCCCATTCTCCTATTTCCTAGTTCTTACCTCCGCTTTATTCATCTCTATTTTCTTGGTATATATATATATATAGTTCGAAGTAGGAAAAAAAGAGCTAAAGAGCTGAAAAGCGACTATAAAAGAGGTAGTTTGGTTCGAAGGTTTGGTATTAAAAGTGTCGCTTCGTAGCAAATACACGTCTACGACAGAGAAGTATATATATAGGAAATCGAAGTAATTCGGTGTAAAAATCGTAGGAAAATCGAGGTTTCGGGAGGTTTAAGGTCGGAATTAAGGTGTTTTTCGGGTGTGTGTATATGTACGGTATGTGTATGTATTCCGGAGGTTCTCCCGGTATTATAGTAATATGTAAGTGGAATAGATAGTTTCTAAGTTCGTGGTCTTAGTGCTATAGAGGTGGTTTTATAGGAGGTTCGGAGGTTCTGAGGTTCGAAGGGGAGGTATTAGAGGTTCGTAGATTCGTAATTAAGGTATTTTTAACCGGTTCCCGGTATAGGGGATTATCGTGGATAGACGGGTGGTCGCTATAGTGGTTTATAGGTGCGTTTAATCCTATAAATAGCGTTTTTAAGGTTCTCGCTCCGGGGTTAAAAAGCGATTGAAATAGAGGTAAAAGAGGTAAAAGAGTAGTCTCCGCTGACCAAGAATAGCTAAGTAAATAGCTATTTCCGTTGGTAAAAGCTAGTTATTATTCTCCCTTAGCCACCGAATGCTTTAAGGAGTTAATAAGTAGTTTCCCCCTTTAATATAGGAATAGATTAGATTACCCTTGGCTACCGAATGCTTCAAGGCTTTCAATTAAATCTACCTCTAATCTGAAAGTACTAACTAATTAGTGTCGGTTCACCAGAAACGCTAAGCACCATCACATGTAGTCGTGGAATGCTCGTTACGTTTATCGTTGGTGAAGTGGTATATTATTAAGGTTTAGGGAGCTCAGTTCAGGAGGTTGAGCTACTGAACTGCACTTCCGAACCTCTGCTATGCCTAATTGGGTCTAGTCTACGGGATGGGCCGCGCACGCAACGCGGCACGTGACAATCTGCAAAAGTGTGTTCAAACAAATAAGAAATCGCTTTTAATCCTAAGGTATAATAAATATAAAGCTAAAAAATAAGTTATTATATTACTTTATTTCCTCTTACTTTATAATTAGGGAATTCCTAAGGCATTTATATTAGACTATAACTTAAAATTTGTCTTTAGTCTTTAGAAAGCAATTTAAGTATAAATAAACATTAAACTACTATTCTTTATAATATAGTATCTATAGTCTAATAGCTAGTCTAAAATCAAGAATTAGTAAGTTAAGATTATTATATAATTTTAAGTATATGAGTTCTAGATTAGCTATAGTCTTTAGGGGTAATCCTAATATAAATAGCTTTTAATAATATATTTTATTAACTAATTAGTTATAGTTCGAATAAGATTATTTAAAGTATAAAGACTTATATTATTCTTTTCCTCTTTAGTCCTTATAATAATAAAATCCTAAAGGCTATTTGAAATTTAAAACAAATTAATATTAAATTAGTTATTGAATTTATTATAAATATAGCTAAGGAATATTATAACTCTTAGTATACCCTTATTAAATTTAATATCAATAATATAGTCTATTTAAAGCTATATAAAGGATATTATTTGCTTAGTAACTTAAATCGAAAGATTTTAAAACAAAGAACTAGAAAATTCTATATTATAAAAAGAATTAAAAAGCTAGTATATAAGCTAGATCTCTTCTCCTAATAGAGAATTTACCTTATTATCTTTATTATATATTTAGTACTTGCCCTAAGTAATAAGGATCCCTTTAAGAAGCTATTATCTAATATTTAAGAACTTTTAGAAGTTAAAAATAATAATAATAATAAATAGAAATCTTATAAGTTAGAACGAGTTATAGATTAATAAACCATATAATATAATAAAGAGGATTATGTCGAATATCTAATAAAATTCAAAGGCTATAATAATTAATATAATAAATAATACCTAGTAAAGCTTCTTTTAAAGACTAAGAAGTTAGTCTAAGAATATAAGGAGAAGTTAACTACTTTATTAATATTATATTAGAGTTCTAGGACGTTAATAAGGCATTTATAGATTCCCTTTATATAACACATAGGGACCGACTAATAGTATTATAAGTAATATTATTAATATATAAGTTTCGCTTAAGTTATTTACTATTAGATTAAAGTCTAGTTTATAATACTTTTTCTTCTATTTATAGTTTATATTATTATTTAATTATAACTTATATTCTATCCTTTACTAAAGGGCAGGCATTTATACTTACTCTATATTATTAATTAATTTAATATTATTATTTCCTTAGACTTCTCTATCTACTCTATACCTATTACCTTTTATATTTACCTTTTATAAGTAATAATTAGGAATCGAGTAGGGTTATTAATAGTATTACTATTATATTATATAAATAATTATAAGTCGCCTAATCCTAAGACAATTCGTTCATATTAAAAAGAGGTCCTTTAGTAGAGAAAGTACGTCTTAAGTACTTTAAGACTTATATGTAATATGACCTACGAATTAACCCTTATCTTATTAAAGATTATTTGTATTTGCTTTTAGAGTATAAGTAAGCTAAACTTAAGGTAATCTAAGATAAGATTATCGTTAAATATAAGGTAAAGCTAAATAAAATCAATTAATTATAAACTCGAGTATTGTTTATACTAACTATTAATATTATAGGCGCCGCTAAGAAGACACCTAGCCGTCCTAAGAAACATAAAAAGATAATAATATTAAAGATAATAAGATTAAAGGTAAACTTAAAGGATATAGTAAAGGCTAAGAAGGAACCTAATAATAAACCTTAGGATTAGGAGTCTATTAGAGGCAAAGGTAGTATAAACCCTATATCTAATAGTAAGGGCAATGGCCTTAAGGAACCCTTAAAGCCTGGTTAGTTAAAGGTATTATCTAAGAGTAAAGTATACTATCGCGCGTCTAATATTATAAAATCTAGTGTTTTGCCTTAAGCTTATAACTTGGTTAAAATTAAGAAGTATATAGATAGCGAATTTATAATAGTATAAAAACATAAGGTAATAAGATTTAAGAAAAAGAAGGCTAAGAAGACGTTTAAGTCTATAAAGATTAAGAAAGAAAAAGCAATTATATTATCTATTATATTGTTATTATCCTTTAATGACTCTAATACTATAAATTCAAGTGACTCTGACTTTAATATTCCTTAAACTCCTAAGAAGTCTTCCTTAGCTATAGTATATAAGACATTATCTTCTAATAAGTGTTCCTAATAAGAGCTATCTATTAATATATTACTTACTATAGATAAAGTTCGATTAATCTTAGATTATTATAAGGAACTAATACTATTTAAGAAATATAAGTATTATTAAGTTCTTATTCTATACGGTCGATATATATGCTAGGATATAGCAATTATATAGGTTTATCTTACTTTTTAAAGCTTTTATTTTATAATTCTCTATAGACCCTAGTATCTTATATAAGTTTTCCTTTTATAGAATCACCATAGATCCCTAGTATATTATACACGTTTTCCTTGTTTTTTTGGCACCTAATTGGGTTTCTTTTCTATTATTGTATAAGGGCATGCAATGTTCTTAGGGGTGGCATTATTGGCACATGGAAATGGCATGGAAGGCGCACGTGCTTCGCATGCGATTACCTAAGCGACTATTAGAAATAGCATTCCCATAGAAGACAATGAGAATCATCTTTGAACACACCAACCAACCTCTCATATTACGGGTGGACCGACATCAAGTGCTGTGGTGGAAAAGTTGTTATAGCTGCAAAATCGGGTAATATTTGTCGACTTTGACCCGGATCGGCTGTAGGAAGGAGGCGAAGAGAAGAGCAAATTGGCGTAGGGATATTAAAGAGCTGGTAAGTTGGTCCCCGAAGGCAGCTCGTAAACCGCCCGAATTCAATAGTTAGCCTACTACTTGCTACTCGAGAAAAAGAAAACAGGAGGAGAAAGATCACGCGTGATTTTGAATTTTTGCATATTGCGGTGTCTAAGCCCCTGGCTGTCGCTGGGGCAGATTCGAAGGCAAAGCTGGCTGCCGCCGGGGCTGATTCGGGGGCTGGGCTGACTCGACAGCAAGGCTAGCCCAGTGCACGCTCGTGACTGCAACTCTAGAAGCCGCGCCCGCCTACGATGCCTTATCTTACGCCTGGGGTCACGAAGAGCCCGTGGTCCAAATCACGATCGATGGAGCGACGAAGACAAGATGAGTGGTGACCGTAACCTGATAAATCATTCTGTAAATGAAGTGGCCTTTATACAATTTGTAAAACAAATCGGATTAGCTACATTTTACTATCTCGTTCCACGAGGCAAACTAATAACAACTAGACCGGGTTTCCCGACATGATTTCCGGACTAAGAATAGGGGCCGAGCCAATCCCCAGTCTGTGCTGACTATTTCGACACCCTCGTCCATTCATGACACATGTCAAGCACATATCGAAATCATCTCCATCACAAATACAGCAGTCTGTAGTCTTGGTAAGCTACCGCTATCAACGCAGCATATCACAGCTGTCTGCAATACTTACGGAAATATAGGCCCTTGATTGCCTCACCACAACGATCGCACGACAAACTGGTAGTTACAGCTGGTCTAATTGCTCTGGAGCATCCATTCAGAGTGTCCGCCTCATATTTCCGTTGAAAAGTGTGCTGCTCATCCGGGCAAGTTTGCGCTGCTCTGAAGCAGGACTCGCAGACATCAAACGAGTCATCAGGTCCATTGCACTTGTCGCAAGCTATTTCAACATCAGTAGTGATTCACAATGAATATTTGAGACATAATCTTACAATAATAAAAGCTTGCACCGATGTTCCCAAGACAGATATCGCAGAACCTGGTAAGAACCGTGTGAGCGCTGGATGCGATGTTCACAAAATTTGCCGCGCAACCCATATTAAAGATTTCAATATGGTTACCAATGGCTTCTAATTGAACGTTGGCTCGATCCTTTCGTCTTTTAACCTCGATCCGTTTTATTTCCGCCTCTCTTCTCCTTGTAACTTCAATCTCAGCCTGCACAAGGGCATCGAGCTCTCGTTGTTGCTTCTCAGCCTCCAGGCGTTTTTCCCTCAAGGCTCTTTGTTGTTGACGGCAGATCTCAGCAAGTCTCTCCCTCGCCCGTCTCTCTTCTCGTTGCCGTTGGAGAGCAACTTGACGCTCGTGTCGTTCCAGACGCAGCCTATGTTCCGCTCTTGCTTCTTCTTCTCTGAAAATCCTATCAGCCTCCGCAACGGCGATTTGATGATCCGCTTGAACTTGAGCCGCGCGCACGGTTTCCGCTTGCTCCAGCTTCAGTTTCGTCATCTCGCGGTCGATTTCTGTTGCTGCTGTAGTCTCTTCAAAAGATTTCCCATCTTCGACCATTTCTTTCTGGATCTTGAGGATTGCAGTTGCCTTCGTTCCCATATCTTCTAACAATCTCTTTCCGGCCTCCTTATTTCTTGACATTCGGATTGTTCTAGCGCCCTCCGCTATCAACTTCTTCCAAAATGAGTCTTCTTCGAGTAACTCCTTTTCTCTGGCTTTCCCATCAGCCTCCCCAACTTGGTCCCAAAATGTGGTTGCCAGCACAATATTCTTATATGCATCTTGCCCACAAATCTCTTTCAGCATTCGAAGACTCCGAGAGGAAGAACCACCAAGTCGTGGTGCGTCTATTCGATGCAAATATAAAATGCCGTTCAGCAGTCGATTAGATTTGTACGTATCAGAGAGCCAATCCGCTATTCGTTCGACAACAACCTCGTCATCTTCAAATGTATCATCGAATCCCGGCGTATCCACAAGCACCACTGCCTTATTGTTTATGATAGTCTTGTATGACTGGACCTTATCAGTCTCTAGAAATTCCATCAGGTCTAGGGAAGAGTAATCGTTTGATAGGGAGAAACGAACCTGAACACAAGCCATGTCCAACCTTGATGTCCTCGATACCGGTGACATTCTTGATGAATGTGCTCTTCCCCGAGCCCGTTACTCCCATGACTGCAATCAGCATCTCTTCATTCAACGGCTGGAAGCGATTCGACATCGTGGACTATTGTTTCCCCAATGTCCAATGTGTTGGGCTGGCAGCCTCTCGTGGACGGTAGTTGGGGCAGGTGCAAGTGCCTCCAACAACCATTCCATCGCATGCGGAGCCTCATCTATCAAAGTTCGAATGGAGCGAGATAAATGGGGGGTTACGAATCTCTGAATGGAGCGACTGCTCACTAGACCTATTCAAGTGTATTGAAACATTCGGTACGCCATCAGCGCCACAATCCAAGAACACCACCCATCAGAGCTCGAGAAGACAAGGCTGCGACGACAGAAAATGCGCTAGGGGAAAAGGAATCATAGAGCTGAGCGACACGCTGGCTCTGTGGTTGCCCCGCTCCCACATCTGCTGGCATGTGCGAAAGTTGCATAAACCAAAGACTTTCTGATTGTCCGCATTTCCGCGACTGACTACAATTACAGCCTCGCATACACCACTATTCCCACTATTCCAGCAACTCCATCATCAACAATCTTGCAAAATGTCCGCAGAGGACATCCTTCAGGGCAACTTCGGCTCTTCAAGTGCCACTCAACATCCAAAGCCGCGTAAATTCGAGTAAGCACACACCAGGCTGCAGAAATATTCACAGTGCTGATGCATGGATGGTAGTTCAAATGACTTGTTCATCGCTGTGATGGGTGTTACGGGGTCTGGAAAGAGCACTTTCATAGCAAGATGCACTGGACAGGCAGTCGCTGTCGGCCACGGCCTCAAGTCACGTCAATACTAGCCGCCTCACTGGGTCTTGAATTGATATTGACAATATATAGATACCAGTGAGATTGAGGTCTACTCCTTCCAGTATAACGACAAAAGGATCCACCTGATTGATACGCCTGGCTTTGACGACACGTTCAAGCCAGATATCGAGGTGCTCAAAACTGCGGCTACTTGGCTCAGCGAAGCATACCAGAAGGATCTACTCCTCACGGGGATCATCTATCTCCATAGAATCACCGATACCAGAATGGGTGGAACTGCAAGAAAAGATTTGATGATGTTCAAGAAACTCTGTGGGGAAGACAGTTTTTCTAACGTGGTAGGAATAGTGGAATTCCATAAGACCTATGCGAAGAACGAGGAGCTTAGCTAATCTTTATATTCTGTAGGTCCTTGCCACAACTCATTGGGAAAAGGTATCTGCAGAGGACGGTGATAGACGCGAAGCAGAGCTCCGAACATCAACTGAGTTCTATGGCACAATGATTCGACGGGGGTCGACAATGATGAGACACATGGACAATGCTATATCAGCAAAGGCTGTAGTTGCTCATCTGGTCAACCAACACACAACGACTGTTCTCAATATCCAGCGTGAGATGGTTGCAGATAAAGTCGGGCTCAAAGAAACTGAAGCTGGTCGTGTACTTCAAAGTGACATAATCAAGCGCACGGAACAGTTAAATCGAAAGCTGAAAGACACCGAGGAGAGAATGAAGGAGGCTATCAACCAGAAGAACGATGCTCTGGCAAAAGAATTAGCGGAGCAGGAGGAGGAGCTCAAGGAGCTCAAGGCAGCCGCGCAAAGAGGTGCAGAACAACTTGACGTCAAGATGGAAGACCTGTTCCGGGAAAAGGACGAGAAATTCAAAAAGGCAATGAAGGAGCTTGAGAACGAGCGAAAGGAAAAAGAAAGAGTTATAGATGAGAAAACCAAAGAGCATGAAGTTTTCAAGAGCAAAGTTCGGGAAGCTGAAGAACTGGCTGAGCGAAAACGCAAGAGCACTGAGCAAGAAATCGAATCCACGAAGAAGGAACTTGATCAAGCCACGGATGATAATTATAAACTGCTTGCCGCTTTCCTCCAAACAATCATGGAAAAAGAGGAAGACGACAGAAAGACGCGAGAAGAGAATTTGGCCAGAGCACGAGAAGAGCTTGAGAAACAGAAGGCAGAGATCCAGGCAGCTCAGGTGAAGATGCAGCAGGCAATGGCTCAGCAGGCTCGTCGTCCCGAATTCTACCAAGGCGATCCTCCCCCTTACCAACCACCTCAGCAGCAGGCTGGGCAACCTCAGCAGGTTTGGCAACCTCAGCAGCAACCACAGCAGTTCTACCAGCCCTACAACTACCAACAAGGTCCGGATCCTGCCCTTGTTGGAATGGGGGCGGTTGGTGGTATGGCTTTAGGTGCAGCAACGTTGGGACTGTGCAATGTCATGTAAAATCTGTTAGTTGAATAATCTTTCAGGCTTTGCGTTTGTTGTAGTCGTTCTGTAGTCAATACGCCCTCGTGGCACAAAGTTATTAACACCCTTCTGAATCATTCCTAATCCTTTGTCAGAGAGCAAGAATTCGTTTCAGAAATTTGAGCCAGGTTGGGGGCTGGGTCGGCCGATCGACCGTCGGCTATCCCTATCCCTTCGTGCGGCAGCCATCGACCACACTAGCGGCCACATTGTTGTGCGGGGCCTGATTGGAGGAGAATACTATGTTTTGATGCGGCCGCTAGCGTGGTCGATGGCTGCCGCACGAAGGGATACTAGCGTGGCAGCCAAAGCTGTCACAAATATTATACTTCAATTACTTAATACTTGAAATGTCTAATGGATTTTATTATAAATGTTATAAATCTTAAGGAAAGAGGTATTACAAGCTATCTTATAAGGTAAATTAATCTTAATGCCGGCTTATATTTAATAGATTTAAAATAATAAAGCCATTTTAACAAATCGTTACCTTAAGAAGTTATTTATAAACTGTACTCCTTAAGTAATATTTGCTTAAGCTTTAAGAATTAAATTATAATATCGTTTAAAAACTTTATTATTAAGAATATATATAATCTGTCACGAGCGCCAACTTCGAGGCTTGGAAAGCAGGGTAGAAGGGTCTCTTATATTCGACGATACAAAGCTAAGGAAGGAAGGAGAAGGAAGGAAGGCCAGAAGCTCCCTAAATATCCTGAGGCTCGCTAATCCTCCAGCCTTAGCCTAATCAGGAATAGCAGCAAACGGTAGCGCTGCACGTGCCAGCGCAAAACCGTAACATAATCTCTTATTAAAGCGTAAATGCAAGCTTATTACTTATAAAGTAAATAAGTTCATTTAGAAATTGGTTTGTAATAACCTATATTAATAATATCTTAAATATATAAAGTAAAGCTTAAAATAAGACTTTACTTATATTTTCTTAATTCTTATTAAGTAAATATTACTAGTAAAACAATCCTTTAAGAATAATATATTATAATAACTTTTTATTATTAATTCTTGTTAACCTTCTTCAATATTTATTAAATTCTCTTATAATTAAGGTTTGCGACTTCTTAATTAGAAGGGGCAATAATAACCTCGATACATAAGTACATAATTAACTTCTCTCTTCCCTTTCTCTTCTCTTTACCTCCTTTAAAAGTTTTATTATATATACAATAACTTTTTACACTTATATACATTTTTATAAGCCCAGGAATCTGCGTTATAATTAAGGTCAAGATATTAATAGTTCTTGTTATAACTTAAGTCGGTGCTTTTATGGCCTTAATTTATATTAAATTACTTAAAATGTTTGCAATTTATAAGGGATAATACTTATCCTAACCCGCCACCCTGTCTTCTTATTATAAGGAGACGAAAATAATCCTTAAGGAAATTTGTAATGCCCTTTAAGACATCAACTCGAAAGTTAATGAGTGCCCCCTAGCTCTTATTAATACCCTTAAAGATCTTTCTTAAGGAGTTGGCAAATTAAGAGAATTTAGCGAAGTATGCTTGCAAGAAGGTAAAGTATTAATTTATTAACACATATCAATTCTACTAGTCCTAAGTGTTATTATACACTTTATTAACGGCTAAAAGGCCATATATACAAGGACTTGAAAGCTAGAAGCGGCATTGCAAAGAGCGAGTAGCGCTACTAATGTTAAGCTTGCACTTCTGCGTAATACTAGTAACTAGTAGCCCTAATAGGTAAAGCTAAGACAAGCTTATACTTGAATGCTCTTTAAGTAAGAAAAGTCAATTTGCATTTAAGCTAATAAATCTATTTTTCATTAAATATTCTTAGGTTCTTTGTAGTTGATGACCGGTTTTTAGAAAGTCTTAGAACTCAGGTGCGTATTACATCTTCTGCAAGCTTTGTGTTCGAATATAAATCCAACTACACCCTGTTGCTGTAATTCTTCCAAATTTATATGCCCTTTCTTAGCCAAAACGAATGCCTCAAAATATATCCTTGTCACACTCTAGCATACTTGCAGCTCTCGAAATTATACTCGTCCTTATACAAGTTTGTTGCACGAACACTTTCAACAACTATATCAACGCTACAGCGACGCGCCTTGCATTGAAGTCTACACAAAAAGCATTAGGTATATTTTGGAAAGTGTCCACTTTGGGATCTCCTTAACGAAAATAATATGGCAGAACGGAGGTCAGATCAAGTATGATTGGCTAAAATGCAAGAAGTCAAAACACGTAACGATGTGATAGATTTTGCTCTGTATGCTCAGGTCGCTCAGGTGAGTTGCTTAGGGTGCTCAGGGTGCTCAGGGTGCTCGGGTGAGTTTGCTCAGGTTGCTCATGCGGTTCAGGTGAGTTGACTGAGCCGAGGGCGATTAGCGCCTGAGCAAGAGCGGCAAGCTTACTAACCGCATGGGAAGCAGGAAAGAGAGAAAATTGATCGACAATACCTGGATACCCAGGAAACATCCACAACAGCATAAACGCTCACAATATATGAACCACACCCTCACTCAAGCCCCTGGCATTATCTACCAGAGACCAGTCCCTCGCAAGTAGCGCTCTTACACAACATGGAATGCATTCCCCCGTCCTCAGAAGATAAGTAGTCTTACGCTTCCCCTGTTCACGAGTACTATATAGAGCAGCCAAAGCAGCGCACCGCGCAAAGTCATCTCGAAACTCCCATACGCAGCAAGCAATTCCGTTTTGGTAATGGAGATTGTCGTAAAACTCTTTATCCATCTCCCATCCTTTGCTGATAAAAGTGCAAGGCCATGGCAGTGAGAGACAGGAAATCCTGTCACAAGACGTGCGGCCAGTCGAACTGATGATGTGTCGACCAGAAAATCCCGGCTGGATGTAAACAGTTCCATCAGAGATAGACGCCTTGTAATAGAAGGCTACTTCACGTTCCGTTGATCGCTCCGTAACCAAGGATGTGATGGAAGCCTTATCATTCCGTAATGCGTTCTTTGGAGGAGTTCCCACCGCCTCCTCGAACACAGCCTTCGGGACTTTAGGGATGAGGCTGTCGTGGTATAAACCGTCAACAACGGCGTCGTAGCTTCGGTCTTGCCATTCGATATGACCTGGGATGATATGCACTTTCTGGGCAAGTTCTGCACTGGAGCTCAGGAGTCGCAAACTATCCTGATAGAAACAGAGCCCCATAGAACAAAGTGCTGTACAGATATCTGCCGTGTTAATGCTTGCACTATGTTGCGGCCAGATGCCAACGAAAATCAGAAAAGCAGATGCTAACGATCCGGGTACGGGCTCCTTGAGTTCGTCCGCTTGTCTGCGGTTTATATCATTACTGTTCAAGGTTCGGAGTTGATCAAGACAGTATTCCCAAGTCTGATGGCCTTTTGGGGGCGAGCCTATGCCGCGGTATCCCCATATGAAAGTGCAGTTTTGGTATATTTCTTCAAGACCGGAAAGCGTTGGGTGTAGGTCTGGCGGGTACTCTACGCCAGCAACGATTAAGACCAGGTGATAGAGGGTGAATGCCATAACAACCAAGCAACGACTGTGGTATTTCAGCATATGCGGGTGACAAGTAAGACAAGAACAAAGCGATTGTAACGACCGCAGTTGAAATTCGATGTCTCGGCGTGCAATGTCCAGAGTGACCCCGATAGCTGTGTCCAGACTGTCCAGAAAACCAATCCCGCATTTGAGCTCTGGGAAAGTCGAGATAACGCTTTGAGCGAAGCCTCGCCCGTATACAGTTTCTGAGAGATATTTGAAGTTGGACTCTGTCACTGATTTCTTTGATTCTGATTCAAGTTCCATTTCGCCCTTGGCAACAGCGGCGTATATGCGGGCGATGCTCCCGAGAAAACCGCCAAATGTTTTGGCGTTCTTGATGAGTCTGTTGTTGAAATCCGCCACTCCGAAAAGACGAGATAAGCATTCATCCCAAGGTGCCCTCAGTGCAAATTTGAGAAGACTCTGATCCGGGGTTTGGATGAGCAGTGATGTGTGCGACCGTAAAACGTAAGTTGTATTTGCCAAGAGTAATGAATGCCGCTGAAGGTCGACTTCAACATAGCGCAATGTTACTTGAGCAGTCTTATGCTCAGGCGTATTCGTGTAAACCAGACGTCCGTTCTCTTCCTCCACCCGAACAGTAAAGTTGAATAGCCACTGCGCAATCCCGGCGATAAATGCACACTCATTGTATCCGAGCACCGTAATATTATCTACTTCACCACGAGAGATTTTGAAGAGCCCGTTCAACACTCGGGCAATATCCGCTGCTGGAGAGACCATAATAGAAGACTTCTGCCAGTCATCCCATACTTGAAGATGCATTCCAGCCACCGTGTTCGAGAAAGAAGTTCGAGTAAGGACACCAGCGCACGCTTTCGCCAAAGCCATGAACTGTGAATGAGGCGGTTTATATTCGTCTGGAAAGCCTTCAATAGACCAAAGTTCCCGCAAGACCCAGGCAGTAACGGTCTCGCTATGCATCTCGCCCAGACAAGAGCAAAGAGCAACAAGGTCAGTCCCTTTTGGGTCTTCAGCAAGCAGCTTAACAAAGCTCTTATGCCCAAACCCAAAGTAAAGGATCTGCTCGAACCCAGGTACTCCCCGTAGATTCTGTAGAGCATCATCTACCCGTTTCTCTCCAAGGCCCCCAACCTTGAATCTGTTCGCCAACGCAATTCCTGCCGCGTAGGTGGCTGGCTGGACACCTGCGGATGAGAAGCGCTGAAGCGTGGAAGCGGTCAGTGAATACAAAGCGTTTCCAAATGACACCCAATCTACCTGGCCTTGCTGAGGAAAGGCTGTATTAGTCGAG
The DNA here is from genome assembly GCA_021399465.1 of Hyaloscypha sp. PMI_1271. Classification (NCBI taxonomy): domain Eukaryota; kingdom Fungi; phylum Ascomycota; class Leotiomycetes; order Helotiales; family Hyaloscyphaceae; genus Hyaloscypha; species Hyaloscypha sp. PMI_1271. The sequence continues at coordinate 56,898 of JAJTUS010000215.1, read as the reverse complement.
ACCAGAAATGATGACGGATCGTTAGACATGGTTCTCAAATGCGACGGCAATCGAAAGTTGGTTAGGAAAAGGGTTCTATTTGTTAAAAGTTTGGGATTTTTACCTTCGAAAAAGAGGCTGCTGCCTTCTCTTTCCAAATGTGTTGTCATGTTGTGGCTGCGCCTGCAAGCCACCATCGACAAGTTGGCCAATCATAGCCGCATATTTGTTTCATACCTTTTTGTTGCCATGCCTGAACGAGGGATCAATCGTAGGATTAATTGTAAGATCAATTACAGGATCAATTGTACTATATTACTAAAATAACAACCAACCGACTATTGTAATAGCAAACCACGTGATGCCATAAGTCACCTGGCGTACCAAGGGTGAGCCGAGGGTGATTAGCGCCTGAGTTGAAGCGGCCACCCTTATTGACAGTGTTCGGCGGAAATAGGCGAAAAGTCGTATGTAACTGCCATAATAGTTACAATTAAGCTTTTATAATTTTATCGACGGTAATCCTATAGACTGCGCATTAATTGATATTATTTTCTAAGGGAACGTAAGTGTGCTGGTTGTTAAAGAAAGTAATCGGGGGTTTGATTTTGAGGCGCGTGGGGGAATTGGCCCCTCTGATGCCTCGGCGTCTTATTAAGGCGGGATCGGGAGCTAGAATTTGACCGGGTCGAAAGATCCTAGTGAGCCATATTTTAAAGTTCGAAACAGGTATCCTAGCCAGACTTCAAAGATTACAAAGCACCGGCTCTCAATTGCACCGGCGAGCCTGGTTTTGGTAGGAAAATCTCTATCAGAATGGCCACTGGCTTCGGTTCTGTATCCTGATTCGGACGTGGACCGTAACCTCGGCCCACGAGTCATTCCCCTCTTGCTTGTTACGACATGAAAAGTTCCACAGCATGAAGGATTGACAACCAATACGCAATTTTTCAACGGCTGAGACGCCTCACCATCTATAGGATCATCCCAATCTTTATTCTTGCGGCCGTCTTCCTGTTTGTAATCGCACCTCCCGTGCCGCCTCTCCTGCATGCCATCCCAAAGCTGCCACAGCCCCGTTTGAGAGGTATATAACTAGAGAGCCCCAGGAGAAGTAGAGATGGGGAATCAAGTCAAGAGAAAGCACAACATCATGGCTCAATCAACATACACATCCGTCGTCCTGGCTCAACGCCCAAAGGCCACTATCGTCCCCGGCGAGACATTTACACTGAAGCAGAACCCAATGATCTCAGAGGCTGACCTGAAAGATGGACAAGTTCTTGTTGAAACACTCTACTTGTCTCTCGACCCCGCAATGCGAGGATGGCTCAATGGTACCTCCCCTTTTCTCTCAACCCCACCAAGCCCCATCGAACCCTCTCACGTGACAAATGGTTAATATCAACAGATACACGCTCCTACGTGCCCCCCGTGCAAATCGGCGAGCTCATGCGCGGCTTCGCAATCTGCAAGATCGTCGCCTCGAAATCCCCCTCCTTCACCCCCGGGAACTACGTTACATGTAGCCCAGGCTGGACCGAGCTCTCGATCCAAGACGCCAAAGCCGTCTCCCTGCTCCAAGTGCCTCCCCAAGGCAAAGTGACCGACGCGCTCGGCGTCCTCGGCGGCACCGGCCTCACAGCCTACTTCGGCATGACAGACATCGGCCGAATCCAACCGGGAGATTTCGTCGTCGTGTCTGGCGCCGCAGGAGCCACGGGATCCGTCGCCTGCCAAATCGCAAAGATCAAAGGCGCTACGGTCCTGGGATTGGCGGGGAGTGATGACAAAGTAGCGTGGTTGAAAGAGCTGGGTTGTGATGAGGCGCTCAACTACAAAGATCCGAAGTTCAGGGAGAAGTTCAAGGAGGCGACGAAGGGGCTGATTGATGTGTTCTTTGATAATGTGGGAGGGGAGATTCTGGAGGCGGCTTTGAGTAGGGCGAAGCCGCATGCGAGATTTGTGATGTGTGGGGCTATTAGTCAGTATAATAATGCGAAGCCTGTTGGGCCGAAGGTATGGTCTTTTCTCTAGTTTGAGATGAGGAATGGGAAAAAAGCTGATGGAAGACAGAATATCTCGATGGTTATTGCTATGCGGATCAAGATGCAAGGGTTCCTCGTCTTTGACTACGCGAAGGAATACCCGGCTGCCATAGAGCAACTCGCTCAATGGCTGGCAGAAGGCAAGCTCCAGCGAAAAGAGACAATCGTTAAGGGTGGGTTGAAGGCTGCTGAGCAAGCGCTGGTGGATTTGTACAATGGTATTAATACAGGTATGTCTCGTTGTGAAGATTCTAGGATGAGAAGCTGACAGTGAAAGGAAAACTGCTGGTTGAGGTCAAGGCTGAGGACGCTGGGGTGGAATCAAGACTGTAGGATAATTTTGCAGAAGGCAGGATTGAAATGCTTCTCTATGCCTTGCTCACACGTAAGAATTAACTTTGTTCGGAATAGTTCTGTGTTTCCATCATGCATCTCTCCACTGGTCAACCATTCTCATTCCGAGCTGGAAGTTCAGACTTCAGGTGATTTCTCCGCACCTGCCTCGAGCAGCCGCTGGAGTTCCCATTCAATACCCACCAGATTGTCCCTCCAATATTTGTCTCCATGCAACTCTCTCAGGGTCATGAAAATTTCCCACTTTTTTTCGGCTGATTGGAGATGTTTCGTGTTGAACCAACCAAGTTTTTGGGCCTCCGGAATGATCGCCAGGAAAACTCTCGTCCTTTCCATCATCGCTCCGTCTGCCACTTCCCGACAAGCCCAGATCCAACCCTGATCTCCAGTAGAATTGACTGCGAGCTCAATCTGTTCTTTCGCGATGTGTAAGTAGAACAATACCCATTTCAAGTTCGGCAACTCTTGACTAATGTAGTGGCATAAACGAACAGACTCCAGGGTCAAGCTGAATGAGCGGGATTTCGTGACAGCTAAATTGAGAGAAAGGTATTGGATATGCCGCAGCAGTGGAGCAAGAGAGGCCAGCCAGCTGCGAGATGACTGTGCGGTATTAGCTTGGCCCTTAAATGTTGTGGGCTGCTTGACACACCCCAACAGGCCGTTTCTTCTTCGATTCGCAGCAAGTCAATTGCAAAACGAGGTTCTTTCCGACGAAGGCAAGGAACAAATCGAGCAGCTTTCGAGCTACCTCAGCGGGTGTCTTTTCCTCCACCATTCTTAAACTGAAAGTTCCGCCCCGCGATATTCGATGGAGTTTCTCGACAATGCCTTGAATGAAGCAGAATTGCGTTATTTTGCCTTTGCCAATTCGGAGACCCTGAATGGTGGTGCGAGGGGAGGGAACCCAATCACGAAATAGGATGCGATTCATTGAGTCGAGCCAGAGCTTTCTGCAATTTCTCTTACCTCTGAGGCGCGGCGGTAGCAGGTAATCAAAAACTTTGTCAAGAAGCTCTTTTGGTAGGTTTCCGATACTTAGTATGAAGAGTGGAATACTGGGCATCTGTCAGGACTGCTCTGGTATCAAGAATGGAAGACGCATACTCTTGCACTCCCTCGAAACGCTTCGAGAGCATCAGACCACACTTTTGAGGTTCCTCGTGGTGGAATTCACAAGCTGTGCCGAGATAGGGATTGACCTCTGGGGCTTCTAGGACTTTTGGAACTTCTGGGAGTCCTGGGAGCTCTAGTTTCGTCCTCCTGAACTGGCGCCGAACGCTCTCTGCAAGTGGTTTGTTGCAGTGCATGGTGATGTATCGATATTGTCAGAGATGCTTGTTGAAGTTGGCTGATGTTTGCTGATGTTTATTGATGATGTTGATGATTTTGATGATGTTACTCAACAAAAGTTCCGAGGTTGGAGAAAAGAAGTCTGTCACGATCACTTGGGGAAGTCGTGAGGGTTCGCAAGCTCACCCCACCTCATGACTTCGTCACTTCAACCTCGCGAGGAAAGAGCGACGCTCTCAGAACACGAGAACATGACGCAAGTTGAGATCTCAAGTTCGCGCCTGGTTCACTGCTTGGTGTGCAGGCAATTGAAGCATCGAAGTATCGCTGCATGTTGAAGCGGAGATCAGTGACCTTAGCTGCTGGAGTATGAAGAGGGATGCAGATTGACGGCGAGAGGTCATCCTCTTCACCTCGAAGAAGCCAATACAGTGGCGCTGGCCAAAGCAGAAGGGGCGAGAGCAGCTCCGATTCTCTGATTTGGGCAATCGGAAAGGAATGAACGATGGTAAGTCCTGTCTTGGCAGCAAATGACATTAATCTTCAACGCAGAACTCCGAAGGCTATGCAAAACATCCAATACTCCTCACCGTGAAACAACGCTGCAGCAAGGCTAGCCTAGCACTTCGGCTCAAGACTTCAGTATCAAACCTTCGCGAGCACTCCGTACTTCAGCTCTGCCAGCATTTCTTCATCCATCCCAGCAAGCCCTCAGCTGAAGAACGCCACATTCAATCCTCATGACTCATGAGCAGCACACTCATCTCGCCGAAGCTATCACTTCTGCCAATCAAGCAAATTACTCCAGCCCAAATCTTCCGGATCAACTTTGCGAGCAATCCCCGACCCCATAAACATCACAAAGACACTTCGCCTCATCCGGACAACTGCATCACGTTAGCCTTCTCTCCTCTTCTCCTCCCTCCCTCCTAATACACTTACTGCACAGCCTCCATCCCAAACCACAGATGCCAAGTCCACTCCAGCACCCTCCCCGCCTGCCTCCCCTCAACCCCGGTCTCGAGCAACCACTCCCTGAGCCGCACCCAAGTCTCCAAGCCCCTCCTCCTGACCGCCTCCCTAGAGACCGCAAACTGCGCGCAACAAGGCGCAGCGATCTTCTCCGGCAGCGCAACCCGGTTCCCGTTCTCGTCTCTCAGGAATTCGGTCAGCAGCGTTGAGATAAGGACATCGATTGATGCGGTCCGGAGATCCGACAGCGGCGCCACGTTGCCCGGGAGCTCAAACACATTCTCGCAGCCCGGGAGACAGCGCGGACTCACGTAGCCCTGCTTTAAAATTGTGTCGAGATTCAGATGCGCGAGCTCGTACGAAGATGAGAACATCTGATGCCAAGCTTGGTGGTGATCATGATGGAAGAACATCACGTCAGGCAGGTTATTGTAATTGTCAATGATATAAGTTAGATAGACCATTGCTTCGTTCCCCTTGTTCTTTGGCACGGTGAGCGCGTGCGGGTCGTCGGTTACGTAGATGTGAGGTGTCCAGTGCGTGGTGCGGAGAGAGGGGTATAGCCAAGTTAGGTTTGAGGAGCGGGTGCTGGCTATGATGAGGTGCTTGGTGAGGTGGGGGTGTGTGTCTTTCGGCTTCTTGGGCTGTGGGGAGGAAGAGGAGGTGAAGTAACGCAGAGCGAGTGTGAAAACGACGGCAGCGAGGAGCGGCCGGATGGCGAAGGTGGCGAGCCGTTGCACGCGGCGGGATGTGAGGCCCATTTTGAACGCTGCCTCCCTTCCCCTAAATACAATAATATGAGTTGGGTGAGGTGAGGCTCGGGGAGATATATCGATGCCGAGAGAAAAAGTTCAGATGAGAACGAAAGGAGATGAGATGGAGTTATACCTCCAGATACGCACACCCGGGACTGATCTGGTGTGCATCAGATGTCCAGTCGGAGATCTGTGGTCGAATCGCCGTTCGCGATTTGAAACGGGGGGCAGGAGGCGACGATGGTGAAACGTGCCTCATGTTGTGTCTGTGCATGCACAGCCGTGTCAAGAACTGGGAATGCCCTCATTTACCACAGAAGGGGAGGAAGTTACTGCCGAAAGAGAGTTCGGATTTTAAGGGGGTTTTGGGCTGGCAGTGGAAGCCGAGAAATTCTTCCAGGGGTGTAGATCACGTGCTCGGCCCCCTTTTCCCAACCACTGGACCCGCAATGACCATGCTCACCCTCATCTCCATAGTTCAAGCAAACATCTCCGTATCCCCAGAAGAAGATCATTGTTGCAGCTCAGAAGATTGGGCATTTATTGTATTTTACATATCAATTCTATTAGTCTAGCTTTTTCGAGTCCAGGTTCCCATGCCACCCCTTCTGCCCAAAATCACGAGCTAATACGAGAATTCAACCCAGATCAGAAAAGAGAACTTCCAGACAAAATGGGACATGTTCCTCTCCCCATGATCTCCACAGCCTCGTCTAGCTCTGGGCAAACTTAGATCTCGCCGCAACGTCGCCCCAGTAAGGTAAATAGGCATCATACCAAAAACCCTCATCGTGCTGAATCCAGCAAGGACCAAAACGCCCTTCGCGACACCGAGGTTGATGGACAGCGGTCTTGCGAAAATAACACAGCCCGCCGCCATACTCCTCCTCGCTAAATCATTGCCCGCAAACAGACTCGCCGCAAACCTGGGATAGCTCAACGGCAGTGTGGCACGTAGAAGAGATCACTGGCCAACCGCCCAAACCCACCATGATAGCGTGTAGGGCACGTATATGAGCGAGCACATGTCCTGGAACGTGGCACCTGCATTTGCTAGGGCTGGACTACCGAAGACACCTTGCAGAATCGCAGGACCAAAAGATCGGCAAAGGGTGTCGACGAGGGCAGCTGGGAGGGACCGAGCAAAGACAAGGATGGATGTGGCCCAGTAAATAGGATTGCGGCCGACGATCGGGATCTCGCTGAGGGGTGCAAAGACGAGTGGGCCGATACCGTAGACTGGAACGTAGAGTGATTGGGGTTGGACGGCTTCTGTTGGGTTGACGGTGAAGCGTTCCATGACGCCCAACTCACTGGCGGCGTAGATCGAAGACCCGGTGTAGATGACCCATGCGTATAGACACATCAACGCCACGACGAAGGCTCGTTTCCCTCGAGACCAGTTTTGGAGATTGACGGGATCGTCAGTGCTATACCAGTCGAATATGAGGATGCCATCGCTGGCCTTGAGAGGCACAATAGGAGTGGTCTTCGTGCGTTCCAGGGCAAGCTGCTGCTCGGCCTCGAACGTTCTTGGCTGTATGGCATCGTGTCCGCTCTGCTCTTGGTTCTGGACACGCTCAGGCTCTCGATATCGCTATCTGAAGTAGACGTAGACGAAGATGTCGATCTCGTAATCGGGTACTGGCAATAGTTCGTTGGCGCTGGATCACCTTTTCGGAGTTGAGTTGCGCGGTGTATACTAGGGGGAGCTCAAAGCCTCTGTGTTCTTCTGGTTACTGGAACAATCGCTTTCCCGAAATCCATGGTAGAGTCTGGCTGAGGGATGCTTCGCGGTTGATGTCCGCCATTGCGGGGAACTTGGTAATGCTGACGGTGGCAGATTGATGATGGTAGAATGGCGACTGGGAGCTTGATGAGATGGAGTTCGATGAATAAAGTTGCGGCAAGGGAGCTTGAGGTGCAGCTTTGAAACCTGTTGTTGCATTTGAAGTGTTGGAATGATGATATGACGATGTGGGCGATGTGAAATGAACGCAGAGAGAGTCCCTTTAAATTTTATGAATAGACAATATTCCCTCGCGACAGGATGAAAAAGCAACTAGCCCATCCCTGTAGCATCCACCTGGTACAGTCGTACGTGGTTCGCACATTTCTCACTTCGAAGCAGCACCGTGACTTGGTAAGCACCTACCTATCTAGCTGTTTCTCTACCTTGCGGCGAAGAGCTTCTACTCGGCGCTCGACAGCCACTCTACCTGAGCAAGTCAATCATCATCAACGAACTCAATGATGTCGTTGAAATAGACTACTTGAACCGCCAAGTCTTGCGGGGGAAGGGTCTAGGCATGGGTGGACAAGATTCGTGTCCAGTGAGCAGTGTGCCGAGCGGAGTCAAAGTGGGGCTCTGGTTTGTTCTCGTTCTTTGATTTTTTTAAGAATTGATGGTAGTGATGCGCTTGGTCAGAATCACTGATGCTGGAGTCTTACGGCTGGTAATAATAGCCGGTGGTGGGTGTTAAGTAATCATGAGCTTTCCGTCCTAGCCCCCCACTAGGCAGGCATTCTGAAAAGTTCGCCAAGGTTCACTTTCACGGGTTCGTGCGGCGCTTTTCCTTGATGGGCTGGGTTAAGAACCCTGAGTCCATGGACTTAGAGTATCGGTGCTGGACTGAATATACAGATCCAATTTTGCTTGATTGCTTGTCTGCCATTCTCGAAGTTGAATTCACAGTACTGAAATCTCTCTCTCACTCCAGACTCCCCATTCGCAAATGCACGCTGCTCCCCAACGCCTCGAAAGTCTTCCATCCCATCGCAATTCAATTTTCATCCGTCCATCCTGTACAAAAAGACCCAGGCCTAACCACTCCTCTTCGCCCCATTCCCCTGTTCATCCAAGACCCCCTTCTCGCGCGAGCTTCCCAGCGCCTCCTGTTCCCTCTCCCTACTCTTCACCCAGCCCTCCAAAATCCTGCCCACCTCGCGAAACCTCACCGGCTTCGTCATGAAAATGTCCACGCCCGCCTCAAACGCCATCTCCTGATCCTTCTGGCTCGAAAAGCCCGTGAGTGCAATGATCAAGCTCGGAGCGTTGAGCTTCAATCTCGGGGCCTGGAGATGCAGATCTATCGCGCTCGGCTCGAACGCCGACGGTGAATTGCTGGTTGAGTTGGAGGAGGCTTTTGAGGTAGAGGAGGAGGTGGATGAGATGGAGAGGTTGTGGTTGTGGGAGAAGGGGGAAGCGGGGCTGTGGAAGGGAAACGAGGTTGAGTTGGCATTGGATGTGAGGGAAGAGAGGTAGGGTGATTGGATGAGGTTCTGGTGGTCGTAGGCGAGCTGGCGCTCGGTTTCGACGTTGCGGATGTGCCGCGTTGATTCGTAGCCTGTCATTATAGGCATGGAGACATCTGGGTTTCGCGATCAGGTGTCTGTTAGATTTGGGGATGAAGAGGGAGGCATACCCATGAAGATGACATCGAAGCCTTCCGGCCTCCTTTGGAAGGCCTGTAGAGCCAATAGCCCGTTCTCAGCTTTCTCAAAGTCCCATTTGTTCTTTTTCATGTATGTTGCTAGGAGCATCATGTTGACGGGATTATCCTGAGGGGGTCAGTAGTGTACAGTTCCAGGTGTGATCGCCACTCACCTCGACCAAGAGCATCTTTGGTGTCCGCACTGGACTCACCACCTCGTTTGAAAGCGATCTAATTCTGGGATCGATCTTCTCAGCGGGGTTTAGCAGGCTGAGAGAACTGACAGAACTCGGTTCCGTGCTACAGTTGGTTGGTGAACTCCATGTGGAATCATCCAGCTTCTGCGAAGAGTTAGAAGCGTTGGAGGCGATGGAGGTACTGGAGATGCCCCGCTTCGCCATCGAGGGTCGCCGCGTGGTGTTAGTTATTGCGCTTCTCGTATGCGATGCCGGTAACCTAATGATATTGATGGCAGTTGGCGAGAACCCGATAGATGACTGCAAATCACCAATCAGCCTGGCATTACTACTAGCACCTGCAGTCACCAGCGTGGCATCTTTTGGCGAGACCACTCCGTCATGGGGCCCTTGGAGACTTACCCTGTCGTCTGGTGTCGCTATTGGCGAGGCATCTTCAGCATCCAAGCAATTTAATAACGCCTTTGCTAGACGGTGAGGTCCACATGGCTTGCTGGCAAATTCAAGGGTCTGTCCCATTCCGAGTCTGCCGGAAGATATGTTTCTTCTGGCGCCGTTGCTGCAGAGGATGATTAGAGACCGGAAGCTGCTTTCTGCGACCGTTGAATGCCGGAAGATCGACTCGTCTGAGATCACGATATCAGGTGTCTTTCCTGCAGGAACGATTTCAAGTCCGAACCACTCGGTCACATATTTCTCGATTGATGCCTTCAGGCCAGCCAGAGCCATTAATTGAAGGGGAGAGTGGCTTCCCATAGTATCGTCAAACCCTCGAATGGTAACGGTTCGACCCTTAGCACGACGGCGCACAGCCTCGACAGGCTCTTCAAGTTTGGTAAGTGAATCTCGCTTGCTACGCACAGCTTCTGGATCTGGAGGGCAATTCTCTAGCGGCAAACTCAATCTGATTTCCGTACCCTTGCCCAGGTCACTTCGAATGTCGATTCGTCCTCCCGATAAGTCCACAATTTGCTTTACAATGCTCATACCTAAACCTGTCCCTGGAGCAGTAACGTCCTCCTGGATTTAATTAGCATTCTCGAGAACAATCCACCAGCTTTAGGTTGGAATTCAGATTTCAAACCTGTGTGAAAGGCATGAACACTTTCGTCTTTAAGAAATCACTGGACATTCCTCGTCCTGTATCAGATATAGTCAAGGTCACCATCGTTCTTTCAGTTGGATTGTTATCAATAGCAGAAACCACGGAAGATATAGCTCGCGCCTCAAGTTTGATTCTGATATAGCCAGCGTGAGTGTACTTCAACGCGTTGCCGAAGACATTCATTGTTAGACGTCTCCAGGTTCCTGGAACAGTCGGAAATTTCCAAGAATCCCTGAAGTCTATATCGATAATTACCGTGAGTAAGTCATTAGTTACACCAAACTGAAGTCCATCGGGCATGTCTGTCTCTTTTGGTGATGAAGGAACAGCCCTCCGACTCTTGGTAGTATCTGCAAGACCCTGCGAGGATAGGCCGTTAAACTCAAAGCCAGCGTGCACACCCTCGAGAACTTCTTCGATGACGGCTGAAATATCAAGATCCGAGACAACACCCATCGGCTGAACTGTCTCTTGTCCAAACTTCTTGATCTTGGAGAAATCTAGCACGTGCTCAATGGTGTCGAGTAGAGTGCGACCACAGATGTCCACTGTGTCGACTAAGTTTCTCTGGAATCCATCTAGAGCAGTGTCTGCCAGGAATTCCACACTTGCTAGAATACCATGGAGCGGGCTTCTCAGCTCGTGACTGACATTGCTGATGAAGTCGCCCTTTGCATTATCTGCACTCAGAGTGTTGAGTCGGCTGACTTCCGACATGACACTGTGGCCGAAAGCAATGAGGTACGATAAATGGTTGTCGGTGGAGAATATGCGAGTTGCTGAGGTGGACCAAGCGAATGATCCGATGAAGCAGCCTGATGTTGAATCATAGAGAGGAACGAAGAATATCTGCCTCGCGCCTGGAAAGGCAATTAGGAGTCGGAGAATCTCCGCTCTTTTCCGTGCCCTATGGCGGACTTCCTTCTCGTCCGCCGGTGGAATGATGGTTAACTGAGATCCATCATCAGCAGTAGCATCTGGAGGAGGCGAAATCGGTCCATCCTGATCGAAAACGAACAGCTCGCCCTGCGGATACCGTCTCACCAGAGAGGTCAAGAGACTCTGATCAATAGCGGTGAAGTTGGTTATTTGGCTGTTGGTCTGATTGTTCCAGGAGGACGAGTTGAGCGTTGAATATCCCAGTATTTCTGATTTGAGTCCCATTGACGTTGTGGTGCCGGGTGATGTTCGTGAGTCTGAGAGACTTGTACGGCTGGAAGGACGTGACGTGTGGTGACTTACTGGCAGGACATGCGGACGAGGGCCAGGTCGAGCGTCCGAGTGCTCATCGTCCTCGCTCTCATTTGAGCTTTCTGATTCTTGGGTACCGGAGCGTCGAGTGTCTGTCTCGAGTGTACTGCGGCCTTGATAAAATTTGAATGGGGCATCGAAGAAGACTGCTCCATCCACCTCCATCCCCTCTCTGACTAGATTAGACGCGCGAGAGAAGGTAGTGTGTAGGAGGTTAGCGAAACCGCTGTTTATAAATTCGGTATCTCGACTCCCAGTCAAAGCGTCAGCAGCGTCCTCGACTCCGTCGAAGACTGACTTAAGCGGAACCTGCGGGACCTCTTCAGACGAGCTCCATGGGGAGTTGTTGAAATTGTATCTGGGGTTACGATTCGTGCCTGTATGTTGCAGCGGTGAGTGTCCGTGATTCGCCTCCAAGTCTGGTGACAGATGGTGCTCAGGGGAGCCTAGTTCCTTCTTCCCGTTGACATAGCTGCCAGCGCCATCGTTTTTGTTACTCTCCCAGTGAAACCCAACCCCCGCCCCGGCTGGAAGATTGTATCTCTTGAGACGCTGCCAATCACCATTCATTGTGCCATCCCCCTCGATGAATGCGTGCAGAGCCTGGCTCATCATAGTTACCCTGACAATATCTTCCTTTGCTCTGATGTTTTCCAAGTGATCCATGACAGTAGCGGCCATCTTGGTCAAGAATTGAGCTTGCTCGAGACTGAAATCGGTGCGCGCTCTGTCGTCGACAACGTAAACACAACCAATATTGATGCCCTTCTTGTTCGTCAAGGCGACACCACAGTAGAACCTCAGATATGGCGGTCCCCTCACACAATCAAGCTTGCTCGTCTTCTCATCGAGCCGTAGGTCGGGGACTAAGAACCACGGAGTCATCTCCGCCGTTGTATCTTGGTTTGGCACCAAGCGCAAAGTCTGCTCGCACAGTGATTTCTCCCGCGGTACTCTCGCTCCACTGATTGATAACCATGCATTTTGTGCCGGCCCCTCATCGTCAATAAGACTCAATGTGCTTGTGGACTCGGCCAGGAAGTATTCGTTCTCGTGATCGATGAGGGAAACGATGGCTCGCTGGGAGGCCAAGCGAAGGGCGATGAGCTGCGTGAAGGCGGTAAGGGCAGTATCGGAGAAGGACTGCTGGGTGGTAAAGTTGTCTGCGTGTGGGAGGACATGGTTCGTGAAGCCTCGCTCAAGACTGGGAGAGGCCTTGGGGACATCTGCTGGATTCTTCGGCTGGTAGTACCTGTATCGTATAAGCTCCTGCCGCTAAACGCATTCCAAGGGGACGAACCTGTAGACTTCTCTCGCACGGAAGGTCTCTGCCGATGTCATGTTGGAAGGCGGCTCCGTGATTATGTGCCAGCCATCTTGATGCTGATGGTCTGTACGCAGACCAAGTACAGATGGATGGCTTGGCCGTAGATCAGGACTGTCTTGGGCGGTACTAGTAGTGAAGCTCCTAGGAAAAAGGGTTGCGGTGGGACGTTGCGCGAACATACGATTCTCGAAGCGAGAGACTGTGGGGGCCCCGGCGGGAGAGAAGGGATTCTGGATGGGAATCTCGGAAGAACAGCGAACAAAGCAGCCAGGCCAGAGAAGGGTATGCTCTCGGGGGTCAAAGGCTATTGAGTGTTGATGCCAAAATGCGCATTCGTGCCATCGCGAGCGGAAGAGGGAGATAAAGAGACCCCGCGACTCGTGGGCATGTCAACGCCAGTGCCAGTGCCGGTGCCAGAGCCAATGCTGCAGCAAATCCGAGATGCGATTGTGGTGTGGCAATTGTGGCAATGCGGGTATGGATCGCGATGGCTCTGCCTCCACATTCCCTGTTCTCGATAGTCCAAGAGCCCACCGTCCAGTCTAGAGCGCGCAGAGCAAGAGACAGCCGGCTCGAACGGGGGGCAGCGGATGGAGGAGGGAGGTCGAGGCCAAGTCGCGATTGCAAGGGTTCTTGCCAATATCCGATCCAAGATCAGGAATCCAGAATTTCAGGGTCCTGCAGGGTCCAAAGCTTGCGGGTTATGGCTAATCACCATCTCCCCCCGCCTTCTGGTGGCTCATGCCGTGGCTGGGGTCGCGACATCTGGGCCGCAATCGCCAAGCAGAAAATCAGAGAAGCAAGCAGCCACAAAGCGAGTACGGTAACCCCTGCCTATATAACGCTGAGGACTCGATTGTCGTAAGAGAGCTGGAGAGAGCTGGAGAGAGCCTCAAAGAGGTTTGTTGCGGTACAATTGCTGTACGATCTCCCGATTTAGTATATTGCGATCGGTTCGCTTAGTCAGGATCTGTGTATGTACGAAAGGGGGTCTCGAGAAGTCAAGGTCACCCCCCTTGTAAGGCGGTGAACATTTTGACCAGTCAAGAATCCAGATTGCGCGCTTTCGCCCCATAAATTCCCTTCTCTAGCGATGGCAGGACCAGGGGGGTGACCTTGACTTCCTGAGACCCCCTTTCGTACCATATTCCTGGAGTTCTCACGCTTCACCTGAGTTCTTTTCTAGCCAGCTTTAATCAACTCTTTTATGAAACACAACTCCCTACTCTGCGATCTTTACGTGCATTAATGTTCCTTCAGTGTAATCTTGCTTTAGAGCCGTGTTTCCTATGAGCGGTGTGGGAAACGCTCATGCTGAAACAGCAAGGACGATTGATTGGATATCAATCTGGTGGAAGTACAGTATAGAACCTCGATATAGCGATATCAAGTTTAGCGCCTTTTTCTAACCATACACCGAGGTATCGTTGAATCAAGGATCACGTGCACATATGATAAATAAGAAAGGACCCCGTAGCGCTCGTCGATTAGCTTCTGTTACGCCTCCTCGTCTCTTTTTGGGCTGTTCAGGGGCTACAGAACCAGTGGTAAGATTAAGGGGCTGTGATTCGGTGAGATAGATAGCCTCAGAGGCTGTGCTACCAGTACCAGAGGGCCTGGAGCATTAATAAATTGCTCCTTCTCTTGGTAAATTAGAACGATATACCACCAAAAATTAAAGATTGGGACCGAAAAACCTTACGATATTCGTAATGCTAAGGATATCGTAAGCCTAAGGCTAAAAGAGTGCAGGACCTTACGGTCGTATTATATTACTAAGGATATCGCTATATCAGGGATCGCTCTATCGAGGTTCTACTGTAACTAAAATGTCACTTCACTTGGGCAAAGTCACGCTATCTAGGAGTAGGGTGACCATCAGCTGGTCTCTAAATGGCGTCCTACTGATTGGGTGCATTTCTCTTGTGATAAGATTGGTATACACCAAGATATTTGTTTTAAAGTGGGGGTTATATAATATACATGCGGAGAAAATATCGCTGTCCCTCTCCTCGTTCGGGCTCTAATGAGGCCCCGGACATCCACTCGCCGGGTAATTACAAGAACTATTCACCCCACCACCCGTGATGCTCACATCAGTGAACACAAAATTACTGCAGCTTCCACTGCCACAGAGAACATAATAGTCCCTCGCACTTGCCGTCGCCGTGCCGGTGAGATTCTTGAACAGGAGGTTGGAGATGATAACTCCGTTTGAGGGGCTGCCCGTCGGTCCGCCGTTCAGGTAGTCCTGCTGCACATCGATGCCGTAGGTGGAGATGTCGCTGACCAAAATGTTGCTGTACGTGATGTTGGAGATGAAGCCTGTCGTGTTGAAGTTCGACTTGATGCGTGCGCCATTTGTTGAGTTGAGGATTTGGCTGTTGGTGAACTGCGGATTGTCAGTATTCTGTTTGGATGGAGGAAGAAGGGGCACGGACAAGGATGTTGGTAACGTTGTTGTTGCTCTTGCCTCCAACAGAGCCAATGCTCAGACCATGTCCTCCTGAGCAGTACATATTTGACACCGTGACATTGTTTCCACTTGTGACGGCCACGCAGTCATCCTGGTTGTAGACTATGCTATCGGTGATGACGAAGTTGCTGCTACTGCCAAGGTCAAAGCCATCCGAGTTGTGGGCAGCTGCGAGGCCGCCACTTCTAGCGTTCGGCGCATCTCCTGCGGTGTTGTCCAGAAACAGATTCTGCATTGTCGTATCGGAGCAACCGGAGATGCTGAAAAGATGTGTAGGCCAGTTTTGGATGTGGAGGTTCTGGATCTTTGATCCGGCTGTCATCTTGCTGACAACAATAAAGTGATCGGGCCTGGAGATGTTAGCAGCGGGACACCAAGGGTAACCTGAAGGCTCACTTTGGAACTCCCCCATTGGATCCTTGGCCGTCCCAATAAGCTTGTCCATTCCCATCGATGATCGCTCCTGGCGCTGAGGTAATAGTAACACCCGCCCCACCGAATATCATTGGGTTGAATTTGCTTGAATTGGTGAACGCAAACGTCGTCTTGCCAGCAAAAGTAACCACCGTGTTGGCTTTCAATTTCGAAAGGTCGATGGAACTATTAGTCGGAGCAGCGATGTCCTGTAGAGTGATGGCTGTGCAAGATGCCACAGCCGGAGCAATTTGGGAGTAAGCCGTGCAGGTACAGGTTGTTGAGCCAGAGCTGCTTGAGCTGGAAGAGATTGCTGGGGAGGCGGGGCTGGACTTTGTGGAGCTGGAGGTTGTGGAGCTGGAGGATGTGGAGCTGCTGGATGGACTTGGTGCCGCAGTGAAGAGGCACGAGCAGGCGGAAGAGACTCTTGATGCCTTTGAGCAGTGAGTGGCGTATGCTGGGAGTGCAGTTGTAGCAGTTACAGCTGCAGTCGTGAACGTAGCACAGAAAGTAGCGGCATTCGCAGAAGATGCAATAAAGTCCTTTAAGCATTTGTTTTGGCTGCAGCCTCGTCGATCAAGCTGAACTCCAGCCAGGGCAGCTGTGACAAACGAAGAAAGGATAATGATTGAACGCATCATGGCTGCAATTGCGATCCCAAGGCCGAATCCTGCTTCAGAGTATGAGATGGGACGACATTGAAGACGTTGGAGAGTTGAAACTTATATGGTAGAGGGGAAACAATAAGAAAGTCAAGCCTCTCACATGGAGGCCGTCACCAAACAACTCGTGCCTTTTTCGGAAAAATTATTCACGAGGATCATGCTCCGGGATAAAAATGAAACCCTAAACCATGGTGGAGAGCCTCCGGCTTTGGGAAGTCTCGTAGTATCATATCCGGCAATGGGGGGTTTCTTCGCCACACTCATTTTCCAGAAAGGAGCGGGCGCTCCCCATAATGGAAAGGGTGCTAATGCAGGTCCGGGAGAGGCTTCAATCCCAGAGCACGAATAATATATCTGCGACGGGGCGGGAAGAATTATCCACGAGTCGAATTGCGTGAAATGGAACGCTAGATTTGGACGAAGACGGGACGGAACGTTGAGCGGATCTTCGTCTTCGGTATGGGAGATGAGCACGAAAGCTAAGGCTCGGTTGATATTGCTCTCGGATGAAGAGATCAAGGAACAGAAGAGTGAGGTGAGGTGAGGTTTGAGTGAGGAGGCACGTGGAGATTTCGAAGTGGAGCAGCGCCATTGAGCGAACGACATTTAGTCACGTGATGGCTCAAAATCAAACGTCTTTCTGGCTTCACGACCAGACCAATTGGACTCTTTACCAACTCCGACACCACCTGCTCCTTTCATGCATGTGGCCTGCAGTTGAGGGCAACAGGCCTCTCGCCAGGAATGGATGCTGGTCGAGTCAGCGGGAATCCGACAGCCTCAAGCAAACACACGATGCACACGATGCACACCGAATCCGTGCGGCTACACAGTCATTGGCGTCCCGCCTCTTCGACTGCAAACACGACTTCCCGGGTGTCACCTCCGTATTTGAGATGGGGATACTTCTACCAACTGCCTGCCACGTACTCTCGATATTTGAGTCTCGAATTCCTTCATGTCTCACAACTCCATCAACTACTGTCATCGCGGAACCAAAGGATTTCAGTGCGGAAGGTCGGCTGCACCTCAGCGGTGCGGGCACATGCAGCATCCTTTCAGCTCTCGAATTGCACCCACTCCACCGTTGCCACTCGCTCCAGGCTGCCGCACCTCATCAACACCCGGATCCTGGCCCAAGTTGGCGCCCTCGCCGATCTCGCGATCCCTTGCTTCTGCCTGAAGCCGTTGTCTCACACCATGGCTGCGCCATTTCTTCCTTCCTTGTCAACTGTCAGGCGATCCGCGCTCTACCCACAAGCTATTCTCAGGGAGCAAATCAGTGTTCGCCGTGGCGGGCAGTTTGGATTCTCAAGTGGTTTTGTCCCATGCTAGGTCACCATGAACCCCTGTAGCGGTCGCTGTGTTGCATAATCTCCACTGTTTGGGACGAAGGAGCGAGGAAAGGTATAAGGGAAGGGTTCTCCAGCCCAAGAGCGTGAGAGACGCTGTCCGCGCTCGACGACTGCGCAGGACGCAGGACGGGTCTTTTCACAACGCTCGCCAGATGACTTCTGCCTTGCCCGGCACCCTCTGGCACCCTCTGGCACCCTCTCGCCTTTTTCGAGCTATTTATGCACACCCTTCCAGTCCACCCAGTCCAACCAATGGCGTCCTCGGACTGCATTGGAAGGATTGGCTACAGCCAAAGATCCCGACGACCCCTCATTGGCTAATCCCAGCTCTCACACAACTCTACACCGGACTGCTGGACACGCACGCTCAGCACGAGTGCCAAGCGAAGGGGAAATCATGAGCACAGAGGGAGTTGGAAGTGCAAGATATGGACTCGGGCGCTGCAATATAGCGGTACCATGCATTGCGTGTGGAGACCGTGATCAGCTCGACCGGTTTCCTCGCTCCCGCGAGCGTGCCATATTATCGGCGATACTGTAAGTCCTTCCTCACGTGGGGTCGTGGGAGAGTCCTGAGGTGGGTGGATCTCGTCTCGCAGCACCCAGTCCAAGCTTTTGCTTTGATTCCCCTCCTCCCTCATCAATTTCTCTCTCTACTTCCCACTCCCACTCCCACACCTGCCACACGGTTAGAGACACCATTTCAATCGATCCCCATCGTCCAGGACCTTTCATGCAACACTTCTCCCGTCTCAAAATGTACGTCCTACCTTACCCCTGGAATCTTCCCCATGCTGACCTCGCTGCCTAGTCTTCGCTCTCCACCATGGCTTCACCCCAGATCGCTGGGCAATTCGCCAAGATGACCACGAACGAATACAACCCGAGTGAATACACAAAGCAAGGCAATGAGGTGCTCGAGTCTTCACCTAAAGGCAACCCCCAAGCTTCCCCCGCTACGGGCATCGAGACCAGTTTCGACGATAGCGGCTTCTGCGATTGCGAGGATGAGACAAATGTCCGCAGACACGACTACAAGGATTGGATTCTGTTCCCTGGACCGTATCCGCTCGTCGACACCGACAGCTTCTTCGCAGATCTCGAGTCTTCGACAAAAGTCAATCATGAGGGGGAAAGTGCTTCGAGTGTTGAGCAAGAAGCGGCCGATCGCTCGCAGAATCGTCCCCGCACATTCTACGATCCCGTTCATGACGCCGCTCGTGACGCGATTGATCAATCCGTCTATGAGGCAATCAACGACTACAACACTCGTTGGCAACCAGATTATTCTCGTCCTGCTTACGACCCACCAATTCCGAGTCCCTTTCAGAGATGGTACAGTTCATACGAGAAGCACGAGTCGCTTGCTTATCGTCTCTCGCAACCCTCAAATCCTCCCCGTATTCAGCATTCTAGGCAGCCGTCACAACCTTCGGGTCACGATTCTCGATCTCGTTGACAACACAAATTCTTTGGGCTCATCAGTAATGGTTTAACGGCGTTCTTCATGCAGTTATTGCATTCTCACACGGAAGCTTCAGGGGCATAATGGCGTTGGCAGCAGTGCAGGGACTGAAGTTCATATTCGTATTTCAAAAATTAATTCATACCCTCTCCGCCATAACGAAATTGATACCATTTCCTTCACTCTTCTTCCCACATAGTGACCGTCATCCCTACTTTCACACTTCCCGCTGAATTCAAAACATGATGTCAAAAGAGCAAAGTTCCCCATCAATCGATCAGCCCCGTTTTACCCTTCCCCTCGTCATTCGCCATTCGCCATTCGCCATTCGCCGTCGCCACCGCTTGCTCGATTGATCCCCATCATCCTAGTCAGCTGTCAACCCACCCACCCAAACTCCCGGTCCCGTCGCTCGCCCAATCTCCAAAATTTAAGCTTTTGCAACACTACGGCGATCACCCAAATGCATCACCACCGCCACTGTCGGAACATTGTGCACAGCCACATTCATTGTCTCGCAGGCAACCCGAGTGAGAGATGGGCTGGGAGTAATAAAGATAGATTAAATGATTTAAATGATTTAAATGATTTCCGAGCGTTCATGTGCGAGGGATGGAACAGAAAAAGGTAAGAAGGGGTCGGTGGGAAAGAATAAGGGTTCCAGCTTCCTGTGAACCGGAAAATTCCCTTGAGCTCCCATAGCCATCCTCCCAACCTCACATTGCTCAATCCAACTTACCAGAAGCACATCCTCACAGTACATCTCTCCGTCCTTTCCCTCCACCTCACCACCCGTCCCATAATCTCACCCGACCCCCAATCTCCCCCACACCCTGCCAAAACCCAGCACATCTAAAAATAGCTGAGAGTTTTTCCAATCCCAGCAAACGCAAAACCTGGCTCACCGCAAAATTTAAAATCCGGGCCTTTCCCTTCCGAACCACGCTCCGCACCCTACTTGTCAAATCACATCCAGATAACGCATAATGCTCTCCCATTAAGCACACACACACACAAATTTATCTCACCGCTGCCAACCATGCACTGATTCCCAACCAGATGCAATAGAACTAGCCTCTTATTATTCACACTCTTGCTGCCCGAATATACATCAGCCTGATTGATGGGAGACCCGCCTCTGCCTCTTGTCGCCCAATCCCAATTGCCTCGTGCAAGCACAGCAAGGATTGGTCTGGTACACCGATCTAGCAGTTAATATATCTAGAGTTTTGCTACAAAGGGTTTTTGCTTCCTTTCTGGATTGCTGGGCCGAGGTGGAAGTGGAAGTGGAAGTGGAGGGTCTGGTGATCAGCTTTTATGCTAGCATTATTTGCCTGGAGCTGCAGGAAGGCCAACACAGCAGGCAGCATAGAGGTGCTGTTAAGTGATGCGCCTGCGTTTAATATGTTCATGCATTCTAAGATGTGCAACAAACGGTCCATTTGCTCTCTATTGAGGCTGGCCGTATTCTCCACCAATGGAAGGGAAATGATGGTATGAGTTGACCCTCCCAAACTTACAGCCACATCTAGAGACTAGATCTTTCCCGCCTACGAGATGAGAAGCTGGCTAGCTCTGAGCTTTCTAGATTGCAGTGCAATAAGTGTGGAGAAATCTCGAAACTTGCAACAAGTGCTTCGTTCTCTTTTCGGCCACGGATGTTATCCAATGGCATGCATTCCTTCTCCTCGCTTGAGCAGCCACTCCCAACCTCCAACCAAATCGGGAAGCATACACCGTCACGATATCCCCAGCTTCCTTCCTCCCTTGCTTGCACGGACAGAAGTGCAATCTACGTGCAGAGATTCCTCCTCTTTTTTGCTTCCCCCTCTTATCCAATGATCACTCACCTGCAGATCTTACCCGTTCGTACGGAAGGGGGTCTCAAAAAATCAGCGTCACCCCCCTGGTTCTGCCATCGCTAGAGAAGGGAATTTATGGGGCGAAAGTGGGCAATCTGAATTCTTGACTGGTCACAATGTCCACCGCCTTACAAGGGGGGTGACCTTGACTTCTTGAGACCCCCTTCCGTACCTTCCACAAGTTACCACTCATGATTGTTGAAAGCGATCTGGCCATACTAGCGAATTGGCCAAGTATTTTACATAGTAAATTTGTATAGGAGGTACTTCTGGCTGGCTGGCTGCTGGTCAGTGCATGAGGCTTAGCGAGGAACACCACCACCAATTTGGTGGTGGCCAAGTCGCTGGTATTCCCAGATTGCTTTCATGGACCACCAGTGGTAACTTGTGGAAGGTAAATTTACGAACGGGTATCTCGCATCTTGCAATCCACCTGCATTCGCGTGGGAATCTGGATAACGACGTAGCATGGCAACCTCCCCCCCGCATTCCCGCCGTGAAACCAAAATCATCAACATCAAGCCAAGCCCAGCGCTCCTCTCCAAATCCCCCCAAAAGACTAGTTTAATATATTCCCACATTTGCAACAAAGACTCTTACTTGCATCTTCCCCCACGTCTCTCTCTGCATCCAATTGCAGGTTGCGGTTTGAAATGGAGGTAAGGAGGGCACGCGATGACAAAATTCCTGCATGTTCTTCGTCAGCAATGGGAGACCTGTTCCAGCCTCACTGCAACATCGGAACACGCCAATCTGTACTAGAGGCCGACATTTAATATATCATGCAGAAATCAGACTTGCAACAAAGATTTCTTTCCGAGTGCAGTTTACCTCTCGATCAAATGCCGTGTGGGGTGAGGAAATGACAAGAAGGGTGTTGGGGCCTCAATACCACCCCTCTTATCTCCCAAACCCCATCCACAACGTCATCTCCAACCCCAGATTAATCTATCATGCATTTCTACGACAAGCAACAAAGCCCTCTTTCTCTCTTCACCTTATCACTCGTTAAAATTCCATGCCCACACTATGAAAAGCTCAAGTTCGCCATCCGCGGCTCGCAGCCGAGGTCTGAACATTACTACCACACCCTCTTATTTCCCACTCCCGAGCTACCCTAGAATTTAAACATGTCATACAGAAATTCTGTCTTGCAACAAATCTGTCTTTCTTTCCCTATTCGAACGCCTTCGAGAATCGAAAGCCGGCTCGGGGAAACCCATGTGGAAACGAATCATCGAAAATATGAAATTACGTTCCGTTTCCCCCAGCGGCCAGCTCAGATCAGGAGGAGGCGGAACGTTGCCGCAAACGTCGCTAAACGCTCCTTCCTCCCTTTTCGGGCTCGCTCCCCGCTTCCCCACCTCCATACTGTAAAATACCTTAATCTAATCAAATTAACGAGACGAATTGCTTTCCAGCTTCACCTACCCCCCAGAGTCACAAATGAGATGTTCTAAGAACGACTAAGACAATGAGGGAGACCCTAGTATTTAATATAATGGCCTTTTTTGCGATTTGCAACGAACGGAGAGCTTTGCGGGGGGGGGGGGGGGGGGGGGGCAAGCTCGGCTTCGATACCTGAGGCATTGATAACGAATCGATTCTCCCCTCTAAATTTTACCTTTTTTTATTATCTTCCTTATTTCTTGATTTTATTAGGTTATGAACCTAATATAGAGTAAGTACTCTTATAGTACTTTCTCTATATAATTTCAAGTTAAGTTTTATAAATTAAATATAGAGAGCTATTACGTGAATATATCTTTACTGGCAGTTAGCTCGTATTCGGTCAGAATCCCGAGGCCGGGATTCTCGCTAGGGCTTTGGACCCTTGCTAAGAATCGATACCTTATGGATAATAAACTAATACCTTACGATTCTGGTACCGATACCCTATCGGTACCCGAAATTAGGTATTATCGCCGAGCCTGAGGGGGGGGGGAAGGTGCTTGAGCTAATTTCCGCTCGGTCATTGGTGGGTTCTTGGCGTGGCCTCAATAACGGCGGAGTAATATACATCGGTCAAATTCCCCGCAACGTCGCGTGCGTGGCTCTGATAATGATATAAACTTAGGTTGAAAGTGAGCTTTGTTGTAGAAATGCATGATAGATTAATTTAGGGTTAAGGTTGGAGTTAGAGCTGAGTAATAAGAAGGGTGATACGGCGAGCACGTGATGGTATTCAGGGGTCTCGCTTACCTTTGCATGACAAAGGACTTCGGCAAGAGGGTATCGTTGCGTGATGAGGGGACAAGCGGTCCCGGCGAATCGTCATATGTGGCCATGGCTGGAGTTATGGGTGTTATTGGTCTACGCAAAAGCGTTGTGTGTGGGGTTCGCTGTCAGTGAGATAGACTTTGCTTGTTAAAGGATGGTGATGATGGATCTCAGGCAATTCTGGAATTTTGGAGGGACGTTTAGAAGACTAGAACAGTGTAAATAGAGGAGATGTGTTGGCGTGATCCGAGTCCTAGACCCAATATCTTCCTTTGCCCTGCCACTCTGTCTTTCTTGTCTTGCGTAACAAAATGGTTTCCAATTCCAAGCCTCCCTCCAGGCCCAAGCCACTTCTGCAATCACAAGATCCCATGCACCGCCATCACCCCTTCAAGAGATGTAACTGCCCCTAAAATCTTCCCGTATGAGTCTAGTAGCAATATTTCTCGCCCATTCATACACTCTCATAAAATCTTCTTCATCCCCGGCAGGTGGCCCACCAAGCCCCTCGCAACCACAAATGCTACACTGGCATTCATACACCCCACAACGGCCGTGAAGACAAGTGGTCCTACAAAAACCCTCCACCACATCGCATCCGATCTACACCAGCCGTTCTCCCAACATAATAACCCATCAACACCCACCTCAACACCCACACTAACCAAAGGATGCAGCAAATAACTTCCATAGCTGAACCTCGGCTGCCACAACCAGCTCTTCGCAGGTCGATCGTAATGATTTTGGAAGTAAAACATGACAGACGGCCCAAGGACGATAAACGAAAATTCGTTCCAGAACGCGTAGGTGAGAGCTGAGGGGCTTAAACCACCTGCTGTGGGGTTGGAGGAGGGATCGAGGGGGTGCCCTGAGCAGCGGGCCCAGAGCTTTGGGATGATGCCGCAGAGGGGAAGCGTAAGGAAGGAGATTGCCAATGCGCGACGTAGAGGGAGCGCTGTGCGGTTTTCTTTGGCCTTCGGTTGGATCCTCTGTGTAATTACTTCCGTTTCCAGGGCCGAGGTGGAAGTGATATCCAGGGTGAGGGGGAGAAGACGCTCAAAAGACCCAGTGAACCTCTCTTCTCCCTGCCTCAGAGAGAGAACCCCCATCGTGTACGCGAAAACATACTGCGGCAAATAGGCAACCTGGATATTCAATGGATCAAGCGCGATGCCGACTGGATACCAGATCCTGACGAAAAAGGAGATCGCAGCCACGAGGAGCCAGCCCCAGGCCCTGAAAAATCTGTAAATCACTTCTTCCCAACTACTGCTCTTTTCTCTTTCCTCGTGATCTTTCAACTCAATCCTCGCCTTTCGAGACCGGAAAATAGAGAATGAAAACGCGGAAACGCAATCAAAAATCAATAAAACAGCACAATACCAAACCACCCCTTTAACCCCTCTCAAACCCCTCCAATACCCCACCAGTTGCTTCCAGTTCGCCTCAGCCTCTCCCACCTCATTCTCATCCGACTTCCCCGCAATAATAGCCAGTCCCCATACTAACGGATTTAGAAGAGCCGTGTAAAGCACCGTTGGGATGCCTAATCTCACCACCTTCCTCCTCACGAATTGAAGGGGTGGTGAGCGAGAAAGGGAGTGAGCGGACATGCGGCCTGAGATCCAGAAAAAGAGGCCCATACCGCAGCTTTGGGCTACCGCTTCGAAGGGGAGGAGCACTGGTGATGCGGTGGCAGGGAAGCAGGAAGAGTGGAAGGGCCAGAGGCCGTGGCCACCATAGGCTATGGTAGTGTGGTGGATTATGACGGAGAATATGAGGAAGCTGCGGAGGTTGTCGAGGTCGTGACGCCTGATGAACTTGGCGGAGGTGATAGGAAGGGGCTCCATTGTTATTTCGTGTATTGGAATTTCCGGTTTGTAAGTGAAGGGCAATGATCGATGCCGTCGATTGACCTTGGTGGTGGTGAGAAGGTTGGCGGTTATATGAACCCATGTTGGCATGCGCCAGGGCTGATAGGGCTGTGTGTCCCCAGGACTGTGTTCTGTAAGCGGGGAAACATCTTCCCGTTGTCGGGGCTCCCCGATTTGACTGAGCTGAAAAGCTGGGTAAATGCATTTTCTTGGCGTTCGAAGCAATGCCAAGTCGTGAATATCGTGTACAATGTCGAAAGCATACAGATTGCTTAGCTCAAACGCTCCACTTGTTCAATACGCAGATTTTGAGTCGAGACTGCAGAAGAGGCGGGTGACAGGATTGGCCATCTCCTTTTCTATCCCTTACAGAGTCCCGTTCATGAGGAGAAATCCGCATGGAAGACAGGCCCATTTACGAGTAATCCAAGAGAATAATACCTCAACAGGATCCAATCAGTATCTGAAGCGAGTGAGAGGTTGTTGCCTAAATACCCCACGTTTCGACGAATTCGGTATCAAAAGACCCAGGATCTACGACCATTTGAGTCCTGCGAGGGAGGCAATCATCATCCCATTCAAAACACTCACCATACTTATCTACTTCCCATAGGTCGTCTGCATCTCCCATATCAGCATCAAGGGTGGGTTCCGAGTATTGCTGATCTTCATTCGAGGCTAAGGAGGCACCAGCAGCTGGCTGTCGGCGATTGCCAGGCTGGGTTGTGTCTGCAACCAGATCTGGGTATTTTGAAATTTGCTGTGCCTGTCCCTGTTTAGGCAATTGACAATTGCTCTCTTGATTTATCTCGCGATTATCAAAATGAGGGGTTTGAACGGCAGTGGTGCTCGCTTCTAGAGAGTTTTCAAAAATGGTGTCGGATGACGATCTTGAAAGTCCTAATCCTTCATTTGCTTGTGGGTACTGAGAACTTGACGATCCTTCCGCAGCAGTCCCTCTCGAAACAGACGGATCTTGTAGAACACTTGGCATGTTTGCTGACCACCGCTCAAAAATCTGTTGAAAGCCCCCTTGAATTGCTGTATGGAGCAATGCTGTTGCGTCATCCTCCACATTTGCCATGACAGAGACGTCGAGTCCGCTCGATCCTATTGCCTCCCAAATAATACTCGGCCCTTCAACGTACATCAGGTCTTGAAAAGCCTCCAGCTCTTCCGTCAACTCAACATTCATGTACGCGGATTTTGGTCTTGGGTTGTGGCCGGGAAAAAGGATATCGAAGACATTAAACCACTGATCTGATGGAGTCATCTTCGAAGGTGCCCTTTGTCCTAACAGCGACTTCTGTGCCCTTGTAATTCCTTCGTAAACAATGGTGTTCTGGACCAGACACGAAGATGCCCTGATATGGTCATCGCGATCATCTTCGACGTCGAAAGCGCATGCGCAGCGGGGACAGTAAATTGGCAGTTGGTGGAATCGGGAAAGGTGCTGCTTCACATCTCGAATCCGCTTCAGTACGTAGGAATAGCAACTTCGATACTTGAGCGGGTTCTTCTTCGCGAATGGACAGGCGAATGAAGTGTGATTTCCGGACGCTCTTTTCGAAGTTCGCGACCGCTTGGCTGGAAGGTCTTCATCATCCTCGCTTTCTCTCGGTTCGTCACTGCCACCCCCTTTCCCACGAGTTCTCTTCTGCCGTGTTGTGGAAACCTGATTTGTTCCACATGATGACTTTGGTGGATTTTTCGCTGATGTGTTGTCAGAGCCGGTTTGCTGGGACTGCTTTGAATTCTCAAATGCCAAGAGTCCTTCTTGAATAACAATGGGCTTGATCAACATTAATGGGTGGTTTTGGCTCAGCAATGGAATACTGGAGTAATCAGACATCCAAGCAGACTCAGTCTCAGTCGATTCGCAATCCGAGAGATCGGGATCGATTGAATATATCCGAGAGTCGATACTAATAGAGGTCTCTTCTAAGGAACCTACTGCTCGTGAGGAGGGTGGCTTGGTGCTGATCATTTCGCGGTTGTCTGCGTCCTTGGCTTCCTCCGGTTCATTTGGAAACTGCTCGGTTCCGGTCTTGTTCTTTACTAAACCAGTATTCGAGGGAAAGGAGCTGCTCGTTTCGTGGACTGTAGGAGTGCATCCAGTCAGCTGTGGGATCTGGAAGAGTCGGTCTTTGTCAAGTAATGGTCCTGATAAGGCAACATTGGCATGGCTTCCCGAGGTCACTATCGACGGCGCTGACTGCGAAGATACCGCGACCCATTTAGCAATGGTATCACTCCATTTAGAAATGGTATCGGTGGCCATCAATTTCGACGTACAAAACGAGTCGCCTTGACCGAAGACTTGCGGCGCCATCACGGTGGCCTCCTCTTCTACCCCTTGTTGATAATAATAGTTACTGATGCCCTGCCTCAAGTGATCCACGTTCTTGACTCCATAAGGACCTAAAGAATTTTTGAATTGTTGGCAAGAATTTTTCAGACCAATGGTACCAGTCGGTTCGAGGTGGTGAACGAGAGCATCGAGTTGGGAGAATTGATCTCCACAAAAGCATTCGAAGGATTGATGTCGACTGATGCTCCCATGTTTGGAAGATATTTCTTTCTGGTTCGCCGTTAAATCGTTAATACACATCAGGGCCGCTTTGCGCATGCCTCTCGACGTATTTGGCCATCAGACGCAAGTCTTTGAGTCTCCATACCCACGTCGTCTCCTCCTTTATTCATCTCAGGGCGGTGTGTAAAGTCCATGCGACCAGAACTCAACCCTGCATTTTGGTAGAGTGGTGCTGATGTTGATGATGAGACTGAATGCTGGGTTCTGTAAAATGGACCTGCGAAAGGGTACGCGTGTTCGGGGTATCCTCGTTCGTAACCTGTGGAAAAGTGAGCCGGCGTGTATGACGAGGGAGATAAAGCTGAAATGGAGAACAGCAGGGAGCTGTAAGGCATACTCTCTCGCTCCTCCCTCTTTTTAAAACTACTATCACTCTCTTCGGCATGCTCAATCCCACAGAATGCAGAAGGGCCAGCCTCGCCAATCCCCCCTGCAGAGATTGGGTCAGCGCGCCTTTGAGGAACTGCTGGAGTTTTCATGTTATGCCCAATGAGGTTATCCAGATGAAAAGTACTTGTAAAATGACGAAGATGGGATTGTTTCAATCAGGACGAAATGGTTGAAGTCGGGGAAAGAGGGCACAAATGTGCTCTCGACGTTTCCGTGACATACATGCAAGCCGCATAAGATCCGTCCAATCACCAAAT
Organism: Hyaloscypha sp. PMI_1271; assembly: GCA_021399465.1. Lineage (NCBI taxonomy): Eukaryota > Fungi > Ascomycota > Leotiomycetes > Helotiales > Hyaloscyphaceae > Hyaloscypha > Hyaloscypha sp. PMI_1271. The sequence continues at coordinate 28,612 of JAJTUS010000215.1, read as the reverse complement.
TTCGAAGCCTCATCCCTGGACACAATAGTGCTCAACGCGATAAACTTCAAGTTTGCGCTTTCTTCAGTTCGAGGATCCGACTGTAAGTGAGGAGTTGTAACAACAGTGCTCCATGCCTATTTTCAGCAGCTTTGGGCGAAGGATTTAGACATGGAGGGAGTTGGGCCTTACAAATGGTACCTTCTCCCCCCACAAAGCGCAAACTATAATTGCATTATCGCCTTTAAACACCTGCTCAAGCAAAACATCTCTTCCAAATCTCGCCTAAATTTCAAGAAAATCTCAAGAACTTTCTCGATGTCTGAAAGATCGGCTCCCTCACCCACTGTCACTGCCGACGGCCAGTAAGCCACTGCCGCCCAAGCAACACAATAGACAGACTAATATAGATTCAGAAACACAAAGCCAAAAGAGCCTTCGAAACCTCTGAAATCCTATCTGGAGAGCAAACCAGACACAGACCCTCCGGGAGCAGCAATTGCCGCTGGCCAAACTAAAAGCCAAACCCCGGGGTCCAAAGAAATGAGCGACAAGCTCCGCGAATGGGACGTTCTCTGGGATGAAGCGGCGAAGCATTGAGAATGAGGCTTCTCGGATTGTGAGGGGCGGTGATGAAAAAAAAATTTCTCTCGTAAAAGGGGCAATGATACAATGAAGTGATTTGGGCGATGCGCGGGCGGTAGAGATTCGGCAGAACACACATCAACTGTAGAAAGAGAATCGGCAGGAATAATTGTGTACGAGAATCGTATTCATTTGCAGCTGGAAAAGTACGCTTAGGTGCAGAATCTCTCTCGGTCAAGACAATTACCGCAAGCACGGAGAAATTTTTGGTTGCTCTCAAGAAGTTCTACAGACTGCAGTGAAACGACCTAAGCCTACATCGTGGTCGGGGAAATAATGTAGCGAGAGCGCCGCAGACAAGGGGTGAAAGCCAATTAAACGGTCGTATTGTTTGCTTCCGGTCTGTGCCAGCGTGGAACACCCCTGCCTCGCTACGGAGTACATTATTTCCCCGGCCACGGTGTAGACGCACCGGCCTGGTATTAACCATTCCGTCACTCAAACTAAACATAGAACCTCGGTCCTAGCTATCGCACGACTTGACTGCAAGACGGCTGATTGTAGGTCTGAGTCCTGGAAGTACTGGAGTGCAGAAAAAGCACGTGAAGAAAGCAAAAACTTGCAATTTGTTTTTCTTATACACCCTGCACCCACAGACCCTCCACAATTTCAGGGGTTCCTATTCACCCCGCATCTCATCCCCTCGACTTACTGGTAATTTCTCCTGATCACGCCGCAGTCATGCTTGCATTAAACATATTTCCAAGGATACGGTTCTGCACCTCTCAAGCCTCATAATATATCTACAACAATGCAAACAAAAAAGTGGGCAGTTAGCGTAATCTCGACTCCTGTGGCTGCGTTTTTGAAACGCTTTGCGAATCGGAACGGATGAGCGTTTCTTTTCACCTTCCGAGGAAGATCTAGATCGGCAGTTAGTTCGTCTTGTCGTTTGCATCCCGTTGATGATCTTCTTCAGAAGGGGTAAGTGGTGGTGCATCCACGGGAGAGTGACCCCCGGGCCGGGTTTCGATGCATTATTGGCTGACAGGTGACATCGAACTTTCTTCTGCGGTACCCACTTCTGCATATGCAGAGCAGATCCTACGGAGGGTGGTCGTCAGCATGTGCCCCTCGCATGGGATGCCCGGCTTACATTCCTCGTCGAGTCGTCAGGTTTCCCTCGGCCGCCTCGGGTACAGTCAAGCCCGGATTTAATAAGATTGGGTACAAGCCTGCGCTGATAAAAAGGCTTCAAATCTCTGGCCCGGAATTTTTCTACAGCCGATATTCTCCCTCGATCGATATCAATTGTGCCTAGATATATGCTTGGGTTTGGAGCTTTCTGCCACGTGCTTATATCCGGGTTTTGCTATCCCTCCGGATATCCCTTGGCGAGCTGATAGCAACGGGCTAAGGCGGGATGCCGTGCAGCCACACGTCACAGATTCCCGTTTGCTAGTCCAGGGTCATGCCGCTGCTTGATAAAGTGCTTGATCTTCCTTCGAGGTGCATCTTTAGCTCTCGGCTCCTCGTTGAGACGCTCCCAAAATCAACCTCGAGGCGTGATTCTCCCAGAAATCAAGCCAAGATGGTTCACATTAATCCCCTTGGACGCAATTGGGGATTGCTGGTCAATTGGGATGATCTCGGGAAAATCTACGCTGGTCTTGCCATATCATGGACCGTCATCTTGTATTCGGGGGTTGCATGGCTTGTCACCCATCGAAACCACCCGTATCTCAAGATGCGGAATATTCCACTTGCAGTTGCGGCAACCAGCTTCCTTCATCTGTATCTGGTCAAGATCATGCTGGCGTACACAATCAACGGACATTTTTTGTGCTCGGTTGAGTTCTGGATAATGAGCATCTACCTCCCGTTCGGTATTGCTCTTTTCCAAGCCAATCAGGTGCAGCTGTTGAGTATCAGTATTCAGCAACGGAAGCTACTGGATGGAGACAGAATGTCAATTCGAGGACCTCCACGAGTATGGGGTCTTTGGTCCAGATGGTGGAGTCTCTCTGCACTCAAAAAGACCTATGTCTTCATTGGCATAGGAATGCTGCTCCAGGTAGCTAGCTCATTTCCAATATTCATGACGGTGTATTTGACAGACTTCAGGTCGTAGTAACAGCGGCCATCTTTGGGACAAACCGCAAACTACAAGGTCACTGGGGAAAGATACCTGAAGCACAAGGGCAAGCGGCCTGCCGAAAAGGACCCGAATGGGTCCCATCAGCGTTCTGGCAGATGTTCTGGTCTTGCGTATATGGCCCGTACCTCCTCTACAAGATCCGAAATGTCCGAGATACACATCAGTGGCGTATTCAAACCGTTCTTTGCGTGATATCAGGGTGAGCGCATTTCCACGATCCCACGACGGAAACTTAGCTGACTTTACAGGATTCCCGGTTCTCCAATCTGGCTTGCATCAGTCTTCTCTCCCAGATTCAAGCCCATCAATATATACTTCGTGCCGCCTATGTGGCTCGCCCCGGGCATAACCGTCATGCAGGCTTGCACAATATTCTTCCCAATTTACTCCACCTACCACTCTATCCACCTTTCTAAAACCACCCTCTCGTTCATCCGATCCTGGGAAGAGCGTTCTCGCTGGAGCCCCGACTCCACCACACTGGGCTCAACCTCAACACATACGCACTCCACTCTCACCATTCATCAAAAGCCCTCCTTTAGGACCGAGAAGCCGCAGTACAGAGACAACGAAATGTACGAGATGACCATTGCGGCCCTGGAGAACGCCATCGCCACGAACCCGTTACCGCTCCTCCAGTTCGCAGCCACGAAAGACTTCACAGCCGAGAATATCATCTTTCTCATTCAAGTCAGAGACTGGAAAACGTCGTGGGCTGCTACACCTTCACCGCCTGCGCCTCATTCACGAGCTTTACTTTTCAATAAAGCGGTTGAGATATATGCGCAGAGCGTGCACGAAAAGCTCGCTATGTTTCCTATTAATATTGAAGGAGGAATTCGCACTCGCCTTGATGCGATCTTCGAACCTGCGGTGAAAAACTTGATGGAAGGGAATTGGGAGACGATCGATCCGTACAATGAGATCACACCGTTTGCTGGGGATGAAGGGGAGATGCCGCTCAGCCCCATGAGGCCTGGAAATCCCGGAAATCAGATGAGAACGAGTTGGCCACTGTCATCAGCTCCTCCGACGCCGAAATCAACCTTAAGCAGTGAAGTGGCGGAGTTTGGCAGGAACATGGACGGTATTCCTCGGGAGTTCGATGAGAAGGTCTTTGATGCTGCGGAGAAGAGCATCAAGTATCTTGTTGTTACGAATACATGGAGGAAGATGATTAATGAGATGAGGGGGAGTCCTAGGACCTCGCACGAGAGTATGCCATGAGGATGTACGAATAGAATGATATTGAGTAAGTGGTCAGGTGGGGGTGTTTGGATAACGGATGATACCAACATATCGGTGTGTATAGTATATTAAGGAGTTTTATGGTGTATGCTTGGATTGAAAACGGCTTATGGGCGGAAAAGGAATATTCTTAATGATCGGAGTTGGGGCAGGTCTGCAGTGGTTATGGTGGTGAAGGCGTTCTAGCGCCAAATGCTGGAGGTTGAATCACAATACCCTCCGTACCCTCTCATTGAGACAAATCAATCTTGTACATGTTTCAATCTCTCAATATTTGTTCCTTTCGATCCTTGCCCACCCTATCGTCAAGCAGCGAAGACTTCAAGAGATGGGCTCCTCGACCTTAATTACCCAGATAAGACATCTCCCTGGCCCGCTTTGACATCAGCACTGAGCGCCCAGCATATAATAACCCAAATTAAACAACGATTTTTGTCCCAGTAGAACTTGGGTTGTTAAATTTGCTTCAAGGCGCGGTCGACATTGAGGTAAGACGCACGGAGAGGCACGTCTCCGTTCACTTGAGACTCAAGGGAGATGTTCATCATCACTGAGAATAAAGTCCTGGAGATGCAGCCGGCCGCACGGTTGGCTGTCCCTTGATTTCTCAAGTTGTCATTGGATACAAGTAAGATGGCTGGCCGTGGATATAAAGGTGTAGTAGATGCTTTCCGTCTGAGGTATGGGACTTCGAACTTTTTTTGGGGTGTTTTTTTTTGTTTTTGTTTTTGTTTTTTGAGCGTGCTCTGGTCGCGTGGGGGATGAGTGGAAGCGAAATGATGTGTGGCTGGTACGAGAGCTTCAACGGTGCGCTCAATCTGTTCCCCCTGTGAACTCTTCTTTATAGCTGGACATCTAGAGACACTACCTCCGTGTTTGCTACATTGGAAAAACTAGATGGAAGCGAGAAGCTTGACTCATGGAAGCCCATAAAAGGCTTGTCTCACGTGCAGAACCGCTTTTCCACAACACGTCGCGCTATCACTCGACGCGAAACGCGTCTTCGACCCTTGGCTCTTTTCCCTCCTTACCTCACACCCACAGGGCACCTCAATAGACAGGTAAGATGCATTAAATTATCAGTCAGAGCTGCTAAACTCATTCTTATTTGCAGTCCAGCACCAAAATCTGCCATTGTGCAATGACTCGCCCTCGAAACGACATATCAATTGGCTTTCATTCTTGAAGACATGTCCACGGACTCATCCCCCGACGCTCTGCCAATGGCAACAACGTCATTTCCTCGATTCTCCTCTCTGCCCCCCGAGATCCGGCGAATAATTTGGGAAAGTGCTGCCTCTCCACGAATTGTACACCTCGAATTTGTTTGGGAAGAGAAACACACATGCTCGCGGGTTTGGTCGGAGACATCTGTTGATGGACCAGAAAGCATAGGCTTCTTTGACCTGGATCACGAGCCTGAAGAGATTTGCCTTAGCATAGGGCCATATCCTCCGTGGGGATTGAGAACACGAAGCATACCACCATTATTTTCCGTATGCAGAGAATCGTATCTAGTGGCGAAGGAGAAGATATACACAAAGTCATTTGGAACCGAGTACAGAATTCCTACAACCTGGTTCAACTTTGAACTCGATACTCTGTACCTGGACTGGGGATACTATGTCAATAGTGATGGCGACGTGAATTTCGACTTCTTCCCGGAGGATTTTGGTGAAGATGTCAAGAAGGTCCAGAATCTCGCAATACACAGTGGGGAGTATCCCGGTGGCATATTGGCTTCGGAATGGATCAACGCCGTCTTGGGCTACTTTGGCAATGTGCGGAACCTGACATTGGTACCACCCCAACAAGAAGATGACGATTGTGCCGATCTTGTCTTTCTCGAATGGTCGGACATAATTGATAATCCCGCATATCAGCGCTTCCCACCTGAAGAAGAGCTGCACCCCGTTCTTTGGGAGGTATTTCCTGATTTAGAACGCGAACACGAACTCTGGTCCACTTCTGGGTGGCTCTGGAACCAAACCCCTTTCGATTGGTTTGCGCTTCTGAGAAATACTATTGATCACGGATTGTCAAAATGGCCGAAACCAGTACTATATTGTAAACCGGTCATGTCTCCTCAGACAAAGCTAGATTTTCTCCGGCACAAACAAAAATATGATACAGACAGGGACGCTCAGAGGGTGGAATTAACTCTGGCAGCCGAAGGTCTCAATTCTCTCGAAGTATCTGTCTCTTTGCTCACGACTGTTGCGGATCTAGTTGTCATGTTTTGTCAAGCTAGAGGTATTGATTCCGAGAAGATAGGCGAAGATGATGTAGACATCCATTGGGGAATTCGGGACCTCCCACCGGATCTGACGAAAAAATTTGGATCGAGTCGCCGTTATTTTGGTTTTTTCCCTTCGAGCACCAGCCCCCGAGATTGGATCTGTTCTTTCGGCACGAAGAACCCAAGTTCCTCGTGCCACTGCTATGTTCTTAACACAGATTGTCATCACACCATAAGATATCACTGGACGCCCTGGATGGAGTCGGACGACTGGGGTCTACAGGATCTGTTTGGAGAATTTACGCACGCCACATGACTGGTGGCGACATCGTTCTTATAAATAAGCTTTGATATATAGCAATGGAAGGATATGAGCATCGACAAATGAATTGTAGTGAACGCTCAACAGGGATGTTGAAGAGAGGAGCAAGCAAAAGAGGGCTTCATAGCGGACGCTAATTCAGAGGTTCTCACAATTGTGCACATCCCAAGGATTCAAAATTTAACGAAAGCTATGAATTTTCAGCACCTATCCTAAACCTTCTCACGATGAGTTACACGGGCAAAAGTCGAGCCTGCAGGACGATTTCCGCAACGGTGAGCGATCTTCGATCAAATTCTGTATGAGTGCCAGAGGAAGTGCCTCCAACCCCTTCATCCTGAAGTCCAAACAAACACCGGAATTTCAAGAACATCAAATCGAAACGCCCAACGCTTGACCCCCAGCACCGATCACAGTCTCCAACCCCCAACCCAGACTGGAAGTACGGAGGAGGAGCAAACGGCAAGGGCAGGCTGTAAAAAGCAGAGGAATCAAAAGATTGCAAAAGAATGATATTTAACGCAATCAAACGCAGTATAAACGTCCAATATCAGCAGCACGATTATGATCTCATCACCGATGCAGCGGCTGTCCAAACAACCCTCGCTCCGGTTCTGTTCCGTCGAGATTGCCCATAAGGCTATATCACTCGTCTCTGTGAATACACACTCTCGGAAGCTGTGGGGATTTCCTTGTTTTTACTGACTGATCGTTCCCTGTAACTGGCTGTAGTCTAGCAAATCAACTCACCGACTGTGATGATGGCGTCACCGCTTGTACAGCCCAATGTCCAGCATCCACTACAAACAGTACAAATGCGGCACCTTCGTCAACTGCCTGTGCTGGCAACTACGTTGCTTTTGCTGGGTAAGACCAAAAAAATCACATGCTCTCAACTCGCTAACTGACACTTCTGTCTAGGAAGCTATTGTCTCTTCACATCCCTACTGAACTGTGGCGGAACATATTTCTGTACTGTACGGGACAATGTCCAACGGCCGTAATCAGTACGATTCCATCAACCCTGGCCCTCCTTGTTAATCATAGATTTCTGTTCTCATAGTAACATCCTCCTTCATCCAGCTCCTCCTGTGTCTTCTTCCCAAAGTTCATCGGTCAACCCGACAACAACATCCTCTCCATCATTGTCCACCTCCTCACCATTGCCATCTTCTCCAACTTCCGGCCAGATCGGAACCACCAGCGTCAATGCCGAAGTTCTCTGAACCCCCGCACCGCAACCAGCCCCCCCTACTCCCGAAAATGGCCTAAGTCCAGGCGAAACAGCAAGTTTAGGTGTTGGAGCAGCATTAGTTGTTACCAGCCTTAGGATTGGCATATTCTTCCTGCTTTCAAGAAGGAGGAGACAGCAGGAGCACGGGGCTCAGCCAGCAGATATGCAACAGCCGCGTACCGATTGGTACGGAAATCTGATTACTTGGGGAAATTGCAGGAGACATGAATCAAACGACGCAACGGACGGGTTTAGCGGCGCTGAAGTTAAATGCCAATTAAGTGCGACTCTAAGTGAGAAGAAAAGAGAAGCAAAGTGAGATAACTTGCGGCCAGAATTAGATTGCCATGTAAGTGTGAATTCCTGCCTTCCAGGGTTCAAAACTCATACAGTAGAAACTCAATATAGCGATATCAATTTTAGCGTCTTTTTCCAACGATGCACCGAAGTATCGTTGAATCAAGGATCACGTGCACACACAATAAATAAGCGTTCGTACCTCGCACCAGTTACCAATCAATGGTGGTTCGTGAAAGCGACCTGGCCATACTAGCGACATGGCCAAGTACTTTACATAGTAAATTTGTATGGGAGGTACTTCTGGCTAGCTGGTCCGTGTATGAAGCTTAGCGAGGAACACCAATTTGGTGACCATTGATTGGTAACTGGTGCGAGGTACGAACGGGTAGAACGATGAACCACCAAAAATTAGAGGTTGGGACCGAGAAACCTTACGATAATCGTAATGCCAAGGATATCTTAACCCTAAGGCTAAAAATTGCGAAACCCTACGGCCGTATCGTATTACTGAGGATATCGTTATGTCAGGGATCGCTATGTCGAGGTTCTGCTGTATAGCTCATCCACTTCCAGCTCGACCTCTCCTATGCCCCCGATCCTCAAGTCTTCGTCTTACTCTCCTGAAAATCTACAAGCCCTCAGTGATGATAAGCCTACTATAAGTGACTCGAGCCTTTCAATCTCGTCTATCGTTGCTTCAGTCCTCATCCGGGCGAGGGAGGTGCGTGAACCAGCAAGGGTCCGTGTGACGAAGTCCACAGTTAGACAAAGAGGCGTCATTTCGGGGTTGTGCTCTGAAGCATTCTGAACGTTGGATTTTAATGACATAATCATAATCAGATTGCAGAACTGGAAGATTTGGCTCGGGCACTGGATCGTAGGCAAGAGGCAAGATGTGCTGGCTAGTCTGCTGGAATGTGGAGTTGCGAAGGTGGTGTTGCTGAGCTTGTGAGTCCATATAATTCTATCCGTTGATCTAAGTCGAGGGTCTCAGAATTTGGGATATGTATTCAGATCTTTTTTTGTATTAACTGTGAGTTTCAAAATATGGTTTCCAATGGCGGTGAGGCAGTGCTCCTTTTACGCGCTATGGCTTCAGTCGAAGCACAAGCGCTTCGGATTACCAGAATGGAACAAAGAAATCGAGGGCAAGCGAATTCCTTTCGAATGAGTAGAATATGCTTCTCCTCATTTTTGGGGGGTTTGGACGAATAGAATATGGATGTTGAGCTCATGGAAAGAAACAGACTATTGCCGAAACAGGATCACGGAAGGATGAAAGAAATGTAACTGCAAAAATACATATTGATGTGCCATTAGGCTACCAAGCTAGTGGGAGCATGAGATTACACATTAAGTATGATTAGAGACAAAGTTGCATGGTTTCGTCTCAGAAGTTGCGGTGGTCTCGGCAAAGCAACCGAAACCTTTGGGAAAAGGGGCTCACAACTTTTGCAATCTGGGCTCGCCCAAAAGCAGGATTATCGTTTCATTTTCCTCCGTGCCTCAATTGCCAAGCCAATACTCATCTCGTTCTCTTGCCCGCTCCATCATGACGTTCCTTATATCTCTGAGCAGTCCTCAGCTTTCCTGTCTGTCTGTCTGTCTGTCTGTCTTTCCTCAGCACTCACACTGGGTCATTCATTCTCTTATTCTCTCAGCGGGCTTCCAGTGCTACCTTCAATATGCACCTTACACTCGTTTCCATCACAGCGCTGCTCCTCACCAGCTTCCCATGTATAGCTGCAATCGATAGCATCAATGCTCCCTCGTCCGTCAAAGCTGGGACGGACTTCGTGGTGTCCGTCAACCCTGGCCCCGAAAAACCTGCATTTTCAGGCGACCATTTCACCGCATACCGCGTCTACCTCGCAATAGCACCTCCAGAAAAAATCAAACGGAGCCTTGAACCTGTCTGCTACCTCGCCATCTCCTCCGCTGTCAGCTCCACCGAGTTCACAGTCCAAATCCCTGCCGACATTGGACCTTCCGGACCAGACTCTCTTGCCATCGCCACGCGGAGGTTCAACGAACGAGGAGACAAATCGGACATATCGTACAGCGATACCATTAGCTTCACTGGAGGTACGGGGAATTGGACGCAATATGAGCTCGAGGGTGGGGATAATGATCCTGACAACACGCCATGTTCTTCATACGCTTGTACTAAAGAGTGCAGCCAGAAGTTCTATCCCGAAACAAAGAACGCAACGACTATTGATGAATATCACAACACCTACAGTTGTTGGCTAGCTTGTCCGGGAACTACATACAAGAGCTGGGATGATTTTCTTGAAGCATACTGGAAGCGTATCAACGGAACCTTCCCAGGCTCCGACGATGGGGGACCAGACACATGCAGTTCAATCTCGAAGAGTACATCAGCGACGAAGTCGGCAACTACGACTACCGATTCAAGTGTCCAGACGACTTCAACATCAACAAGCTCTCCTCCCAAAACGACTAAATCGGCAACAACGCCGCCATCGACACCTGTCAACGGATCATCGGGCTTTACCTCCACGAACCTTGGAAGCCTCACCTCGCTGACGACGAGTGGAAGCGGAAATATTGGGGTGGACTTGTTTGTGTTAATGAGTGCATCATCTGGTTTCGCTGCGCTATTATACACCCTCTAGTGAACCATCTGTACTCTCGTCACGTTTGTGTTAATGGGTGCATTATCTGGTTTCGCTGCGCTATTATACACCCTCTAATGAACTATCTGTACTCTTGTCACGGACTCACGTGCTGCGTACAAGCGTACATATCCCTTAGCTTCTTCACTGCCCTTAAGGCACCATCATTCTTACATATTTACATCAATACACCCACATTGCACCCCAACACCCTGTTCGGGCCTTGACAACTCTGCACTCTTTTAATCCAAGATTTAAAGCTGCGACTTGATTGATTATCCCATGGGAGGACCAAACAAATCTCTTCCAAGCGGGAGAGGATCTGATGTGAGGTCAAGCGATCCAAATTCGAACGATGTCTCTGCCCCTTTGAATTTGAATTAATCAGCGTAAAAATGTTCCTCGGCACTTCGAGGAGCTACAAATTTCACGGCTCGATTTCGGATGAAATTTCTTCATCTTGGCCAGTATCTCGTCGCAACGCATGCAACACTTGCCAAAATCAACGTGAATATTGACTCCAAGCTCACCATCTCCGAATAGATAGAAGCTGAGCAATGTTCTGGAACAAAATGACTCTGAAGGGCGTGATCGGTGAGAATTCATCTGATCTCACGCTCTCTCTTGGCATCGCTGAGCATCTCGCAACCCACGGTACTTCGGATGAAGATAGGCTCGCCAAGAGCACAATTTCACGTCATTTATTATGAGAGAAGTCCTGAGTGGGAATGACTTCCAGATATCTCTATACAATCCATATTCGGCCGTTATATCTAGTGGTGAGAGTAGTGGTCGAAGATGTCGACTTGAGGCCGCCACTGGATAATAGTATGTGTACGGCGTCAGGTGGCAGCCTCCAGCTTTCCCGAGCAGTCAACATCGATGTTCAATTATCAACCTCAATCTTGCATCATTCTCCATTAAACAAACAACCAAGTCCCGAGGTTGGGAGCACGATCATGTGAGAGCAGCCTTCGCTTCGTTTCAGGTCAATCTTGATGCGAGATGCTGACCATTCTGATTTGTTCATGGTCATAGAGTTTCAGGCTATGGTCGAAACCATCGATTTTCCAGCTTGATTTGTTGTCTCAGCGCATTCTCAATCAGGAAAGGTCATGCACAGCTTTATGAAATTTTCATGGCATTGGTTGACGCCCTCGCCTTTGCAAACGACATGGTTATCCGTGTTCAAATTGAGAATCACAACACTTGCATCCAGCCTCGTCGAGCACAGGCTCCCAGTTGCTCCAGAAGGCGCCAATGACGTATCTGATGCCTTGCCCGCTTAGCTATATTGCTTCCCGATTGGCTTCGCAGAAAGCCCAATGATCAGATTTGATCATCTGTCTGGGCATTATCCCGTCAATCACGAGCAATGCGTATCGGAATTTTCAGGCGAGCTCGTCTCTCTGGGAGCCGCTTAGAGGTCACTCGCTCTCAAGATCGAAGGAAGACGCTGAAAATACATTATCTCATCTAGCGGGCCAGATTTCCTTCCTAGTGCGCCTGAGAATATTCATGCGAGAGGGAATATGCAGTGGTTACATCGATCCTCTGACTCCTCTGGATGATGTAGTAGACCCCTATTGACCCTTCACGGCCCTTCAAGAAACAATATATCTAGACCGCGTCTGCTCGATACTTTCAGCATCATCAAAACATCAACTCTATTACACACGAGCTTGAAACCAATCATCGATCAAGATGCATACCTGTTTATTTCCATTTACTGTCATCACCATATTCGGTTGCGTTTATGCAGTTCCAGTCCCTCAAGATGCACAAGCAAGCAATACAACCATGGTAGCCGCCGCCGCCTCCACAGCCGCGCAAGCAGCAGACGCCTCCAATCCCATTAACGGGCTCCTCGCTGGACTCGGCATGGTTCCTATCATCGGACAAAGCGTCACCGCCATTTCCAGCGTTCTAACCGACTTCGAAGGCGTTCTCGCCAAAACTCTGAACGTCGACGTAACCGAGAACGGGGTCTCCGGATGCAAAGACATGACAGTGATATTCGCTCGCGGGACAACAGAACCTGGGAACGTTGGACTCGTTACTGGTCCACCGTTCTTTGATGCGATAACCTCTATCATCGGTGCCAAGTCAATGGAGGTTCAGGGCGTGGAGTATCCAGCTAGTATTGAGGGATTCTTGCAGGGTGGAGATGCGACGGGTAGTCAGACGATGTGAGTCTTTCGAATACCTCCATTTTCGAACGTAACTGATACATCTCAGGGCAACCATGATAACGAATACACTGAAGACATGTCCCAACACCAAAGTCGTCATGAGCGGATACTCTCAAGGCGGGCAGCTCGTCCACAACGCCGCGAAGCTGCTACCCGCAAGCACGATGGCAAAAGTCAGCTCCGTTGTGATCTTCGGGGACCCAGATTTCGGGCAAGCTGTGACTGGTGCTGCTTCCTCGAAGACAAAGGTCATCTGCCATCCAGACGATAATATTTGCCAGCATGGGGACCTCATATTGCTTGCACATCTTACGTACTCAATGAATGCAAAGGAAGCAGCGACGTTTGCTGCTACTGCTGCTGGGTTGGCGCTTGGGAATTGAGAGGGAGAAGAGGAAGTAATGGTAAATAAACTGTACATAGATATAATCTAATACCACTTAAAGAAGCTGGTCCCAAGTGAGGTCCAGGCTTCAGCCAGTTGAGATGTAGGTCAAAGTTGACCGTATTTTCTTATGCGAATCACCTGCCGCACCGGACACCCTGGCTGAGCAGCTTTCAGTGACAGATCTGCACACCTGGAGAGACCCTTTCCAGATAGCGACATGTTGCATTTCTCCTCTGAAATCCCCATGCTCTTTGGGAAAGGCAGCTATCACTAACTGTGGTTCGAGAGAGGTTGACTGAACTGCAGGTCAAAACTGGTCCAACCACTTTCGTGGTTATGGGCCGAATGCAGACCACCTACATGCTTCCAAAATCCTGGCGGACTGCATTGGGTGGCGAATCTACCCCCCGAATAGATCATGTCCCAAGACCAAGTGGCTGGATATCGGGTCTGAAGTCGAGAAGAATCCCACAACGTTGGCGCGAAGGATGTGATCCGATTGGGAACCCAAGATAACGAGACTGCCAGGAGGAGCTCAAAACGGGTTTCCACGTCAAATCCTTGCCCAAAAGTCATGGTTACTTGAGGTCTGGGGAAGTATCACCTGATTTGTTATCCACGCCGGAGCGAGCTCCTTCGAGAACCATTTGCCCTTTTTGTCCTCATCTGCAATCTCACGAATCAATTTCACATTTCTTATCCATTCGCCATTGTGCCGTAAATCGAGTGATGAGGATTCCCCACGATTGCTTGTATTCTTGTGGTATTATTGGTTGTTGTGTGAGCTGCACATGGATCTAAGTATTCGTGATCGCGCTTGCAAATGATGAAATTCGCAAGCATCGTTCCTCCACCCAACGATCTGGAAATGGCTCCAGGGGCAAGATCTTCCCCACTCTTCCTTGGGGGATATTAAATTGGCTGCACCCGGGGAGAAGCTGGTCATGCAGTCGTCTGAATTTCGAGAGTGCCTTGCAACATATTTACACTGGCACGCCAAGAACAAATTGAACTGCTCCATTACCTCCGAGCAGCTAGACCAACATGTCCGCAACCGACGAGAAGCTCTCCGACCCTGGACTCGTCGGAAAGCCGGGGGTAAGCTATGCCATTACCACTTCCAAGACCACCCATCGCCCCTGGTGGAAGCTTGGCGGAAAAGACATCAGTTTCGCACCCGTGGATCCTGATTCGGTAGCGACGTCCAACACTGCGTCAACTGAAGACATTGAGACATCGACACTGGACAACATTCATGGAAGTGTCTTTGATGATTCCGGTGCTGCGCAGTTCTATCAGCCCATTGAAAAGTACGAGGGCGCTCATCGATTTGACCCCAATGCTACATGGACTGCTGTGGAAGAGAAAGCACTGGTGAGAACTGTAAGTCATCGAAGATAAACATGTAGTGTATCAAATATACTCAATGATCTTTTGACAGCTTGATTGGAGGATCTGTCTCCCGGCTTGCACCTTCTTCTTCGCACTGCAGTTGGATCGAGGAAACATTTCACAAGCCCTATCTGATAATATGCTGAGTCAGTCTGAAAGAAATTCTGCGGTTTTCGCAAGGCGACTAATGGAAGGCGCAATAGATAATCTCAAAATGAACACAAATGATTATAACAATGGCATGACAATCTTTTACGTCTCGTTCCTCACGGCAGAACTTCCTTCACAGCTGATTAGCAAGAAAGTTGGGCCTGACAACTGGATTCCGTAAGTGAACTCGGAATTATGAAGCGGTGTGCACACTGACATCAGACGTGCAGCATACAAATGGTTTTGTGGAGCATAGTCGCCATTTGTCAATGTCTCATTACAGGCCGCAATACATTCTTCGTTACCCGATTCTTGCTTGGACTTCTTGAGGGGTAAGTACAACCTCACCGCGAAAACCTTCTCTCAAAACTTCCAAACTAACTCACTGATCTTCAAGAGGTTTTATCCCTGATGTAAGGCCTCTCCATAATCAGAATATACATCACCAGAATTGCTCACAGCGATAGGTTATCCTCTACCTGAGCTATTTCTATAAGAACAAAGAACTGCCTGCTCGCCTCGCATGGTTCTGGACTTCCTACATGAGTACCAACATCGTCTCCTCCTTCCTCGCTTATGGAATTCTGCACCTACGTGGGCACTCCGGCTTGAGGGGTGAAGGATGGAGATACCTCTTTGCAATCGAAGGCGGTCTTACTGCTTTGCTTGGCATTCTGGCATGGTTCTACCTTCCTCCATCTCCGACTCAGACGAAGAGTCATGGAATCAAAGGTTACTTGCGTGGTAAGAGGGGATGGTTTACAGAGAGAGAGGAAGTGATCATGGTTACGCGCATCTTGCGCGATGACCCAGGGAAGTCGACTATGCATAATGTCCGTCACATTTCCTTTCTCTAGAAGCACAACCACTGATGCAAACCCAGAGACAAGCAATTACTCCGGGTTTGTTATGGGCCAGTCTTTCTGATTACGATATGTAAGTCCTTGATATGAGCTAGCTCCTCTGAAATGTTCATCTAATATCGGCAGGTGGCCAATCTACCTTATTGGCCTAACATGGACAATCCCCATGGTAACCTTTCCCTCCCACTCACCTTCCTCACTCGCTAACCCCCGCCTTCAGACACCACCAATGAACTACCTAACCCTGACCCTCAAAGCCCTCGGCTTCTCAACTTTCAACACCAACCTCCTCGTGATCCCCTCATCCGTCCTCTTCATCCTCCAATTGCAGTTCTGGACCTATATCTCCGAGAAAATCAACCAAAGGTTCCTGGTAGGACTGATGAGCCAAGTATGGGTAATTCCATTGTTGATTGCGCTCGAGACGCTGCCGCAGAAGTTTCCGCACAGCAATTGGGTGAGGTATGCGATTAGTTCGTTGGTTGTAGGGTATCCTTATGTGCACGCTATCTTGGGTAAGTGCTCTTCTAATTCTATTTACTGATCGTGGGTCAAGGAAGCGGGTCATGGACGTGGTAAGGGGGATTTGACTTTGGTGGTGATGCTAATAGCTGGCAGTGGCAATCACGAGTCGTAACGCCGGAACGGTCAGGACGAGGACCGTCGGCTCGAGTCTGTACAACATGGCCGTGCAGACTAGCAACATTATCTCAACTCAGATCTACCAGAACAAGGATAGGCCGCTCTACTACACGGGTAATAAGGTGCTACTTGGCCTTGCAGAGTATAACGTTTGCTTGTTCATCGGGGCGAAGGTTTATTATACCTTGAAGAATAAGTAATATTTCTCTCCGTAGTATGGGGAATGGAAGAGGCTAATAAAAAAAATCAGTCAGCGAGATCGCGTCTGGGATTCTATGACGAGGGAGGAGAAGCTGAATTACCTTGCTACAATAAAGGATAAGGGGAATAAACGGTATGTGCCCTCCTTCGCCGTCAACGAGATCAGAGGTACTAATACAAGATTTAGGCTTGATTTTCGCTTTGCTTCTTGAACAGTTTTTATTCTTTGTAAAGTGCATACAGTTAAAGTGATGGGACACTTTTTTTCGAGAAGAGATAGTTGAGAGTTTCAAGACTTGATCGCTTAAGAAACTTTGAATATCTGACGAAATCCAATTTTTGAGATATTCTAGGACCAAATTGTTTTTCCCAGTAATTTAATCATGGTAATCTCATCGAATCTAAACCTCCCTTCATTCCCACGCCGTCAGTCACCATCGCCGCTTTACTCAGGCGCTACTCACCCTCGCGTCACACTCTACTCAGGTTACTTAGTCACGTTTCTGCTCTCCCTTCCATGAACCAATCATGATTTACTTCCTATTCGGCTCTGCCGTGCGAAATTTAGCAACTCTACACGATTATATCCAGGGGGGCCAAGCCGGTTTCCAGGGAGCCCAAACAGGACCCCCTCAACCCTGAAAATATATTCTTCAATCTCTCAAAGCAGATTCTTCTCGCGAGATGGCATTATCTCGTGTTACCTCCCTCCTAAATCTTTACCCTTTCGTATACCTTCTCCCACCAGACTCTCCTCTATCCGCCCTTCCAAATTTATATATATAGCATAATTTTTGTTTTAGCAGAACTACTTTTTCCTATCTATTGCCCTCTTCAATGATCGTTCTCTTCAATAAAGATAGCTAGGACGAAGGATCCCAAAAAATTCATTAAACGAGCCTAATAGAAAAGGGTCCAAGAAAAATACAATTCATATTAATGGCTCCGAAATTCAAAGCCATTTCTAGCCCGAGACTCGAAAGTCCTATCAGAGACAAGTGGACAATTTTTATCAGTGAGTTGCATCTTCTCAATCACACGTGGCTCTTGACCTAATAAATAGTTATACTCGTATAGAACTATAGGTCAAGAATGCTCAGTTTGTGCATACCGACGATCAATGTTTCTCGTGAATAATCGAGCTTTGTGCCAGAATGCATTGAAGTCGCCGTAACTTCCTTTCTCGTGGTCGGCGTTCATGGCATCATTATATAGTGTGTGAAACTCTGAACGGCTTTTAAGTCTGTCATTTAGGGAAGCTATACCGAATGGGTTTGATCGAGTGGGTTTGATTAGGTGAAGATGGTTGAACAGAAGTGGGGAGGAGAGTGCGAGTTTTAGGAGACGCTGGCGGGTGCAAGATTGAGGCAAAGCCATTAGTGAAGTTAGCGCGCCTTGCCTAGAAGTACCAATTATTCAGGTCCATATATAAGTTCACCGAGCATCTATCTCTTATAGAACGGGCTCCTGTGATGTCACTGCTGCATACTCTTTATTCTATTTAGACGATAAAACATTATAACATTAACGATGCTGTAATTTAGCCGTTCTGAATGCAAATCCAGGATAATCCTTCAAAGATCTATCATACACCAGCAACTATTTTTCCATTCAACTATCATCTCATTTCTCTCTCACGAAACCGTGCACAATAGGCTACCAGGATTGCGGAAAGTGTTCCGACAATACTAATGCAAAAATCCACACCATGGACTACCAATATCGTAGAAAGACGGACAACAAGTATAGTGCAATAATCCGAGAAGAGCCTACCCAGAGACTTCAGAAAGGGCAAAACCCAAGAAAGTCTCCGCCTCCTCACCCAAACGTGCAGCCCTCGCTGCGAATGCACTATCTCAATCTCGAAGAAGAGCGTCGCTAGCTCCAAAAGTCGCCTTTTCAATACGCAAGACCAAATTGCCGCCGTGGACTTCCAGATTACTGTTATGACGACCCAGTAGAACATGCAGTTCTGGATGAGCTCGTAGAGTTGGATAATGGGTCCCTTTATCGACATAAGCGCTCGAAGGACCCATTCGGCCATATCGATTAGGAACTGGCTGAAGGTGATACCGTGCCGGCTTGCTACGGCTCCCGTTGAAGCAACGAGACTTCTCCGATGCAAGTCTACATCTCCTGTGAGCCTGGCTTCTTGGCAGGTGGCCAGATTTTGGAGGTATGTATCATTCTAGCTGTGTGTTTAGCTGTTTGAACTTGTTCCTCGGCCGGACAGAGGCTTACCGGATGGGAGCGGCATGATTCTCTTAATGCAAGATGGTTCGCTTCAACAGATAGCTCGTATTGAAGAACAAAGTAGATGCCAGCAGTCACGAACGTCGCAATTGCAAGACTGATCGGGCTGTAGCATTTCTTGAGCGTGGCAGTAAGAGCTTTCTGGTCGATTGTGGTTGATGCTTCGGGAGGGTCTTTCACAGGGGTCAAGATACGCGAATGATATTCTGTTCGTGTCGAAGAGCGCCGCCTCAGAGATTTGAGTTTCCAGTTAGAGCTCGCGAAAGGACCGCTCAAGTTCGCGCGCTGAGATGGCCTGGGGTTCCGGATAGACTTTCGGTGTTTCCGCCGTGCCGTCTTCGTCGTTCGAACACTGGCTTCTATCATTCGCATTGGATGGTTTCTTCCCGGTTGGGCCTGAGTCCCATAATTGGCGGAGCGTAATATAGGGACTTCATGACTCAAAGACATCTTGTATAAAAGATAACAGCCGACTCTCCAGTTTACCAAGCTTCAGTATGATGAAACGATGAAACAAAGCTGTTAACGAGGTCACGAATCCTGGGTCTTTTCTTCACAAGAAAATTGTGGTCCGAGGAAATCGACTGACAAGATTGGAGTCAGGCTTTCCGTGAGGCTTTCCCACAGTTCGTGGCCTGACTTGCGCGGCCTTCTCACGTGACGTAATCTCTATCACTGTCATCACGTGGCCTGCTCTCCTTTACCAGTCCCGCCTCTGCCTCTCTGTCCTATAGCAGAATCCCAAAGAGTGAGTATACTCAGGATCCCCTTGGATCTGTAAATATGTGTAACTTTAGGCATTAGCAAGATTTATATTTAGATAACATGGAAACTATAGCCGATTCTCTAGGGAGCCAAAAGACGACCCCCCTGAGTATGATCCTGCTGACTTATTAGCGTGCTCAGGGCTCGGGGCTCAGGGCTCAACTCAGGTTAGAGCAGCGACTGCTCCGGTCTAAAGAAGGAAGTGGATTTTGGAGAGGTCCAGATTCGACTAAGATTATCGGTAAATATCTTAAAAATCTTGTGGCGTCTAATAAGCCAGTGGCTTGCCTCGCTGTTTCAGACGCCTGATCCTACCCTGCTGTTTCTGGTTCTCTGTGTCACGTGTTAGCCTGAGTAGCTTGCTGCTATCCGTGCGCACTGCCGTGAAACTTTTATCGATTTCGTCCACCTTACACTTACTAACTGCTTGTCCTAACGTTTCTCAATTGAGATTCCACTACTCTAATTAATTTCGAAGGCTTCGTGTGAGCCGCAGGCTGGCACCCATCGGCGTTTCGTTATTCCGTACCGTGTTTCGTAATATCTCAAAAATCTTGTGGCTTTCTAAGCTGGTGGCTCCCACCCCATCTAATTATCAAAGAAGAGATTCACCGTACGTTCTCAGATGTGCTCCGCCGTCTATGCGAAGGCAAAATGCGCTTTCTCTGTCTCGCAGCTATCTTCTGTTCAGTGGTCTCTGGTAGCCGACAGCAAGCCCAACATGAAAGCTTCCTCACTGTAGCCGAACCATGTCTTATCACCCCTGCACCAAAAGTATTTGTCAAAGATCTCAGAAAAAAGTCAAACGCCCAAAGGTGTGGCGGCTACTTTGCTGATAACCCAGGTACGCCCCTTGCCATCATTTGTCCCTGATGACGCTCTCAAGGGTGACTGCCCTGCTGTGGACAATCCCACTGACTCATTATCCAGCTTACCATGTTGACTGCGGAACCTCCACTTGCAGCAGCTCCCCAGGCGGAAGATCATGGGGTTGCTGCGATTCTACGAGCTGCTACATTCCCGCCACATGCGAGAGATCTGGGGCTCCAGACTGCAGCGGTACAGCCGCCTCCCTCTGCCCCTACTATCCCATAATGAAATGGTTTAGCACCCCGAACTCACGTCTCGGAGGCCATCAAAACTAATAGTCCGTGGTTTAGTACCTATGGACTTCGGTCTGAGTGCATAACTTTTATACGCCAAACCGCGGACAATGATCCAGCAAAAGTCACATCCTGGGGCTGTGGTGAAACACCCACTGCTTACATCATCATTGCGGACGTGACCAACGGAAGCGGAGGGGGAGCCGCAACCCCCTCCTCGTCAAATCCTAGCAACCCCACCACTACTACTACGCATAGCACCTCTACCCAAACATCCACCCCCAAGTCTGACACCCTCAGCACCGGCCAAATCGCTGGCATTGCCTCCTCAATAGGAGTCCTCTTCTTCGCCCTCCTCGGGTTTATCATCAACTGGACTTACCAACATCTCAAGCATCGTCGGGAAGAAGCAGCTGCCCGAACAGCTGCTTCTCTGCAAAACACCAATTACCAGGGCAATGGCAATAGCATTTTGCTTGGAGACGTTGAACATGCCGTTAGCAGGCCCGGCCCTCTCAGGCAGCAACAGTAGCCACTTCCTTCTTAGATCCAGTGTCAATCATTAGAAGCTCGTGCCTCGTTGCCTATTACTTTGGCGGAAGGGGGCCCATCGGGCCTTTAGGGAATTTGGATATCGTCTTTTTACCTAATTACTCTAATAGTAGTTTCCTATTATTATTATTATTCCTTTTAACGTCCTGTGTAAGTCGAAGACTATAGTAGGACGGCTGAGCCAGAAGGCTCAACAGGTCTAGGTAGTAGGTCTATGGGGCTAGCCAATGTGTTCCAGGGGACATTGTGAGTCTAGCTCAGGCAGGCTCTTCTTCCTGCTGCGATAACCAAAATAGTGCTTCCATTTCCCGTCTCCTCCTCTGCCTCCATATGTACCTGCCCACTCCCTCCTCAGTATCCTTTCCCTCTTACTAACCCAAAACTTGGGCCGCAGTCCGAGAACGTCATTGGGCCTGCCTCTGCAGAGAAGTTCCTTCGCCCGCTGTACACTCACACCAGAAGCTAGAGGGCTGGTTTGAATAGCGTGACGTCCCTTCTGAATTCCCTCTACCTCTTATGTGTAGCCCTAAGTCCTAGCACCCCTTGGAGAGCTCTCCTCCACCGGCCTTTCTCATCGAACCCTTCCTCCGGTCGTGGGTATAATATATGGTTCGACGGTACGAGTCGCGTGCTCTTAAGCTCCCTGGAAAAGAATTCCTCATTGTTTGTGTGCCTGGTATATACGGACTTCTCGCAGTCCTGCCACGCTAACGAGGTCAACACCAGTTGCCGAGTATCAGGAGTGGCCCTTCCAAGGCTTCCTCAAACGCACCAGGATCGGAGATGATATCACGTACAATCTCGAGTTCAAACTGCCAGCAATTTCAGACCATCTTCGCTTACCCACCAATCCCGACCTGTTGAAGAGTCCCTCTAGAAAGGCACTGGCCAGCACCTCGACCCCCTCGGCGTCGCTGCACATTCCGAGATCTGTCAGGATATAACGTACGATGGGATGATAGATGCATTCAGCAGAGCGATAGACCGCCTGAGGAAAGAGGAACAAGCAATTGCATAATGTACTAAAGCAATAAATATCCTTAAATCCTTCTTAGGTTGCGTTTCCCGTTGACTCACAATATGTCCAGAATGTCGATACCCGAAAACTATTTCCTGACCACGGCCGCCATTTTGTCTTGTTGTTGGTTTCGTCTTGTGGAATCCTCAATCTTAGCAGGTGCATCCCTCATTCGCCATCTCCTTCCCCGACAGCAAACCCAGCCAAGTGGGAAGCCCATTCGGGCATCTAAAAACATTGTTAGTCTTCTTTCTACTATTCTGATTCAAAGGGTAAACTAGGACAGATTGGGTCAACATTGGCGGCATATACAACGAACCCCTTCAAGTCCCAAGAAACATATAAGATCTACCAATCGACACTTCAAGACTTCAAGCGTTGAAATGATTAGTTCCCTAGTGTAGTTAAACAATTGTGATCGTTTCCGTCGACCAAAGACCAAGCCAGGTTTTTATGTCTCGGTCCTTCCTCTGAGCCTCCTCTCGGTATTTCTGTTCCATTGTCATCGGAGCATCTGTCGTTGCGGGTAACCCGATCCACATGGAGTCACTATCGCGGGTCCTTGTGTCGAATCGGTAATATCCAACTCGTCTAAAACAGTATCTGCTTTCTGTGACTAAGACGATACCCTGAGCTTCTACGATTTGTAGACATAGAACGGGAAGACTGTGCTTGTCTTTATCACAAGAAAGATATACGTCCTCTGCAGCATCTTTGTAAAATTCCCCCGGAGGTTGAAATCCTGTAAAATTCGGGTCGTAGAGTCTTAGGTTCCATTGGTTTCTTTTCAGCAGCATCTTCCGTACATGGGCTTGGATCTTTATGGTCCCTGATTTTACTTCTCCATGCGGTGCAAGCTCGGAAACAAGGGCGACTTCCCCAGTGATTAGTTCGGGGCGATAATCCAAGCTCAAGCTGCCAGCATTCCGTGCGTTGAATTGTTCCCTTCTTGTGAATTTCACTGGATCATCAATTGACGCCCAAGACCAAGTGGGTGCCCGATATTTGGATGGCCTTTTACATAACGATACAGTTCGATTGTTAGCTCTCTCTTGCGACTTAAGATTGAACCATAACAGATTGTGCGGAAAGCTGTGTTTCCACAAGCCGGCGAGATAAATGAAGTCAGCGTCGTGCCGGTAATCTTCTGCTATCCCGGAAATGGCTGGCAACATATCGTCTGGCATGGTTCTTTTCCGTTGCGTGTATTCTTCCACAATAGCTTCCCACCTGGCATCCCGTAATATTACATTCGTCTCCCGCGCGTTTTGAGTCATTGAGGATGTGCTGAACAGATGCCGAATTTTTCCAATCCTTGTGGCGCGCAAGTCATTTTGACCACCATCGGCACACGAAGAGGTAAAGCACGACCACCAAATACGCTCAGATCCAAAGATTAGAAGCCGTGGGGAGAGCAGCTGTTCCTGGAGTATCCATGCTCTATTGTCGACAGGTTCGGACTTTGTTTCGAAGAGGGGTTTCTGAGCTAGAATCACTGACCCTTTCGCACCGCCCGCATCCGAAAATGGGAGCTTGAAGCTTGTGTCCTCCACCCGACCTAGGTTGTTTCTGGGCTGCAAAAAGCCAGCTGTACTGGTTGCAGCGCTTGCGGCTAGCAGAGTCACTCTTGCCCCCTTAAATATGTATGGCATATTCGCGATTTCTCGCATTTTGTCAACGGGATCATCTTGGATAATGCACAAAGCATCGATCCAGATGTATCTCAGGCCAAGTTTCACCGTCGCCCGAATAGCATCGCGAATAGTGCGTGGGAGTCTATCAACGGGAATAGACTTGACATAGTCTGCCAACGTGTCCCAAGTTGTTCTTACTGACTGATCCCCTCCCCAACAATAACTCAGACAGCAGTACGCTATTAACCCGTCTCGCTGGTTTGTTGGGTGCAATCGAGGAGACAGCCCATCATTTCCAACGTCTATGACTCTCCTTGGACAATTTAGTCGTGTTCTACAAGCTGAGTGCAAGTCATGGCAATCGTCCAGCCATTTTTTGGCTTGACCAAAACACCAATCCGCTCCAGGATGATCATTGAGAGATGGGCATGGTGCCGACTTTGCCGCGGGGTCATCTGCTCTAAGTTAGCTCTGCAACACGTGTATCAGGGACTGAAAGAGCTACCTGCAAAGATATATGGATAAGCTGGATTCACAAAATCGCATCCATACATGCGGGGTCTCCAACAAAACTTAATGGAAGGGGGCTTTTGAGACCCTTTCCATGGAGACTCCCATGCGACATTGAGACGGCAGTCAGCGCTTTTCGAAAGTGGTGTATCTGTCAGAAATCGCCATCCTAGAACGAATGTGCAGAATGGGCACTTCCCTTCTGATGATTGTTGAGCCGCTTCTGCAACGGTGAGGCTGGAGTCCGCGACGACGCCTCCGGAAATGGCACGGAAGACGACTTTTTGACAGATATGGCAGGAATGGACGTTGGGAGTCTTAAACAAAATGCTCGATTGCTGATTATCCATTTCAGAGACTTTGAAGACAAAATTAGGATTAGTGTCTACACTTGACGTTGGCAGACTCATGTGCGGCTGAAGCGAGACAAAGTGTGCAGCCTTCTTGGCAATTCCACGTCACTGTCCGTCTGTTCGAGATACTGTATCGTATTGTGTTTGCAAAATAGACAATTGTCGTCATATAAAACCATGAACAGAAGGTTTAATATTTAAGATGAGGTTGTATCAAGAACGAGGGCTCTGCGGCGTCTCTGATACTAGATAAAAAGATCACGTGCCAGGTACGCAGTAGGGTTTTGGTATTTTCACTGACGTAAGCCAAAATCCGTCGGGTGAAAGGCGGCTAGCACTGGGAGTACGCTACTATCCCCCCCCCCTAAATAAAGGGCAGACCCACCATTTTGTGGGTCAAAGGTATAAAGCACTTATTCTGATTGGTAGGGCACCCTAGGCAGCCTCTCGCACAGAGCAAGACTTGGTCTGTGATCAAGTATAAGAAGGCTTTAAGCCCCAGGAGCCTCGAAATTCTAGCACTTTCTATTCGCCAAGCACCTTGTCAAATACCCACAAAAATGTCTCGGGTGCCCTTTATTTAGGGGGGGGATAGTAATGCAGGGATCTAGATCAGCTAGCCACAATAGTACTAGTTCATCTAGAAATGTGGGTCAACTAAAAATTCATTGAGTGTTCGGAACTGAAGGACATTTCGAATTCTACTATACCTTTGTTCGAAATAGAACAAATTTTATTGGGGCCGCAAAGCAAACACAAGGGCATTGTTCAAGTCTTTGTCCTGCCAGTGTCTTTAGGTATAAGAGAACCAATTCTAAGAATATTCTGCTCTCATAACCAAGAAACGTCGAGAACGACTTATTTGCATCAAAGAACAAACACTGTTCAGCGACCCAACGGTACCTTTAAAAGTGAAACCATTTCCATAGCTGAAAGCTCTCCTCTACTTTCAGAAACTCTCTCAGTCCATTACAGCATTACTTGTTTCTTCCAACCGGAAAATTACTAGACCCTCACTCCATCCGAAATAGCTAAAGATCACAGCAACGATGGTTAACTTCACGAACCCGTTCATGGGTAAGAGCGTGGGAAATGACAGAGAGACGAGAATAGGCCGTCCCATTTCGCAGTGCCCACAGTGCCTAAACGGCCAGCCCATCCTCGGCGGCCACTGCCTTTCCTGTGGCTTTCGCAACGGCCCTCCCATACTCAATGCTGTGGGAAGCGAGATAAGATCTCCAGACACCTCTCCAAAGAATATGAGAAGGGCCAAGAGTAAGGGTAGGCAACCAGCTGATAATTCAGAGGGCATCGTGAACTATCAAAACCAAGGTAACTTCGGCTACGGTGCAAGAGACGACGTTTCCCCCATTTCCAGTTCTTCGAAACAGCCCTCACCTGAGACATATCGACCGAGAGCGAAAGATCAACAATCCGTGGCGCCGTCTGATTCCGTCTCGACCTACTGGGACAAGCGTGGAAGACGAAAATCTACCCCGCCTTCTCTGCCTGGCCCTTCAAACCCACCACCGCGTGGCGCAAGAAGAGACGATTCGTTCATTCGACGGGAGCTGCATCCAGAATACGAGAATCCTTATAGCAGCCCGTCAACGCCTCCCCCTGCCATCCTCCGTGCTCCTAATCTCAACAAAGATCTACCCTCCGTGCGGACCAAGCACCACAACCAAAGCAGAAATATCGAGATGCGAGCCTTTGAGAATGCCGATCTTGAGGCTGGTCCTGAGGACAACAATGCCATCCGGACAAGAGATTATTGGGGTAGAACAGAGGTTGATGGGACGAGGAGATCTCGGTGGGCGATATTAAAGGATAATATGCATAACGACTGGCTGGGATTGGGTGTTGGGCTTATGTTCTTGGTCATGTTCATTGGTTTCGTCTGTGCGGATGCTTATTACGAGACTCATCACCTTGCGGTCGAGTGAGTTGTTTTCCTTCTCACTTGATTTGTTTTTGGGCTGGTGGCTGGTACGTCCGACCTGGTATTATAGCAGCAGAGAGATATGAGATGATGACCGCAATGGGTGGAATGAAACCTTCTCCGGATTCTTCAACCTTACTGTACGAGTGTAATTCGTGCTATTACTTGCACCAGTGATCCTTATTTAACAACTTGCAATGAAACATTTGAGGAGCAAGAAATGCTCCGAGACTGACTGACGGACCGGAACGGACGTGAAGAAATAAATGACTTTGCAGCAGATAAGAAAGTTGTTTGCAACGCTTGTTGCTTAAGGAGAAGCTAGAAATTTCTCTCGAATTCCGTCCTCAAAGTGAGGCGTCGAATGAAACCGAGGAATATTTCATCATGCCTTCCCGTACAAACCTAGAACCTTTCCGCATGCCTATCATGACAAGCAAGAAGATATTTCCTTGTTATACAATATACACCGGGGATATCAGATAATGGCCAATCAATCAAACCCCATTCCTAATAACTCGTCATGCTCCCTCTCCAGCCGTCTGCTGTCATACTCTTCAAACCAAAATGCAAAAGTACTCTGTCCATCAACAAAATTATTGCCTCTCGAGCTCTCCAGCCCGACATGCTGCACAACCTACTTTCCCATCGCTAACCTCTGCTTCCCGGTCTGGTCGGCATACTCCTCAATCATCATGTCCGTTTGTCCGGCTCCGATGCCCCTTAAATGCTCTATCAACGCTGGGATCTGTTTCTTAGGGAATAAGAGAGCTTACGTGCAGCAGCCGTGCACATTCATCGTTACCACGCCCCGGAGCGGGAAGAGCGAGTATTTGCCTATCACGAATGCGAGGACGACGAAAGCGGGGATCGTGATCGCTGATAGCACAAAAATGGTAGGGTCGTCGAGATACCGCTGTGTTCGGGGGACGAGGAACCGAGGCGCTATCAGGAGACTTGAGCCAAAGAATGAGGCGAGGAGGAAGGTGTATGCCATGTGGCCATACCAGTAATCAGCCTTGGCTTCCCAGCTTAAGGCGGTTTCCGTGTAGAAGAGTCGCAGGTACAGCCAGTCTCGGAGGGAGGGGTTGGTGACTGCGCCTTTCTTGATTTGGTCGAGAGATTGGCGGACTTTGGCCATCCAGCCCGCGGCAGTGATGATGTCGTCTTCGAACATGACGGTGTACACGGGGCGTCGGTGTTCTGGCAGAATTCGAGGGCGTAAAGATAATCACTGTGGACGCGGAGACATCAGCATGCAGAACCGGACGACTTGGGAGAGCAGTATATGCACTACAAGCCCTTCTTATACCATTCCTTCTTCTTATCCTCCCATTCCTTCAGATCTTTCATCACACCTTCACTAACATTGTACCCCACTGCCAAATCAACCGAGTTCTCCAGCCACGGTTGCTTCCAACTCGGATGCCTCCCTGTCTCCGTGTCCGCGAATAGCACGTACAAGAACACCTTCTCCCTCTCTCCAACCGTTAACCCTTCCATCACAGACGCAACCGCATTATCAACATACTGCGTTGTCTCCATCTTAACCGTTACAAACGCTGCACATATCTCCGGTATCCCTTTCACCTTACCTAATTTTGTGTCTGTCGTAGCGTGCTCGATGAAGATTTGCGCTTGCGAGGCTCGGTATTTGGAGTAGCGCTGTTCGTAGACTGTCTCAGATTGGAAGAAGGCGGAGTGCGGATCGCGCCAATAGCGCCCTGGCAGTAAATGAAGGCGAGGAGCCAGGCGATCGCCGTTGCGATTAGCGCACGGCCGGCGGGAGAGATTACGATTTGGCGGGGAGACGGAACTTTCATTGGGACCTTTGATATTTATTTAGATGCTCGTGAGGCCGCCGGTCTCTGACGAGGACGGGGTGGTTAATCAACATCGAGAGTTGTGCTGTTGGAATGACGCGTGGAGCATGATGAATCTGATGTTCAG